>VXAX01004963.1:0-64784 GCA_013399835.1 Leptocoma aspasia
GGCCGCGGCCGGCGCGGAGGGTGGGCCGGGGGCGGCGGGCACGGAAATACCGCCTTAAAAGTGCGAGCGGGGACTTTGGGGCGCCGCTTCCCCTCCCGCTATTTGCATAGCCAATGGCTCTGGGGCTCTCGCCGCTGCGCGCTGATTGTTACCGGGCAGATTATATTTTAAGGGCGCATGATGCCCGGGCATGGAGAGCAATCCCGGAGGGATGGGGCGAGAGGGAGCCCCCTCACCTGAGCGCACCGCCGGACCCGGCAGCCGCACGGGCTCTGTCGGTACCGGGGGCAAAGCGGGCGAGCGGCCGGCGTTGCCTGCGAGTGGGCACCGGCGCCCCCTCCCACGCCAGCGCTCGCCCTTCTGCATCAGAGCGGATGGGAGGGGTGCGAACAGCTTTGCCGACTCTCGCCGGAGTCCGGGAGCAAGGCTGCCCCGGCAAAAGCTGGCCGGAACACGACCCGCCCGTCGGAGCAAACGGGCTACTTGGGCAGCAAAAAGCCAGCGGGAGTGTCGCCCGCCCCCCGTCCCTCTAGCGGGGGACGGCCGAGAGCAGCATCTCCCCACAAACTCATCCCCGCGCACCCCTCGTCCCGTCCGCGGAGCGCGCAGCTCCCGGGCGCAGCCGAGACGTGGGGAGCTGCCGGGCATCGTGTGTGGCCCCGGCAGCCGAGCCGCGGGTTACCGGGACCCGGGCAGAGCTGTGCCGGGCAAGGCTCGCGTTTGAGCGGCGGCGAGGAGGGGGCACCCCCGGCGCACGGCGAGGGCGCCGAGCGGGACCCGCTGCGGCGCGCTCCGCAATGAAAGGCTCTTTAACTTCCACCATTCATTTCCCCTTCCTGGCTGCTCCAGCGAACAGGGAGCGTGTTGTGTCAGCGCACGTTTTCCTTCTCCAAACTTAAATTCATAAGCGCTCCCGTCTGGCTTTGTAGCCCGACAATGCAGCGATTGTGATTTATGTGGGTTTCGGGGGGGAGGACAACGGGTGTCCCGATTGTCCGGCAGCGACTTTCCGAAGTGGGGTGACGTCTGGGGCACGGCAGGGAAGGGATGCGGGCCCCCCCGCGCTCCGCGATGGGGCGGCAGTCGGGAGAGCAGCCGCGGGCACCGCGGGCCGGCCGCGGAGCTGGGCGTGTGGTCGGGATGTCCCGTTAGCGGAAAAAAAAAACCAAAACCTTCTCCCTAAATCAATAATAAATGGAAGCGTGCCAGCTCTGCACGCGGAGGTGCCGCTGATCTGCAGCAACGTCGTGCAAAAAAAAAAAAAAAAACCAACCAACCAAACAAAAAAAATCTACCAAAACAACCAAAACACTTTCTCCCCGTGCGACGGCTTTTGTGTACTCGGTGCCCGTTTCCAGCAGGGAAACACCGTCCCTGGGAAGCGGGGCCGGCGGGCAGGGAGCCAGGGACCCGCGGCCGCGGAAGCCAGCGTGCCCGAGCTGCCCCTTCGCCTTGCCCCGTGCGCACGGGCGCTGCCGCATGCGTTTGGAGGCAGCAGATGTTTTAACAGCCTCCGTGTAGAGATTACCGAGTGCCATATGTTAAATACCACCCTTCGTCCGGAAAAAATAAAAACCAAAACAAAACTACCAAAAAACACCACACACCCCACCCCCTCCCGCAAAAAAGAAGGGCAAAAAATAATAACAAAAAAATAACACAACAGTACAACAGCAAAACCCACCCTTTTCGCACTCCCTCCCCTTCTTTTGCTGAGCTCAATTTAAAAGCATAAATTTGCTGAGCTCACCCATTTAAAAGCATAAATGATTAAATCAAACGTCGCGGCGATGTGCGCGCAGCCCCGGGCGGAGCTGCCGCCGCGGCCGCGGGGGAACCGCGCTCCTGGGACAGCCGCTCCTCCTTCCCAGCCCTGCGGCCCCGAGGGAAGGGGGCTGTGCCGCTCCCAACCCCACCGCAGCCACCGGGTGGCAACACCGCCGGCGTTATTTAGATCTTGGGACACTTGTGCAGGGCACCAAGTCCGGTGTCACGGCTCCTCATCACGAACCCGACGCGCGGTTATCGTGTAATCGATAATGTGTAATGACATTTTATTGGGCTCTGTTGGAGAGCGCTGCAGAGCTCTTGAGGGTTTTTTAATAAATTCTAAATTCGTCATCACTGGTATTTATTTAATTTCTTTTCCCAGCAAATCTCAGCGAAGCATCAGGAAGATGCTTCAGGGGACAGGATGGGCTCGAGCTTTGCACGGTGTGAGTGCGCCCGGCGGCCGCGGGGTTTTTGTTTGTTTAAATGGAATAAGTATTCCTTTGCAGTGCTTGAAACCTGAAGGCTGGAGTGTGAAACATGAGAATCTGAAAGTGAAACCGACTGGAAGCCAAAAAAGAAACAGATGAACGTGTTTCCACTGTCCAAGCTGAGGAAAGCCCCGAAAGCGGACAAACACCACAAATAATAAAATGCGCAATAGATTTGAAATAAAATTATTCCAGCTTCAGTCACTGGAAGGAGTCTAGTTTGGTGCTTTGGGTTTTGTGTGGCTTTTTTTTGTTGTTGTTGTTGTTTTTTTTTAAATTTCTCTGATTTTTAGCCGTTCAAAGGTAAATTACATAGTTCCATGATGTGCATTCAACAGGAAAAACATGATAAAAATTATCTTTTATTTCTTCTGGTTTTTGATGAAAGACTGCAAAAAGATGTGAATAGCACAGGATCTTCTGCATATCACCCATGTATTTTCAATGAGTATTTTAATTATACAGGTAGTTTTCAACTCTAAATGACAGTATTGTGGCAGCTTTATGATTAACAGCCATATTAGGCAACATAAGTACTGAGCAGGTGAAACATACCCTCTAATAAAACTATTTTCACCTTTAAAGGGTGATTTTATGCAGGGTCAATAGTTAACAGCATTAACTAATGGATTCTGTGTGATTGGTTAATATATTTTAAATTAATTGCTCCTCTCTGTTTTGTGCAAATTTTCTTCTTTAACCTTTCTCATTCCCTAGTTTAAACTTTTTCAGAGCAGTAATTAGAAACTCTGCTTGGCAAAGAGTCCACAACTGCAGTCAGATTTCTTTATCAGGTGAGATGGGAAAGGAGTCAAAAAAAAAAAAAAAGCTACAAGGATGGTCATGTACCTGGAATTAATGTTTTATACTGGAAGACTTGATAAGTTCATCGCATTTAGCCCAGAGAATTCCCAGGCTGACATGACTGCCTTATCTGGCAGGGGTGCCGCGTCCTTTGCAGCCGCGGCGCTCCTCTCCTCGGGGACAGGGTGATAACGCTGCGTTCGTTTACTCGGACAAGGAACAGGGAACAGGTGCCTCCCACGCGCCAGGAAGTCAATGGAAAGTGACATTTTTTACCCTGGCATGCAGAACTGTACAGAAACGCTGTCATTCTTTTCTTGTGTTTGGGTTTGGGTTTTGTTGGGGTTTTTTTTTTGTTTTTTTTTTGGGGTTTTTTTGGGTTTGTTTTTTTTTTTTTTTTTTTTTTTTTTTTTTTTTTTTTTTTTTTTTAATATTGAGNTTTTGGAGCAGATATTTGAAAGAGCAAGCACGGTTCTGATAAATTACAGGTATGAATGACTGATATCTATTTCATCGTTAATAATATGATAGAATCTCAAGGTGACAATCCTCCCCCCTTTATTTTCTTTTCTCCTCACTGGCTATGAATCAGCTTCCTCTTCTGCTTAAAATGGCTTTGCTGTTAACCTCTTGCATTCCCTACCTGCTGGCATGTTTGTATCAGTCCTTAGTTCAAGAATGGCTTCAACATTAAATGCGCAAGTATTTTTTTTTTCTTTTCAGCCTGTTGAGACTTATCAATAAAAGACTTTCAGTGCCTCAAACCTGCAGCTGATCTCCAATTTTTAGAGCATCTTGCTGTGACATAGCTTCCTTCCTTCCTTCAAAAGCAGTGCTCAGTCTTTTCTCTGTGGTCTCTCGGGTGGTTCTGCTCTTACTAAAACATATGTGGAGCTTCAAGTCCATTTTATTTGCTTTCTGTCTACACTGAGGCAAAGATTTTATATTTCATACACATGTGCAGCATGCCCAGGTCTATACAAACAAGGAACAGGAAAGCAAGATGTTAAGAGGAAATTGCTCCTTTTATGGGGATTTGGGAAGGGCGTATCTTAGTTGTCTTAACAGTGCTGTGAACTGCTAAATAATCACGGTATTTACTCCCAAGAGAGCAGCTCTATTTGAAAGGTAAGTGCAATGATTCTGTTAATCTGCAGTGAGAGAACTATCCTGACACAGGGTCCCACACTGAACAGTTTGCTGACACATATGAGGCATCTATTGTCTGCCAAAGAGCAAGATATTTTATATGGAGCTTCATCAGGGTGGGATTTTGGTTTGGAAGCCACGTGAGTGACTGTGGGATGGGGATAAGCTGGACCTCTCATTGTGTGCAGATGTGTAGAGCACATCCAAATTCCGAAAACAGGTGTATTTTTAAAGGGAAGAACGACTTGTCTTGCTACCTCTGTGAAAGCATCAAAAATTGTCCATGAAGAAATATAAGGCTATATAAGGAAATATAACCAGTATTTTGGATGTCCCCTTTGCATTCCAGGGACAATGAAATACTCTATAGATCTGTTGATTTTTGTCTTCTTAACATGGTCAGACAAACAAACAGAATAAACTTTTATTGTCTGACAAAGAGACAAACACATAAACCCCTCAAAACAATAGTATCACAAAATAAAATGGTGTAAATAAATTCTCTCTACTGAGGTAAACTATTTTACTTGTAATTTCCTCCTCCAAAACTGCTGAATTAAAAGCTATTCTCATGGATAAACAGTCAGGATATTTTACTACTGGGCTCTGTGTCCATTACATGTACACCTGGGAAAATAAATTGCTTTTAAAATATTAATAGCCTAAAATACTACATTGCATATAATATTAATGACCACCTGAATACAGTGCTATCATTTGTTTCTTTTTTCTCTGCTTCTCTTTTCGGAATGCAGCATTTTACTTCTATAATGGACCGTTCCAGCACCAGCATGCTCCAAAACTACGTATTTTATACTGGTCAAATTGAAGTATTTTGAAAGGTGTTGCCCCTTTTCACAGTGGCACTTACAGCCAGAGCCTTCAGTCACTGGCCAGGTGCCACATGGGTTTTGAATAAATGGCTTTATTGAGAATTCAGACAGTGTGGAGAGAGAGAAAACCCTGTCACCCGTGAGCTCCTCATCATCCCTGGCTTCCCCAAGTCCTTCAGCTCAGCACTGCTGCCCGTGGTGAGGCTTTGCTGGGCATTTGAGTGAGTGATGGGCAAACAGGAGCTCAGGGACTGTCCCTCTGTGCAGGGGGGTGACAAACATCTTTGTTCTAAGCTCAGCCCTCAGCTGTTTCAGGTCTCAGCCCCCAGCATTTGCACACAGTCTGGTTTAGGCTGACTGAGGTCTCTTGCTTGGCATGGTCAAAGTCATGTCTGCTTTGTCTGAGTTCCATCCAAAGTCTGAGGAGGTTCTTGTTTGGTCTTGTTTGGGCAAAGCTCCTGGTGTGGGTGAGAAGGTCGTTTGGGCAGAGACAGGAAGGCTGGTGAAGTGATAGCTGTCCTCCTGGTGAAGTAGAAAATCTCACAGGTGTCTGTGAAATCCACTGCTGCTGCCCCTGGAGAGCTCCCAAAGCTCCTTCATCACTCCACAGGGGCAGAACACTTCAGCAGCAGCTGGGCAATGGTGAGCGATTTCTCCAGGGCTGCATCTCCCCAGGGGTGTCCAAGGAAATGTCCTCCCCTCTCTGCAGCTCTACCTCACCCTGGCAGCATTTGGTTTTTTACTCCCAGCTAAGAAATTCTCTTGCCCCACTGCTGTTTTCCCTGAATCTGGAACTGGAGTCAACAAGCAGACACAACTTGCTATGCACGACCTTATGCTGCCTTCCAGATGTTTTACTGCATGGAAATATACACAGGTCTGGGGGAAACGTTGCTCTTATAAAGAGCTAGGTTGGAAGTCATCTAGGCCAGTCCACTGCTCACAGCAGGGCCACCTCCCAAGCTGGATTGGGTTGCTCAGGGCCTTGTGCAGCCAAAATATCCAAGGATGAAGATCCCATAGTCTCTCTGGATAATGTCTCAGTGCTGCACCAGCATCAGGTGGAAGAACCTTTTAAAGAACTTTTGTTAAGTAATGTTAAGAACTTAACTTCCATTTCTTTGATAAGAATCCTTGTGCCTGGTCAGAGTTTGCCTGGCTGTAATTCTTGTCCATCCTCTTGAAGTCTCCTGAGTATCTGAAAAGCAGAAGGAAGCAGTGGTGGGTGCTTGCTGGCCACTGGCATAATTGCATATACATAGCTCAGCGTGTAGCATGCAGGATCTGTAATGTGGCTTTTATTGTTGAAAGGAACTAAACTACCTTGGTAACTAAACAAATCACTAACACATGTCCCATACTGCTCTCCTTCATTGAAACCTCCAGATTTCCTCCACTGTCTCCTCCCTTGGCTCCGTTCTTGGTCCTTCTTCATCCTTCATGGTGCAAATCTGTACCCCAAGCAAAACTCTGTTGTGCTGTTGTCTCATTTCTCTGTGTGCTGAAACTCTCACCTGGGCTTTCACCTCATCCTGACAGTGCAATAACCTCTTGGAGCAGGTTCCTAGTGATGTTGGTAGCTCCTCATCCTGTCCTTTAGCTCTTCCCAAGGTACTGTCTGCTGGCTGGGCTGGGAGCCCTTCTGCCTGAGTGGGTTCTCATGCCCAGACATGAACTGTTTATTTTTTGGGTTTCAAATTTTTATTAATAAGGCTCATTGGTGCCAATCACCATCCTCAGAAGGGAAGCTTCCCACAGGCCAGGAAAGCACCATTTCTGTTTTACAAATATCTGAGGCTCTGTGCTTTAGAGCAACCTCTAACATGAGCTCCATGGAACATCGTGGAGTGGCACTGCCTTTCCAGTGTCCCAGCAGTTTGTGGACAGAAACAGAACTCATCAGAGGGGAAGGTTCTGTTTACACGTGGTTTCCACACTTGTGTTCTAGCACCACCTTCTCTTGTGCCCCTATCTCACAAATGTTGCACTGGAAAGAAGGGAGGGGAGCTGGTTTCTCTGTCTATGAATAGATGGACTATTAGAGACTGTTGGCACCTGAATGGGCTTCTTATCTTCAGATAACAAAGGAATTGCTCCATCCTGGAGAAGGTCAGGTTATGCAGATTCTCTGGGAATTGAGGGACAAGCATTCCCTTAGAAGGAGGGCTAAGAAGCCATTTGCAAAGAAAGCTTGGGAAGGTAAAAAATCAAGAAGGGAAAACACACCTGCAGAAGAGAACCCTTTTTAATGAGTCAAGTACCTGGGAAGGGGAGCTACAGAAGAAAGGCTTAAATTTGATGTGGCAACACAATGTCCAGGAGTGAAAAGGGGTCCTCCTAAGAGGATTTGGAAAGAGCTGACAAAGGACAGTGAAGAACCAGAAGTAGGGCAGTGCAGATAGGCTCTGCTGTTGCATTATTTGGCTCTAGAAATTTTCTTGCACATCTCAAGTAAAGCGTGATTATTTTTACAAACATTACACAATCGCTTTGCTATGTGTTTTAATAGGTATTTATCCCTGAGGTGGTAAATTATAAATTAGAGGGCCTGCAAGGGTGGGATGCAAGCAGAAATATAAGTTGGAACTCCTGGAGAGTTGGGAAAGCCAGTACTAATCCCTGTTTCTGGCTGTGGGGTCTCAGGAAGGAGGACTCAAGGGAGGATCTATGTCCTGAGAACACACTTAGAAAACTCCTGTTCCTGGGATCTGTTTGGTTTAAAGCAGCATAAAAATCATCTGCTGTGTCCCACACACAACCCTGTTATGAGTAATCAAAATATTACATGTAAGCTTTTGAGAGGACTCAGCAGGTTTTGGGGACAGAGGTTTTTTTTTTTTTTTCATTTTGTCCTTTTTTCCTGTGAAAGTCAGGGACAGATTGAAATCTGCTGATGCCAGCACTTTGAAGATGGTTCAAAGTTGGCTTGGAATTTCCAAACCCTGCTGGGAATCAGAGCATATGTCCAGAAGAGCATCAGATACCCAGAGAAAGTTTGAAGTAGAGGTAATTTGGTTTATCTTCTGAGCTGAGTAGTAATTATAATGTTTGCAGACAACTTTCTGATGCTTACTGTAACTGTAGCTTTTTTCCCCCCCTCACACTACAGAAACAGCATATTCTTGTCATGCAGCTGTTGCTTACTGTGTCTTCCTTCTGCTTTGGGTGGATTTTCCCATGTTCATATCTGTAGCTTTTGAGTCCTTCTGTCAGTGAACAGCTGCACGCTGATACTAGATAGAGCTGGATTTTTTTCTGTGTTCACACACAAGCAGGCTTGTGAACAAAAGATTTTAAAGGAAGCTGATAAATGAACAAGGTCTTTTGGACGATGCAATGTTGCTAACGGTGCGGACAATGGAAATCCTTGTACTTGTCCTCACTGAAAGCCAAGGAAGACATAACTCAAGCTGTTTTATCTGGGAGCCTCCAAGCTTTTCCCTACAGGCTCCAGAGAGGATGTTCCCTAATGGACTCATCTTTCATGTGACAGAAAGGGAAGTGCTATCTCCCAGCCTAATGCTTGCCTTTCTATTTGCCATTTGACTTGGACGTGGCCCTCTGAGGGGAGCCCCTGTTTTTAGAGCTTCAGGGTGGATCAGGCCTCTCCTGGGAGTTCCAGATGGGGCATGTACAAATCCCAGAGCTTCCCTGTGCCTGCAAGGGAAGCAGATAAACTCCTCTGGATGGATGTCCATCTCAGCCCTGCTCTGAGGCTGGACTCTGTGCACTTTGCCAGCTGTTCAGCTGCTGGGCCCAGCCAGGCACAGTGGTTGCCATTGTGTCCTGAGGGGATGGGAACGGGAGCGTGTGTGGGGAAGTCGAATGTACATTTGTCCCCTTCCTGCAGCTCTCTCACGTTTCCTTTGGGTTCTGCCTCAGGACCCTGGGGACAGCAGCTTTATTTGTTTGTTTTTCCTGTGTCCTTAGCTTCTTTTTCCATTCTTGAAGTAATTGTTCCACTTATATGACAAAAACCATTTGCAAATCAGCAGCAACTGAACCATTTGGCTGCCACCATCCAGTGTCCACTCTTGCAAACAGTGGGACAAGGACAGAGACAGACCTAGTGCAATGGGAAGGAGCACCAGAGGGAATTCTTGGCCAGCTTACCCCAAGCAAATTGCAGGAGGGTTTTTTGAGGAGGAAAAGGAGAGGCCAGGGTGTTCAACAATGGCTTTGGCACAGCGCTGGCCATCCTTTGCCCCCTCTGCCAAGGGGCTTTGCCAGCATGGACATTTGTGTGTGGAGTGTGGGCTCAGGATGGGGGAGGCAAATACAGACAGATGGACAAGGGAGGATAGAAGGGTTATGGCCAGCTCTGCTCAGCCTCCCTGTGTCACAGCTGCTTGGGACACAGCCAGGGGTGGGCTCTGGGGTGAACGAAGAGGCAGGGGAAGCACCAAACCCCGGCCTGACACTGGAACACAAAAAGAAAGCAATAAAAGAAATTTGAGAATAGCTGGAGACAAAATACAGGGTTAGGTGTATCCTTAGGCTGAACTGGCTCAGCTGTGTCCATTTGTTTCTCCACTTTTCTTCATCTGTCTCTTGTCTTAGGTGCAGCATTGCAGGGTTAAAAGTTTGGGCCGTTGATTTGTGTTTGGGCACAGTGAGACACCTGAGGAAACGCTGTCCGTGTGCCAGCAAGGAGACCCAGGCTCATCTCCACTTCTCTTAGGGCAGCCCCAGTTACACACCTGTGGTGAAATATGTGAAGGCTTCCATGGCATTCTCCCACCTACAGGTGGTAGAAGGGCAGAGTGAAATGACATGATTTTTAACAGCTTTAGGCAGCATGGCCTGCCCTGGGTAAGTGTCAGCCTGCCCAGACACACTGCTCTGTTGGGGCAGGCTTGTGGGCACTATGGCCTTGTGGAGAAGAGTCAGACTTGTGGAAGGTTTATCCTGTGGTCAGCTGGTAAAAATGCAATAGCCTGGATGAGTTAGCTCTTGTGTGAACTGTAACAAAACCAGAGTGTCAGCTTCTGCTCTGGAAAAGTTATTCCCTGTCTTTATCCCATCAGTGAGTTCAGCACCTGTAACTGAGTGGGCTGAGGAAAAGAAACATGAAGGGCTAAGTGGTATTTGGGATACCACTGGTCCACTTTTGGCCCTTTCCAAAAAATGTGCACTTTTCCCTGTGCTAATCTTTGCACAGGAAGGTGCTGAGCCTCTTCACCATCCCACAAACCTTTCCATGCTGCTCTTGTCTCCCTCAGCCCCTCCAGAGACCTGGCAGTGGCGATGCCCCCGGTGTCCTGTGATTGCTGCTCAGCATGCTGGATTGTCCCAGCTCATCTTCTCCCTGGGCTCCCTGCCCTCCACTGCAGCCCCACCTGCTGCCCCTCATTGTCCTGCTGCCTGTGTGGCCAGGCACACAATGGGAGCCTGGGCTGTGGTTTCCAGCCCCTCAGGGACAGAGCTCTCCAGACAGTGTGGATGAAATGTCATCCTAAGAGTGGGGTCTCAAGCTGGGGACGTGTTGCTTACCCTACCCTTATTTCAAATATGCTTCATCTGACACTGAAAATGGAGGAAAGGGTTCCTTAGAAGCTTTTTGTTTTCTGTTCCTACTAATTATGGCTTAATACTGTGGTGGAAGCATGGGTGGGGTGTGAGTGAGTGGAAGGAAGCATATGGGACTTTAGGCACAGAAGGAACAGGGCCAGAGAAGAAAAGTCAGAGGAACAAGAGGAAGCGTTTTGCAGGGGGGAGAAGGGGGAGAGAGTAAAATGTGTCAGTTGTGTGAAAAGTGGAGACCTGCAGGGAAAAGCAGGGCTTAAACTGTGCCTAGGGTGCTGTGCCAGCAGGAGCTAAGCTCCAGCAGTGGGGACTGATGGAAAATGACAGCTGCAGTTTAAGTCAGGGAGGCTTCAGGACCATCTCCCATCACATTTTGACAGGCTGCAGCGTGGTACTGGCCCGGAGATACTGCACCATCTCTGCTGGCATAAGGGGGAATTAAGAAATCTGGCAGTAATCTGAGCAAACCCAGGAGCTGAGGTGAAGGAGCACAGTATCAGAGACAACCCAACTGCTATAAAGGCTTTTAGCTAAAGACTTAAAGAAAACAATGTGTCTTGGAGGGATCGCTCACACAGTGGCTTAATATTTTGCACTCAGGAATTATTACTATCTATAAAAACTTACTAATGGGGACAGTACTTTGTAAATAACAGAAACAAAAATTTTGCTCTAGAAACTAGCATGGGATTAGAAGGGATCACCCTCATCCCCAAGGCAAGTCCTCTGCAAATCACAGACCAGTGAGCAAAGGTACTGAGCTCAAAGGGGTTCATCCACCATTTATTTCCAACAACCCATCAGAGCTCAGAAGATTTTTCAGAACTCCATAAGAAAATCCTTCATGAAACCCCCCCACCCCCAATAAGGCATGGGAGAACTGTGTCATGGGAAAGTGGACAGATCAAGAACCTTGCTGAGATGGTCAGCTCTTACTGACCTAGCAGGGAGTTTTACTTCATTGTTGCTCCTCAAAAGTGGTGCTTCATCAACAACCTCCCAACTTGCTGGTTTGTTGGTTTTGTTTGTCTGTTTGTTTGTTTCATTATGTTTGTTGTTTTGTGGTGTTTCGTTGGTTTATTTTTTCCCACAAAGAATTGACCCAGCAGAAATAATTCAGAAAAAGGTGACGAATAAAGAGTTTTAACTGCCAAACAGAGCTGGAGGGGAAGTTTCTGATGAGATGGAAAGGGAAAGGCTGTTTGCAAGTCTCTTGGAGAGCAGTAGGAACAGTATGCACTGAGTATCAGAATATTCTGAGCTAGAAAGGACCCACAAGGATCATCAAAGTCCCACAAGGTAGCACAGGAATTTCTGGCAAGAATAAAAACTGAGACTTCCTTGTACCAGGCATGCAGACAATCATATCAGTAATATCATATGAGTATTTGTTATCACAAAGATAAAAAGGTGAATACAAGGAGAGAAGGACAGATCAGACAGTTTTCAGTAGTAAATAGCAATCCTTTAAAATGCTGAGTTCTTTTGTAAGCTGGTTTCAGTTTCTCTGAAATCCTGTATAAGAAAACTCAGGAAAAGGCCCAGTATAATTTTTTCAAATAAAATAGTGTCATTTTTCTCTTTGAAAAAACTCTTTCAGTGAGACTTTATATTGAGTTTGTGTGACCCAGCTGTCAAAGAAAAGCTGAGCAGAAACGAAATGCTCAGGACTGTTGTGAAGAACTTTACCATTGCTGATGTAATTTTTGTCTGTAGAGAAGTGTGGAATTTTCTGTCTCCTTTCTACTTGAAGCTGACATGAATTTGGGCTTCCAAAATACTTTTGTGTGAGTGGAATCCACACACAGCTGCTGGATATGTTTCCTTAAGAGCCCTTGGAGCATCCATGAGTCCGAAGTAGATCAAGGATGCATCATGGAGGAAAGTTGTGGAGAGATGTGGGGAATAGATGGGCTCAGTCAAGGTGCTGAGCAATCTGGTCTCAGCTCAGCACAGCTTTTAACGGGCTTAGTTTCATTCTCAGTGACTCAGTAACAATTTGCATGCCTGAAGTTAAGCACCTGCTCAGGGCTTTTTCTGAATTGCACCCCTTCGATGTGGCCTGCTTTTAACTCACCACTTCAAGACCGTTGTCCTCCTCAGTTTCTCTGTTCTAGTCCAGACCCCCACCTGATTCTTCTCCCACCCCTTATTTTCCAGGTCCTGCCAGAAACTCCCAAATACCTCCTTTTAAATTTATTTTTTCTAATTCTACTTGTGTTTGTATTTATTCCCAACTTATTATCAGCTGTAACTTTCATTCGTGCACCACAGATCATTCATCCATTCTTGAATGCAATTTAATAACACTGGAAGTAACACTGATCATTTTCACACCTCGGGAATGAAACAAACAAAGCCTTTCCAATATGGTTCAGTGTTTTTTGTCATTTCCCTTTGTTTCTGTTCTTCCAGCCTGTTTGCTGCCCACATGTTAGTTGTTTTGGTTTGTTTTTTTCTCAAGCCAATTTGGACTAATTTCTCCACTGTTGGTTTCATAGGACACGGGATCAAATATTTTGTTAAAATCCAAGCACATTGTAGCCTCTTGTATTCCCTTCACCCCCTAATTGTGTAATCCATCCACAAATTAATCAAATTTATCTGGCAAACCCCAGTTTTCTGAACCTCTTGCTGCCTATTCCTCATGATTCACTTACCCTGGAGATATCTAAAGATGTACCACCCCCATTGTGCCACACCATCGTTGCTTCCATGCTGTATTTTGGATAGAAGCTGGAACTTATGGCATGAGAGGGGCCACCCTGTGTTACACTGGGCTGTCCTGGGAAGAAGGAATGCTGCTGGGAAGGGTGTGGTCCATAATGCACAACCAGATGAAACAGTTCCCTGCCAAATGAGCAGTGACTGGGAGTGCTTTCACATGGTGTCATCCTTAGCCCGTGGTCCAAAGGGCACTTTGAAAGGAATAGGCACCAACTCCTAAGCAGTCAGAGGAAAGCACACAAAATCACAGATTTCTTGGACCTTTGGGTGTCTCGCTAATGGTCTGAAATGACCCAGCCATGAGTGTTGGATAGGCTGACAGTCTGCTGTTTAAACTCTTACACCTAAAAATACCTTGGAAAACCCTGGATATCTCTTCCAAAGCCCCAGGGCAGCAGGGGAGGGGGGATTCTGCCCCTGTGCCCCACTCTGCTGAGCCCCCCTGCAGGGCTGCATCCAGCCCTGGGCCCAGCACAAGAAGGACAGGGAGCTGCTGGAGCCAGGCCAGAGGAGGCCACAGAATTGATAAGGGGACTGGAACAATTCTCCTGTAGAAACAGGCTGAGAAAGTTCAGCCTGGAGAAGAGAAGGTTGTGAGGAAAACTCATAGAAACCTTCTGGTGTCTGAAGGGACCTCTGCATCAGGAACAGCAGTGACAGGAACTTTCACACTGATGGAGAGTAGGTTAAAATTGGATATTAGGAAGAAATTGTTCCACGTGAGAGTGATGAGGCCCTGGCATGGCACAGCTTGCCCAGAGAAGCTGTGGCTGCCTCATCCCTGAAAGTGTGCAAGGCCAGGCTGGATGGGGCTCTGAGCAACCTGGGATAGTGGCAGGGGTCCCTGCCCATTGCGGGGGTTGGAATTTGATGATCTTTAAGGTCCCTTCCAACCCAAGTAATTCCATAATTCTTTGGAAGTAGGTATGTTGGAGTGACCAGGCTCTGAGTTATACCTCATTTAAAAGGGCTTTTTAGGAAAAGGGCCACTGTAGTGGGAGGAAGGACATCCTTGTGAGCCCATAATGGAGATTGATGTGTTTGAATCAAAAGGGTGAATGTACAGTGCTGCAAGTGCTGAGGAACAGAAAAGATTATATGGAAGGAGAGAATGAACTTTAACAAGGAGTTACCACAACAAAAAACAATCCAAGCAGTAAAATGAGAGTTTGAAAATAATAAAATTTTTTTAATAGCTAAATTTTTGTTGCTTTTCAAATCGGGGTCAGGGGTATGATATAAAACCATCTGAGAGAGGAAACAATGAAAACCAAAACTGGATAATCACACATCTGGCATTTTGTACCATGAGTTTTCTCCATGTGTGTGGGTGCTCCAGCAGAGCTACTTGCATTGCATACTTGAGAGCAATTCAGTGACCACAAAATATTTCTTTTATTCCGGGAGGGGGCGGGGGGAAATCTTGCTGAGATTTTCAAAACTCTCTGAATCTTTCCAGCAGGCTTCCCAGCAGTGCTGTGTTTCAGGTGAGTGTTATTTTGAGATGGCCCCAGATGCTTTGACTGGCAGAGACTCCACGTGAAACTGTGGAGCATGTTTGCCTCCTGGGAAGCGGAGTTGCAGTCCTGAGGCTGGATTTCTCTCTGGCTGGAATCCCAGCCATGTAGTGGAGTTTTCTCTTTAAGCAAGGTGGCAGGAGAGCAGGGATGGGTGGCCTGTAGTGATGAAGAAGCTTGTGAGCTCCACCACTGCCACTTCCCAGGAAGCAGCATTCTGGCACCATGAAAAGGGCTGATGGGTACTGACCCAGCTCAAAATGAAACATGCCTTGGTATTTTTTGCTTACCAGCCCCTAAAAGCCCACACCTGGATGGATGCACTGTTGGCTGCTCAGTGAAAGCTGATATGCAATGAATACCTTGTAGCCTAAGTTTGCCTTTCATGGAGGGATTACACCTCTAAACCAATAGATACAAGATATTTTCTGGGGAAAGTCACTGTAGCAGGGCTATAAATAGAGCTGTACTTCTCCATCTCATTTTGGGGATACATACTTTTATAATCTTAGGAACTCATGGTCGTTCACAGGTTTCTGGAGAAAATACATCTGTAGAACTTTAACTGCTCTTCCTCTACACTTTTACTAAATTGAGGTGTTTATGCAGCACAATTGGATTAGATACAGACCTAAAACAATCACCCCATGACCCAATTCCACCTAGTTAAATCCATTTCACTCTTTTGAAGAGTCTTGGGTTTGCTTGTCTTCCCAAGGCTGTCTGGTTGTTTCTCCAGGAGGGAATGGGAATAGACCGGGCTTAGGCTTTGTGCTTGCTTGTTGCAATAATGGGCGATGCAGGGACCCCAGGCAGGTGCAAAGGAGGCTCTTTATTGCCAAAACCCCGTTTTTTTAACCAGTTACCCAGTTATCAGTTTATATAGTTTTAAGGCACAACAAGCCCAAGTCAACCAACCACCATACACCACGATGTGGACGTGATGTGGACATGCAGCAGTCACACAGCACATCTCGTGTCTCTTGTGTGT
The DNA here is from genome assembly GCA_013399835.1 of Leptocoma aspasia. Classification (NCBI taxonomy): domain Eukaryota; kingdom Metazoa; phylum Chordata; class Aves; order Passeriformes; family Nectariniidae; genus Leptocoma; species Leptocoma aspasia. The sequence goes on from VXAX01004963.1 coordinate 15,809, forward strand.
CTCATGTCTCTCTACCCCTATTCCAGCTGAGCCACTCTCCCATAGTTCCCTTCTACTTAGCCTAAGTAACAGGCCAGAGCCATGTTACAAGGCCTTCCCTTCATAAAGCTTTACCTATTGGTAACATTTGCTCTCTGCCCAAGGAAGAGCTTTGTTTGCTGCCAAAGATCCAAAGCTCTGTTGTCAAAACTGGTTTCTTCTTCATCTGCAGTTTGGTGCATTAGTGAAGCAGAGTCTCCAAGGACAAACCACTGGATTTCCAGCAGGACTTTCCCCCGTTCTTTGCCAACACTAAGGTAAATATATTTTAACCTTTGTTGGTTTTCTTCTCAGTGATCAACCAGTACCTGCAGGAATTGCAGAGAAAGCAAGACAACAATTGATCTGAAACTTTATGATTCTGCCTGACATTATGCCCTACATACAGACACCTGGAGCAGGTGACACAGGAGCGTGTCCAGGTGTGTTTGGGATGTCTCCAGAGAGGGAGACTCCAGGCCCTCCCTGGACAGCTGCTCCAGGGCTCTGCCACCCTCGATGTGCAGAAATTCTTCCTCATGCTGAGATGGAACTTCTTGTGTTTAGTTTATGTCCATTGCTCCTTATCCTGACCCTGGGCACCACTGAAAAGATCCTGGCACCATCTCAAAACCCATATTTGAGATATTTGTATGTACTGATGAGATTCAGCCTTCTCTGGTGCCCGTGGTGAAATTCCTGTGTCAGGCACCAAGGCCTGACCCGGCAGGAAGCTGTTCAGTTGTGGCAGCTGCACTACTTTGGCAGCAGCTTAGGTCATGTGTGTCCTCTGTCCCCTAAATTAGTTCCTTGGGAGGTCAGCTGAGCTCCAGAGCTTGTGGCACACAGACCTTGGCAGGCAGGCTGAGAGGCCTATCCCTGCCTCCAAGCTGTGCTGGTCCCGAGGCCTTTCCTGAGACAGGTTAATGACACACCTCTGCATGTGAGCTGTGAAATGACAGTCTTTAAAAACCCCAGTTGTTGCGGGTTCTTTTCTTGCTTGATGGTTGTTGTTGAACCCCACACACTGCTGGGAACCCACCCCCTGGGCCCTTGAAGGATGTTCCCTCCCGTGAGTTCTTTGCCAGGGATGAAAGATGAGCAAGACTCACTGTTTCTTGGTCTTCAGGTTGTTGTTTAGTTTTCTCTTATCTTAAGTTCAGTACGCTGTCTGCATGCCAGACTGAGCGTATGAGAAGCAAGGCATAAAATGGACAAAATGGCCTCGATACCCAAAACCAAGGTCTTTTTAAAGATACCTAATCCAATTACCTTCTAACACGTATATTGTTTTTACTTTACTACCAATAATTTCTACTAATCTACACACATAACACCCATGTTGCTGCTTTCTCTAACCAATGACTTCTTGCCACCAATGCTACAGAAAATGGAGAAGAAGAAGAACAAGAAGGAGAGATGAGACAACGCTCAAAACCCTCCATCTTGTCTCCCATTCACTCTCATACTAAAATCCTAAAAACTCTAAATACTTCGCCCTATGATAGACTACTATTACTACTGCAGCATACCTAGTTCACACCTGTGTTCTCCAACTCATCGCAAAGCCTTAGCAATTTTTTCCCTGGGACAAAGGTTAAAAACAGTGTCTGACTGGGGGTCAGGGCTCCCTAATACAGGCAGGGAAATACTCCCTGCACCCTGGATTCCGACACCCAGTTAACCCTTGAACAGCCCTGGTGCCCTGTGGAAAACCCCAGAGCATTTGGCTGATGGGTGTTTGCCTTGGGCTTGGAGCTGGAAGGAGAGGAAGGACAGATTGTGGCCTACACATCCCAGGTAACTTGGGCTCTGCCCCTGCCTTTCGGGGCTCTTGTTCACAGCCTGTTGTTCATTGCATTCCTCTTTGCTGCTTAACCCTGGATTAATTTTCTATTGCACTTTGGCTCCTGAAGGCAACATACTGCTAGCATTAAAAATAAAAATAAGTCCATGCATCCATGCTGGTGTTTTATACCCGGGGAAATGCCTATGGGGCCAAACTGAGTGGCGCTGGAACTGCACCACAGCTGTGAGGACAGATGTGTCCTGCTGCCCTCTCCCAGCACCCAGGGATGACAGGCACTTGTGCACAGTCTCTGTGTGTGCTGGATGGCCCAGGGCAGTTTCCATGGCTCTTTGTGTGCAGTAGGTGTCATTAAAAACTCAACATTTGACACCCTGCCTTGGCTGGAGCACTTGGTGGCTACAGCTCCCAGGTGCAGTGGGATCAGGAGTGGCCTGATGTGATGGACTTAACTTTTCCTTCTGCTCCTTTCTGGAGCAGAAAGATTTGGAGGAACATATGGATTTCCTTTCTCTGGTTAGAGATATCGGTCATGAAATGTGTTACATCAACGTGTCCATGCCGGCCTGAGACATCAAATCTAATTGGAAAATATTGTCTATGAATGCTTTATCCCAACCTCTGCTTCTAACACCTTAATAGTGGGGATGGGGGAAGTGAAAGAATGGTAAAAGTACAAAGATCTTACAGGGCAGGGTAGGCCAGCTAGTATTTCTTCCTCAATTTTTTCTTTAAAACATGGCCTTTCCCACTGTCAGGTTGCCTACTCGACCAGCAATCCAAAACCTGCTCAGTTTCTGTATAGGCTGACTCAAGAAACATGGTAAAAAACAGTGTGGCAGCAGCTACAAATCTGAGTCAGGAAAATTGGTAAAATCCAGTATTAAGATGTAAACTGTGCAGTGCACATGATCCTCCATATAACAGATCTGAACTGTCTTTGAACAGCTGCAAATTCAGATGAGCCTGATCCTTTCCCCTCTTCATGAGGAGGAGAGGAGAGGGCTGTGCTGACCTTTTCTCTCTGGTGCAAGGGAATGGCTTAAAGCTGCATCAGGGGAGGTTCAGGCTGGATGTCAGGGAAATGTTCTTCCCTGAGAAGGTGATCTGGCAGTGAAAGCTGCCCAGGGAAGTGGCACCAAGCCTGATGGTGTGCAAGGAGCACTTGGACAACATTCTTTGATACACAGGTTAATTTTTAAGCCGTCCTGTGTGAAGTCAGGAGTTGGACTTGATGATCCTCATGGGCCCCTTCCAGCTCAGGATATTCTGTGCAGTTGAGTCCACTTTGAATAACCAAACATTTCACCCAGAAAGAACTAATGTGTGCAGTGGAGTCTGTTGTGGTTGACTCAAAAATTACTTATCTCCACATAAACCCCAGCTGCTGGGATATCACAGAGCAGGAAGTGGGTCCACAGCATTCACTGCAGCTTTGTCATCTCTCCTTGCACTGATAACAGTCTCGTTTCTAGCTTGGATTAATTTGTCACCCATTCTTCCTACTGAGGGCATGGTGATTACAGAACCATCTTCTCATTATTAGTAATTACTATTAGATTCATAACTAGTAGAGATACAGAGAAAAATCCTTATTCTGAGCAACATACACATTAAGAGAACTAAAAAGATAAAATCTGAGTGACAAAGATTATAATTCTTGTTTTTCATGGGTGAGACACAAGGCAACAAAATCAATTGATTTCTCCCCTTCCTAAAATCATATGGATAGTAGATGGGTTTTTATTATTAATAGCTCTGGATGCCTAACCAGACTTCTGAAAGGTTGGCAGAGTCCAGATTCCCTCAGGCTCTTAGTCCTTTGAAAAATGTGTTTTAAAGAATTTCCAACCTGATTTTTATAGTTCTCCATTTTTTTTTTTTTTGTACTTCGTTAACCACCATGAAATGCTCAGGTGTGACGAAAACAGTAAATGAACCAAAATTGTCAACTTTTATTAAACATCAGAGCTCTCAAATATAGGAAGAGTCCTAAAAGTCTGCTGCAAGTTGGGACACAGTTAAATGCCAGACACAATATCTGAGTTGCCACCTGGAAAAGCAATCAGGAATATGGCTTTCTGTGGGCAAATCCAGCTCCCTCTGTTCAAGTACATGAAAGCAGCACCTTGAAATTACTCTGAAGCTATACTGATGTCATGAAAATGGAACATAAATTCCTTGGTTAATCTAGGTGGTCAACTGGTGTGAGATTTCATGTAAGCTTAGTTTTAATGCCCTTTGACATTTGTTTTGCAGTTTGGATTTTTGTTGTTATTTTTTTTTTCTTTTTTAAGGGTCTTACAGAAAATCTTTGAAATCAGATGCTGTGTGAAATTCAATCCCTTCTGGGTTTAAATCCATACATGCATATACATATGGATTTTTTTTGGTGGATTTTGGTGGATTTTGCTGAATTTTTTTTTTTCTATACAGAAATACATAGTCAATTAAGAAAGGTAACCATCTTGGACGCTGAGTTTTTATGGTTTAACAGCTGATTTAAAACTGAAATTGGATTTCCTTCCACTTCCAGCTGTTATCCATGGTGTAACTAAGCAACACCACCCTGGTGTTATTGATGGGGCTGAGTGCACACAGCTCCTGCTGACTGGGGTAGGCACAACTGCACCCATCTTTCACTGGCAAAACCTGGGTTTCACAGCAGGGATTTCCTGCCGGTGCTGTAGATGCAGAAGCTTTGATCTGGAACTCTTTTGAGGTGTGTTCTTCATTCTGATCTGTGCCTTTTCTGGCAAAGAAAATCCTTTTTTTCTCTTACATGTCTCTTCCTCAATCACCTGTTTCCAAAACAACATTTCTGAGTACAATTTATTCCTACAGCAGACGTAGCAGAGCTGGAGGAAGAAAACCAACCTAACAAAGGTTTGCACATCAAATGGGGCAGAATTAGGGCTGATGTGGCTTGAATGTTTCCCAGCTGGGCAAAGAGCTGGTGAAGGGTCTGGACCACAAATCTTATGAGAGGGAGCTGGGGGTGGGGGGCTCAGCCTGAAGAAGAGGAGGCTCAGGGGGGACCTTCTCACTCTCCACAACTCCCTGACATGAGGGTGCAGCCAGGTGGGGATCAGGCTCTGCTCCCAGGCAACCAGTGACAGGACAAGAATAAATGACCCCAAGTTGCACCAGGGGAGGTTTAGATTGGATATTGGGAAAAAATCCTTTACTGAAAGGGTTGTTAGGCACTGGAACAGGCTGCCTGGGGAAGTGGTGGGATCACTGTCCCTGGAAGTGTTCAAAAATGTGTGGATGTGGCACTTGGGACGTGTTTTAGTAGTGAACATGGCGGGTTCTGGGTTAATGTTTGGACTTGATGACCTTTTTGATTTTTTTCCAGCTTTAATGGTTCTGTGATTCTTTGGACCTTGGTGTTGCCACGGCGGGAGCTGCCATGGATGTGGAGATGGCAGCAGTAGCCCTAGGCAAGGCATGTAGGGCTGTCTTGGGAGAGCTGGGAAGGTGGGAAGGGAATTAACTGATGCTCCCAAGCAAGTCATGGAGCACCACTGGCTTTCTGAGCAGGGCTCAGGTCCCCACAGCAGTGTGTGGGAGGTGTGTCATGTTGGTAGCTGTGGGAGGGGAGGAGAGAGTGTCTGTGTGCATTGATGGCCTGAAGATGCATTTTCACTTCTGGATTTGGGCTGGAGCTGTTCTGCTCCACCTCCAGTTGCCTCAACAGAGTGCTTGGCAGGCAGATCAAAAAATTAACTTTAAAGACTGTTGAGGGATGTCACTCAAAGGTGCTTAAGAAAAGCCACGTGCTGCTTCCTGAGAGTGAGGATGGATATCCAAGGGTGACCACGAAGCCTTGGCATTGCAAGGGTTTGAGGGAAAGAGCATTTAGGGAAATTTAATTGTGTATCTGCTTGCACTGGAGTCAGTGGTGGCATTCCCAGGCTCAGCAGCTGCTTATGTACTGTGGAATGATATCCAGAATTCATCCTCAAGGACCTGCCTTAAAAGAGGGAAGGATGTAGACACTCTACTAAATATCAGTGGGATCCACAGAAGAGGTCAAGCTAAGACAAAACACATTCCCAGGATAAGGTCTATCTGTCTGAAATTCTGACCTGAGTTTTCTAAGCCCAGTAAATGGACACTAATGCAAAATTCCATGTTGGCTAAATGGATTCAGTTAATTTTCTGCTATGAAAGCATTTCGATTTTAACAATAGCTGTCACTCCCAATATAATACAGAAATAGTTTAGTAATACAGGCCTTAAAACACTACTCTGATAAATATTTATATTACTTATTTTAAGTTAAAAGCTTGGTTATGAATTGTTTTCATTCCAGCAGTGTAAACATCCTTCTAGAGTCTGCACTGTAATGTTGAGATTGAAGTTGCTTTCCCTATTTGCCTTCTCTTATTTTATCAGTGCAAAAGTATTCCTTAGTGGAGTCTGATAAAAGTATTTCACCATGCAAATGCCCTTCTTTTCTGTACAATACAGAAGGGAAAAATAATATTAGGTACTTTTCTTCAGTCAGCAAAAAAGCATCAGTTCTTTGTCAGATTTTAGTTTAGTTTAAACAGAAATTTGAATACATGACCATAAAACACAGGTCTTCTATGCAAGGGGCATTTTCCTGGTGATAAATGGATTTTGGCTATTGTTTAGTTCATGTTTTATGCTTATTTGATAAAGGAAAGCTTTTTAAAATGAGAAACAAAAGCTATTTAAGGTGTGTAAAGCGAGGTACCAGCACAAATAGCCTCAGCTCTGAATTGACAAGCAGTAATAGATAAATAACTGGATATGGGGTTTGAACTGGAATCCCAGCCATATTCTTGTGGTGAAAGGGAAAGATTTGAATGATGGCAGCAGAATGCAAGCCTCCCCAGTATCATCAGTCTGAAGTGGCTGTAGAAATTCAGGCAGTCATTTAATAAAAACACCTCTTTTACTATGGAGGCTGTAAATTATACAAGCCTGTCAAGTTACAGCTCTGCCTTTGTGCCCAGCACGATTGTAATGTTCTCAGTCCATAATTTAGAAAAGGATTAAAGTTCTCCAATGCTCTGCTGTTTTTACAATGTTTTGGTGATAATAAGATTACCTCAGCCTCCCTCTCTCATGTGAAAATGTCTCTAAAAAGACATACCATATTTGAAGGTGGGGTTTTCTCACACACAGATGCATATATTTGAGAGGGAGAAAATACATGACAGTCGTGTCTGGCATCAAACTCTTATTGTGGGGCTGGAGATGTCTCATTACTCATGGATGCTGAAGGCACGCAGCTGATGCATGGATTTGCTCTGTACCAGTGCTGCTGTGTCTTTAAGGTCATGTCAGCAAGGTTTCTGTTTATTAAATAAAAGGTTTCAAAAAGAGTTTTTAAAATGCTTATGAAGCAGCAGAGATTTTAGAGGACCTATTCCTTGGAAAGCCAATTTTCTTTAATTACCAGGGATAATTACTGGATAAACCTCAGGATGACAAAAATACTACCAGTGTTGTCTGTCAGAAAGTAAAAGCAAAATAGATTTTCTACCTGAATTAAATCATGCTTTTAGAAGCCTGGTGTCAGTGGGTATTCTGGAGATGGCAGAAAATTACACAAGCTCTGGTGGTGGTCTGGAAATTTCCTGTTTTCAACAGTAGCAAGCTCTGACTTCTCTCATCACCTGCCTCAGTAATCAGGTCTTCAGTTTGCCATTGGGCTTAGAACTTGGCTGCTTTTTCGGGTGCCTTTAAGGGTGATGGGGTATGTTATTTTTGAAAAAAATGGAAAATATTCCCCTGACAAGTTGGTGGTTTGAGTTTTTTTTTCAAAGATTGCACCATGAAGCCACCCAGATATTTGGCAGAGGTCCTGTGGAGGACAGATTAGACAGCAAAATGCTGGAGAGTCAGGCAAAGATGCATGGAAGACAAAATTTGTCATATGCTGCTTCAGTATTCCTCTGATTATCTCTACCACATACTAGACGTACTTAGGTTTCAATTTCCTTGCAAAAACTTGTGTTAATAGCATTTGCTTGAATTATTTAAGAAAAGGAGAGGATTCTAGAAGACATCAAAGTCCGAGTCCTCACCTACAGTCAGAGCCTACAGCCTGTATTATAGAGGGGAAAAAAGTGCCACAAAAAAAAAAAAAAAAAAAAAAAGACATTAAATTCTTTGTCTTCTAAGATCCAGGACCAGGCAGCTCCTCTGAAGTCAGTCATTATTCCAGCTATGAATGACCCCAGAATGTCATTCTGTCAGGAAGGCTTGACTGTCATCCATGGACATCTTGATCATGCCTCCCTTCCCTTTCAACCTGCTGCTGTGAGGAGGAACAGAACAACATGGGAACATGGGCAAGGTGGCTCAGGGGAGGGTTAGGGTGGATATCAGGAAAAGGTTCTTTCCCCAGAGGGTGCTGGGGCACTGAACAGGCTCCCCAGGGAATGGGCACAGCCCCAAGGCTGCCAGAGCTCCAGAAGTGTTTGGACAACGCTCTCAGGCACAGGGTGGGATTGTTGGGGTGCCTGTGCAGGGCCAGGGGTTGGGTTTGACAATCCTTCCAACTGTGATTCTATAATTCTATGGACATGGCCACCTTTATTGCCCAGAACTCCCTCCAGGCTGGATCACTGGGCTGTTGGCAGACGTAACTTCACCCCCAAACCCCCAGTCCTCTCCTCTGGTGTGGAGCAGCCAGTTCTCAGAGCTGTGCAAATGCCCACTTCAGCTGTGCTGTCCTGGCTGTTCACTGCACTTTCTGTGCAGATGCTGAGGAAAAGCTGAGGTCTTCAGTGGACCATGACAGAATTGGACAGACTGGAAACTGTGCCCACTACCTGGAAAAATTCTTGAATGAGCACTTCAGATACCTCACATGCTCAAAACACCAGTGTCTGCCTCTGAAGCTGGGAATCTCTGGTGGCTGTGGAGGGACCTGGAAAGGAAACAGGGATCATAGGATGGGTCAGGCTGGAAGGGACCACAGGGGGTCATCTGGTCCCACCTCCCTGCTCCAGCAGGGCCATGCCAGAGCACAGGGCACAGGATTGTGTCCAGATGGTTCTGGAATATCCCCAGTGAGGAGACTCCACACCCACTCTGGACTTGGTCACTGCCCANGGGCCCTGCTTGAGCAGAGTTGTGGAAGCAGATGACTCCCTGTGGTCCCTTCCAACCTGAACCAGTCTGTGTTTCTGTATGAAGGGAGGCTAAGGGCAGGGCTTGTTCTACCTGGACAAGACTCAGGTGGGTCGGTGCAGACTTCTGGCTAAGGGGGAAATTTAGAAAAGGCAGAACTGGATTCTCCTCAGAGGTGCATGGAGAAGGGACCACAGGCAAGTGGCACATGTCGCAACTAGAAAAATTCGGATTTTTGATTGGGAAAAATTCTTCTCTGTGTGAGTGGTGCAGCACAGAAGCAGTAGCCTAGGGAAGATGAGGTATACCCATGCTTGGAAAATGTCCAGACTTGACTGGATAAGGCCTGGTGGGATCTCATCTAGCTTTGGAATTAGCTCTGCTGTGAACAAGTGATTGGACTACGGACTTCCAGAGGTGCTTCACCACCTGAATTGTTCAGTCAAAACACTGTCAAAGTCTCAAAGTTCAAGCAGGCTGTTCCAGCTTCTCCAGAGCCACTTTCCACCCTGTGTTGCTGCTCCAGGGGTTGCTTGATCAGTGTGTGCACCTCATGATATCATGAGGAAAAGAAAACTTGCCTAGTCCCCCTGGATATTTCTGACTAAAAGGTTGTTTTTCCTAAACAGTAAACTAGGAAATTAAAAAACCAGCTCAGTTTAGTGCATTTCCTTGTCACCCCCCACCCCCTGCTTCCCTCACCCCAAATCTCTTGAAAATTTTGTTCAGTCAGCCTCAAGTTTCCTAAAAGGACATTCTACCCTGAGTTAATACCATGCCTGTGAAAGTTCAGGCTGATTATTTTTCCTCTAGAGAGGGAGTCAAAATTTGGCTTATAATGGAGGTCTTGTTTCAAGCAACGATGAAAGAATTTAGCATTTCTGACATCAGTGGGGTGGCACAGGCGTGGAGTCGCATGCGAGCGGGCGGGGGGAGCTGGGCTCTTCTCTGCTCCACTGGTTTTGTGAAGGACTCTTTCACTGGTGGAGGTTTATCCAAACCCACCTCGACACATGTACATATTTATTTACTAAAGCAAACCAGGCTACAAATAGGACCAAACCCCGCATTTAAATGTCCCTACAAGCAGCCCCTCCAGACCAAAATTTTTCTCCAGCCCTGCTTAAGAAAAAGCCTGGGAGAGTTTATTTTCCTCAGGCTTTACAACTCATTGTTTTCCACAAAAGCACCCCTCTGCTTTTCCAAGAGTAAGGATAATTCTGTGGCTAGAACATATGACTAGGACTTGGGGTTTTCTTCTCAGCTGCTGCACAGACTTCTTGTGAGTCCTTGAGTAAATCTGATTAATCTTGCTGCACATCTGTAAAATGGATGCACTGCCCTTTCTGCTCATTCACAGAAGTGGCTGTGAGCCTTTTAGACCTTTACAAGTCAACTGAACAGAAATGGAAAGAAACAAGCATGAAATTTTGTGTTTAAGTGCTTATCAAGGAAATAGTGGATTTCTTTTTTTTTAATGCATTTGACAGAGCTTATTAATTCTGCACAAGGTTGGGTGCAACATTTCTATCTAGAAAGCTTACAAGTTTTTCCTTCCAAACTGAAGGGGATGTTTCTTCGAGTAAGCCTTATTTTTTTTTAAATGAAAACAAGAACACTAAAGGTTACTTTTATAAAATGAAGAAGATAAATGCTTGTTTTGTCACTATTATGTATTACTTTTAAAGGGGGAAGTAGATCTTCCCAGCCAGCTGTAAGCCACAGGGTTTATGGGGAAAGCAATGCCACTGAGGCTGAGTGCAGGCACACTGAGGGCTGGGAAGTGACTGGAGACAAGAACATCCATGTCCATCCCTGCATGCTGGTTCAGTGGGCAGACAGGCAGGATTTTCCCGTGAGGTGGTGGTGTCCCCACCCCCGGAGGTGTTCAAGAAATGGCTGGATGTGGCACTCAGTGTTCTGGGCTGGGTGTCAAGGTGGTGAAAGAGGCCAAAGGTTGGAGCTGCTGATCTTGGAGGTCTTTTCCACCCCTAATGGTCCTGTGATTTGTTTTATCCTCAAGAGTCAGTGTCCAGCCTTGTAACTCGTCATCCACACCTGAACCCTGCTGTGAGGAGAGACAATTGCCACCTTCCTGTGGTTGTCTGTCACACTTGCCATCCCTGTCCCTTGAGTACTTCACAAATATTGATGGAAATACCTCCAGGAAAAGGCATCTACCACCACAGGCATTTTCTGCTGAAGTTACAAAGGTGTCCCCAGCTATGTGGTGTCCTTTTAGGGTTAAACCTGGCTTGAATTGGAAGGAGCTATGTATGTAGAAAAAGCAATATAGGATCAATATATTCAACCCTCTGCACTTTAAAAAGTATAACAACAATTCATTATGGGCCAGAGTTTTTCAGGTGCCTGGTCAACTTCTGTGCCTTACTTCCAGCTGTTCATAATGTGATACCTCAGAGGGACTTGGTTTTCTGTGTGCTGAATATTCACAGCTGAAACTGAATTCTTCTGACAATGGGGCTCCTTTCAACTAATTCAAGATTAGGTTTTGAAAACAGTATGCAGAATTACTAGCTGAATCAAAATATCAATAAAGATAAAATCTGCAATCATCCTAATTTTCAATTTGTTTTCCCTTCAATTTCTTTAATAATACTTTTATCAGGTGTCATGTGGCTGAAAACATTAGTAAAAAATGGAAACTGCTCCATAGAATCATGAGATTTTTAAAAAGTTTTTTAAGTTAATTTTTTAAAATTATAAACTGCTTACAAAACTGCAAGTCTTAAATTTTGAATATTTGTGATAGTAAATTCCCATTAATTTTGTCAAACTGTAATCTGCACCCTGCACTTTAAAGCATAAGAAACATTGCCAGTGCCAAAAGTTCAGGCTGCAAGTATTTACGGGAGTGGCTGAAAAATGAGATTTAGGAAGTAGTTCAAGTTCTGTTCACATTTTTCAGTTTTCATTCATCTCCTGTTACATTTCTAAGCTTTCTCATCAACAGCAAGCACAGATGATTCACTGAAAGAATACGAGTGAGTTGCTTATGGCACCACATTTCTCCAGGAGCTGGGAATTTAAACAGAAGAGTATCATGGAGTCACAATAAATCCCATGCATTGACAAAATTAATTCACTGCAATGTGTACCTGTCTCTGTTTTTAACAATTTAACTCAGTAGTGTACAGAGATGATCCTGTTCCTGCTGACAGTGATTGCAGCGTTGTGCTGGAGCAAGATGGGAACATGGAGAGAGGCATGGAGCTGTGTCAGGGGAGGGTTAGGGTGAATATCAGGGAAAGGTTCTTCCCCCAGAGGGTGCTGGGGCACTGACCAGGCTCCCCAGGGAATGGGCACAGCCCCAAGGCTGCCAGAGCTCCAGGAGCATTTGGACAAAACTTTCAGGCACGGGGTGGGATTGTTGGGGTGTCTGTGCAGGGCCACAAGGACTTGATGATCCTTGTAGGTCCTTTCCAACCCAGGATATTCTGTGATTCTATGATTTCAGGCATCGTTTTCTGACAAAAATCTCGATTGCTATGTGTGTGTTATGGGTTCTGATTCCAGACTTGGGAGGTGACTTGTGTGCTTTGCATTCCACAGGCTTCTTGTGTGAGCCTGGGCTGTCAGCCCTCTCAGGTGGTACCTTACTGCTTTGCCTATGGTGACAGCCACCTCTGGTCTCACAGCAGCTATTCAGGATCCCTTCTGAAGGCAGCTCCCTTCTGAACCATTCCTTGCTTTTTGATGTCCTCAGAATGAGCCCAAGCAGTAGCAGCACAACCTCCTGTCAGACTCTGACAGACATGGCTGATGTGTTGAGCCCAGATGTGCAAAGCTCACCACACCAGCAGATCCTCCACCCAGGTGGAGCCCCAGGGAGCCCATCTGGGTGCTGTAACACTCCCAGGGCCTTTTTCCAGCATCAGAAACTCACAACATTTTAGACTTTTCTTCATTTTGACAGCCAGCAACTGCCAGGCCTGAAATCTGCTTGTGTCTTTATCAAGCAGGGTAATAAATGGTGCTGCACTGCTAAATCTGTCTTATTCAGCATCTTATGATTATATCAGCCTGTCTTAACCAAGCCAAGTATATTTACATGAAATAATGGAAGGAGTTTTGCAAATTCCCCCTCCCCTTTTTTTTTTATATTTTAAGTGACTGTCTAGCCAAGTTCATTTCCTCTCCTGTCTGAGCTCCTCTCTGAAATATATTATCTCACTTATTAGAAGCCAATAGCACTGTGCTTTGCTTTTCTTCCACCCTCTCAGAAGAAGGAGCACGCAAGGGATGCTTGGATTAAGTGAGTGGGGCACCCCAGAGCTGGGATTCCTTATGAATGAGCTCACATCCTCTCTCCGTATGATAAGAGGAATGCCGTTTGCATCCCGGAGCTTGCTGCATAAACACACACACACACTTGGATGGGGGAGCATTTAGCCTAAGCAGACACTGGGATATCCAAAAGATCTCAGGGACAGGGGATCATGTGCCAGCCCTCTGCTCGGACAGACCGCGGCCACTTCTTGGTGGCCACGGTGCCTGATTCCCGGTGAAATCCATCCCTCCCGGGAGGGGGAGGGCAGGAGGGGAGAGGAGATGACAGATCCCTGTTTGCATTCTTCAGAGGGAGCAGCTGCAATTGTCTTACTACAGTATGTCAACATGAAATTATGACAAATCAGGCCGGGATGGACTGGCAGATGAAAACAACAAGCAGGAAGCAGAGCAGAGGGAAGCTGGGAAGAACGAACGACACCTAAAACTCAAGAGGCCTTTACCATCCTGGTGGGAAATGCCTTTGGAAATATAATAGGACTGTAACAGGACTGTAATAGGACTGAAGTCTGTGGGTATGCATGAGCATATGCTGAGTTTTCAGGTTTTTTTAAGTCTGCCTCTAAAATACTTTTTTTTTTTTTTTACATTCCATAGGAGGAACCTTTCAAAAATTAACCTGAGAGCAGCTGGAAAAGACTAGTCTGACACCTTTTCCTGTGAATGGGACACAGTCAGGATCCCACAATGCCAGCTTAGCACCCAACACTCTTACACTCTATGTGATGCCAGGCTTTGACCTTGGCAAAGGTAACGAAACCTCTCTGGCCTCCACAGTTACACAGTTTCCTTTTATTTCTTTACTTTTTCATTTAAAGTAGTGCTGTTTGGTAGTTAAGGGAGAACTACCAAGAGCAAAGCTTCAGCTTCCTGTCTCCTTTCTATCTAATGGAAGTCCTTGAAATGGGATTCAGTGAATGTTTCCTTTATTAAAAACTGAGCCTTCTCCAACCCACACAGTTTCACAACACTTGATAGAATGCACATTTTTCCAGTTTCTTTTATTTTTAACAGTGTCCAACAATTAAAAATAAGTCACCGAAGGGGCCACATTCAACATTAATATAATTGGGAGCAGTTCCCTCTGGTCCCAATAGGAGATGCATTTACTTTCACCAGAGCTGAATCTGCCAGTTTGTGGACACCTCAGATTTAGGATTGTCACCAGTGTCTGCTAAGAGTGGCTTATAAACTTCTTCGGGTTTGTGGATCTATCAATTTAGTGCTGTGCTGCAAAAGAAAGAAGGGAAAAGATAGTGAAGACAGGATTTTCTCCAGAAAGCTGGCTTTCTTTCCCTCCATCCAGGTTCTGCTGCCTTTCTGCCTGCTGCAGCTGTCTGGCACCTCTGAGGAGGCTGCCACGTCACACCTTGCTGGAGTCGGGGAGAATGTGGTGGGTTTGCTCTGGAGGGTGGAGGGTGCATAAAAATATTTTCTGTGGTTTCAGTTTGCATGTCTGCATGGAAAACTCTAGGGAAATGTAATAGGTATGAATCCAGGAGGATCCACAGAAGTATGTGAGGACAGATTTCAAGAAAATTAATGAAAAACCCCCAAAACCTTTTCAGGGGAACATACATTCCCAATAAGTTTTCAAAATCTGTAATAATTTTTTTCTCTTAAATTCCACAGGAGTTTTCCATAGGTTTGGTTCAAATCTCCCCTTTCCTAAGCTCTAAACCTTACATTTAAATGAACTGAGAGAGCTTTGCTCTGTGTTCACTCATAACATCTCTCATCAGTGGCAATTTTCTAAGTGTTCTGAAACCCTTTTGTGCTTGCACTGCTCTTCTAAGACAGTGGGAAGTCCCCAGGCTTGGAGTCTGAGTGAAACAGCTGCCTTTCCCCTCGTAATCTTAAGAACTTCAAGCAATGTGACAAACATATCCTGCAAGATCATATCCTTCCTGTTGGGTTTGCTCCCACCAGGCACAGTGCCCTGATATAACTGTTCTGCAGATCCATGGCATCCATCTTCTCCTGGAGATCAGCACAGGAAGGACAGGGAGCTGCTGGAGCCAGGCCAGAGCAGGGACACCAAGGGGATCAGAGGCATGGAGCAGCTCTGCTGGGAGGAAAGGCTGAGGGAATTGGGATTGTTCAGCCTGGAGGAGAGAAGGCTTTGGGGTGGCCTCATTGTGGCCTTGCAGTGCCTGAAGGGAGCCCACAGGAAAGATGGAGAGAGACTCCTGACCAGGGCCTGGAGTGACAGGACAAGGGGGAATGGATTTAAACTGACAGAGGGGAGGTTTAGACTGGATATTGGGAAAAAACTATTCCCTGTGAGGGTGGTGAGGCCCTGGCACAGGTTGCCCAGAGAAGCTGTGACTGTCCCATCCCTGGCAGTGTCCAAGGCTGGGTTAGACAGGGTTTGGAGCAACCTGGGATAGTGGCAGGTGACCCTGCCCATGGCAGGGGTTGGAATGAGATGATCTTTTAAGGTCCTTTCCAACCCAGGCCTTTCTATGATTCTTTCTCCCCGGCCTGAAAGAGACAGAAGCAGAAATGTGTGCTGGGAAGCTCAGCTGAGACACTGGAAGAGTTGCAAGCTCTGAAAGGCAGGAGCTATGAAATGATCATATTCAGCCTATCTAGAAAGCACTTTACAAAGAAGGATCCAGGTCAACATCACATTTAAAAGGTCAAGTCTCCTTAATCTGACCTCATGTCGTGCCTGCTTGGCTATCACAAGGTACCAAAATGCAAAGCTTTCTGCACATGTCCCCTCCCTAAACTCTTCCTGTATTTTACTGTGATGATTTAATGTAAAAATACACAAGACTAAAGACACACCCCTTATCCCACTGTGTACCCCCCCTAATTCTTGAACTTTCCCCCTCATGTGCTCTTGTTCCAGAATTAAGAATCTCCTTTGGTATGTGGGGCTCAGCACCAGCAGGCAGAGCCATGGTACTTTTGCCATAAATTTGTTCTGCACAGGAGTGGTGAATCTGGTGCTCCAGGGAGGTGCAGGAAGGGAACAGCTGCACTGTGAGTGAGAGGCAGTCACAGGGCAGAGGCTTTGTGTGCCCACCTGAACCCCCCCTTGGTGCTGAATAAGGCACACGGGTGCTCACAAAGAATGGAGACCAAGCAGAATTGAAATCTCAAACCCAACCTCCAAAACACACCCTTGGCACAGTCCTGTGATGCTGAGTGTGAGATCAATCACCGTGGAACCACCCCCTCCCAGCTGCTGGGGGCTGAAGCACAGAACCACTGAATGACTTGATCAGACACAGGAAACCCCAAGGACCCAGGAGCTGTCCCTTTTATAGAAGTCTCTGTCCGGTGCTTTCCCATAAAACCAAGGCTCTTCTCAGAACAGTTTTCCCAGGGCCTTGCACTATGTGTTGCTGACTTTTACTGAAACAAAGTTGGTTTAAAAATAATGACATTTTTCTCCTGAAAGTGTGACAGCAGCAGAGGGGAAGCCCTGCACAAGTGTCGGTGAAGAAATGAGAATGTGCAACCAGAGAATAGGTGTTTATTCTCCCACACTTTCTGTTTTGTTTAACAGTACTAACCCCCCTTTACTTGCAAGCACTGAGTGCATCAGTGCCTTTTACTTTCAATTTGAATCACAAGTAATTTTAATCTGATAAAGATCTCACAAGGCACCTACCCACTGCATTCCACACCTTTGTGAGCAAATTCCTAGTTCTTAATGATCACAGAATCATAGAATATACTGAGTTAGAAGGTACCCACAAGGATCATCAAGTCCAGCTCCTGGCCCTGGAAC
Organism: Leptocoma aspasia; assembly: GCA_013399835.1. NCBI lineage: Eukaryota > Metazoa > Chordata > Aves > Passeriformes > Nectariniidae > Leptocoma > Leptocoma aspasia. The sequence goes on from VXAX01004963.1 coordinate 32,806, forward strand.
CAACCCCAAGAATCACCCTGTGCCTGAGAGCGCTGTCCAAACTCTCCTGGAGCTCTGGCAGCCTTGGGGCTGTGACCATTCCTGGGGAGCCTGTTCAGTGCCCCAGCACCCTCTGGGGGAAGAACCTTTCCCTGATATCCACCCTAACCCTCCCCTGACACAGCTCCAGCTGTCCCCTCTGGTCCTGTCCCTGGTCACCACACAGATCAATGCCTGCCTGTTGCCTCCCTGAGGAAGTTGTAGCTTCATGCCAGCCTCAATGAGACACATCTCCAGTCTTTTTATTCCTCACTCTGTCCCATAACTAACTCTGACCTTTTGTTCCAGTCTTTATCTTGTCTGGTTCACTCCTGCTGCCTCTTTCTTGCTCTCCTGACCACTGCTCTCAGTTTCCCCCTGTGCTGCAGTGACAGCCAGACCTCCAAGCTGCCCCTAGAAACAGCCCTTGGTTTCCCTTGGCATGGCTCAGGTTGGTCAGCAGAGGCAGCCCTGGGGAAACCTGGGCTTTGTCCCTGTTTTCCTGGTGAGACTTGAGGACCTTCTGTTCTCTTTGTGTCCCAGGTTCCAGGTGAGGGCTTTGAGGATTTGAATTTGGACTCTGAAATGTCACATCAGAAGCCACCACAGAGATACATTTTTTCAGGCTTGGTCGAGACAATCTGCCTTTCCACCTCTTTGTTCTTATACTCAACTAAACTATTTTTTGCTAATGTCTAGGCAAAAACCAAACCAACAGTCTAACATCAGAATATTCTTTTTTACTATGGACAAAGGTCTTGCATAGGTAACACATCAACCTAGTAATATGGAAAAGTGATCATTCACTGACAGCAAGGTTTATCTGCTAAGAGCAGTTACAACAAATCACTTTTCTGACTGCAGAGCAAGCATGTATCTTACTTCTGGCTGCCCCCAGATGCTCAGAGCACTTTTATGCCATATTTCCACAGGGTGAGATCTCTTCTGGTCACCTGTGGCAGCTTCTCATTCCCATCATGAGGGGACAGTGCCAGCATGCATCCAGGAGGGCTGAAAGAAGAAGTTAATTGTACAATTACAGATTTGAGAAGATCAGTATCTTCTATTTTGAATGTTTTTAATCTTTAATTCTTTCCAAGCTCTAAAAGCTTGATCAGGAACAATGACATAATTTGTGTTTAGCTTCCAGTTCTTATTGTCTCTGTGACCACCTGATTATTTGCTCTTTCTTGCTTGCAGCTGCATTTCTCCATCTTCTGTGGAGGAAACAGCTGCTACTTCTCTTTTCTTGGTCCAGGATGCTGGTGCTGTGTCTCATTTGGTAAATACTGAAATCAATTTATTTGACACACTAAGGAGGGTCCATCACCTTTGACAAGAGCAGAATTGAACCAACTTCCCTTCCCTTCCCTTCCCTTCCCTTCCCTTCCCTTCCCTTCCCTTCCCCTCCCCTCCCACCCAGCAGGCTGTGGCATTCCTACTACAAAGAGCAATAAACATAAAAAAAAAGAGAGATGTGGAAGGAATGTGCTTCAGTAAAAGAAAAGCAGAAAAGCCTCTTGTTTTCCCAAAAAGTGGCAAAAATACCTTGTTTCTTCAAAATCCTCCCATTTCTGCCACAGAGACTCACAATCCCTATGTGCACTGCAGTGCACACACCAAGAGTTTTGGGAGAAAGTATTTATTTTCTTCTTCTTTTTTTTTTCCTCATTCAACAGTGTTACATGATAGATGGAGTCAGCTCCTTTGGGTTTTCCATGGCGTTCTTTCTAATCATAAGTCCTTCGAGAAATGTGGAGGAGGGGCCAGTCCCTTCTCTGAAGTTATGGGAAATGGAGACTGATTAAATCATAGGCTTTGCCCTGTCAGTAAAAATGTAAAAATGTCAAACATGAAAAAAACGTATTTCCATATTGGGTGATGTGTGGGGTTTTTTCTCAGCTATAATTGCTCTAGCAGTATAAGAAAGCAACACAAGGTTTAGATTAGTCAAGCACATTTTTGCACTGTGTATATAATAACAAAAACCCCAGACCTGCCAACCCACCCCCAGGCCTTGAATATTTGGTAGACTTTCTGGTAAAGTTCCCTCTACAGTCCTTATGGGAGTCTTCAAGGATGAGCTGATGAAGACATGCCTCTGGTACCATTTGCATTTTTACATCTTGAGCTCCACTGCCATCTTCTCTGTCTGAAATTTATTCCATTAATGCTCCACTCAGTGGGAGCAAGGACAGCCCCAGTTCCTCCTGCCGTGGAGGAGCCCAGCTCCCCTCTATCATGGCAGCTTTTCTTGTTGGTGGATTGCCACAGCAGCAACCTGAGCCCACTGCCCTCCCTGCCACACAGCCCAAGGTGTTGTGCTTCTGACTGCAGAGAGGAACCAATCTTAGTTGCCTTCGTGCACTGCTTCTTTACTTCCCCCATCTCAAAGATCAGAACAAGACCCTGAAAAGGCCATGGCAATGTCCCTTCTCTGTCTTTGCTCTTCAAAAAATTCAAAATCAGCTCCTAACTAGTTGTTGAGGCAAGCTGATAGCCCAGTGTGAGAAGTGGATGATGCACCATCCTTGAGCAAGGTTTGAGTGATTCAGCTCTGGCAGGAGAGCTTATATTTTAGTGGCCATAGAAGATGGCTAAACCCCCAATTTGGATGGGTTGTTTAACTTTTAAAGAGGTAAATATAGGAGAAATAAATCTTATTAACTGTGAGTTGGAAGGTGTCAGACCTTGCCAGGGGTAAAGAGCTACTTCATAAGCACAAGGATGGCAGATTCTGGAGCAGGAGGGGGGGTGAGGGTGGGCTGGGCTGAAGAGGCTTCAACCAGCTAGAAGAGCATTTTCCATATGTCAGAGCAGAGGCTGCCAGCTTTGCTCCTGCTGAATGCTACCTTTCCCCATGATTAGTCCCATTGATTTTCTCAGCTCTGCTCACAGGGAGCTAGACCAGACCTCGTGCTTCAGCCCCAGGAAAGGAGCCACCCACTGCTGAGCTACCGCTGGGACAGACCTGTCTCCTTGCTGCTCTGGGAAGGGAGCAAAGCGTGACGGGCCTGGAGCTGGCACAGCACACGCTTCTCACTGCCAGATGCCTTGGGAAAGGAAATGAAGGATCCATCAAGTTCTCCCTTCTTCCCACTTGGGCTAAGGAAAGGGCACAGTCCGCACAAGGCTATTATTCCCCTGTGTGTGAGAAGCAAGACACGGGACACGTTATGGCCCCTTACTGCTTGCATTGACATGCTGGCCATGATCTGGCCCAAAGTGAGGTGCTACTCTGCATGAAAAAGGGGCAGTGCCTGGCTCTCAGTGGCCAGAAGGTTTTACATGGCCCAGAGCATGAGGTCAGTGCAAGCCCCTTGAAGAAAGGTGTAGCAACAATGCATCTAGTGCATTTACTGGTAAACACAAAAGCCATTTACAAGAAAAGGGAAAAAGAAAAAGAAAAAAAAAAAAGAAGGAAAATAAAAAGGCATGCATTTATTCTCAGGGCAGAAAGAGTGTATGTGCCATCGAGCACCCACTGAAAGGCAAAGGGTTGGTCTGCCACAATGCACCATTTGCTGGAGGTTTCAGCCCCTCTATGATATTATGGCTGGTGCCTCAGAGACCTTGCTTTGCCTACCAATGTAATTGGCATGGCCTGGATGCTTTTGATGGGGTTTTAGCTGCTCCCCAGCAAATCTGCTGAATGATTCTGTGGGACCTGTGGGTGTGCAAAGCCCCCATATTCCTCACTGACCTGCCCCTCTGGCTGGCTTGTCATGCAATTTACACTAACTAGCACTGTCCTTGTAACACTAAGGTAAGAAGTGAAACCCCTTTCTTTTCCCCCTAATTGTTCCACTGATTTTACAGTTACCAAGCTGTAAAGCACCTCATCATTCTTGTTAATTCTTTCTTCCTTTTGAGCTGCCAGTTAGTAATCAATTATTACCCTTGTCATTCATGCTGCAGCACAGCAGCTGGTCACAAGAAGCCTCTGTTTCATTGGGCTGGAGCCAATCAAGTCTCTCCAGCTGTCCCTTGCTGCTCTGAATCATAATGTACAGTACTTGTTGCTTTACAACTTCCTTTACCAGACTGCTTTAAAAAAAAAAAAATAAATGAAAAAAAAGTTTTTGCTCCCAGTTCTACCCTTGTGGCACATCTGTCTGCTGGAGGTTAAACTAAACTCACCAGCACTGTATTTTTATGAGGGGTGGGGGAAATACCCTGCTAATGCTAGCACAACAGATATTTTTGTCATATTCTCTGTTTTATGCAATGACTGCATTGATATAAAGACTGCTGATAGATCAAAGGTTTCACTGGTAAAACGATATGAAAGGCAGAGACACTAACATCCATCAAGGTCCTGTTAGGATTTGCAGAACAGGGGTTCTGGGCCTCCCAAGTAAAACCTAGCAGGAAGGTCTGCGAGCCTGCATAGCAAATGAAAAGAAAACAAGAGAGGGCACACAGAATATTGGAGGAGGTAGTGACCCACAAAATAGTAGCAATTGGAGCTGCAAGGCACCCTGATTGAATTGCAGTGGAGGCAAACAGTCCCAGGCTTGCCGGTCTTGTTCCGAGGCGATGTGCTCTGAGCTATCAGCTGGGCTTTCAGAGTGGCAAACAACAGTATCACCAGCTTGCCTGGCTGTCTTTGTTCCCAGCTCCCACTGCTTGCTGTGGAGATAAGAAACCTTGTGAAAATAGCCAAGATGAGAAGTACCGGGGAGAAGTGGCTGGTGTTGGGGAATCGAGATTATCATCCTGTAGTTTACCTTCCTCTCTGTGCAATTTAATCAAAAGGAAGAAACCTATTTCAAAAGTCTGCTTCTATATTTTGATTGGCTTCAGCCAATAGTCACAGGAATAAAAGTTTGGGATACATCTTTCCCAGTTACTTCTTTTCCTCTCTCATGTGTCCCAAGGAACCAGTTTCATGGGAGCACTAAGCAACAAATTAAGGCATGGTCTAACCCCCACTAATTACCACCTGTTGCAAGATTTTGTCCCCCTGATGCTTAGAAACACAATTAGTGTTAACTATGTGATGTCCACCAGTGGCATTATGTAAGTGTGTAGGTTTTATTGTTGCTGCAGCTGAAACCAAGAAACTCCACTCTGCCAACCTGAGCACGAAAAGGGTTTAACAAGGGCACTATGCAAATCATAGCAGTCAGTGAATGTTTGCCATGGGCTTGGTAAGAATTTTCATCAAAACTGTGAGCTGTAGAGAGCTAAAAAGCAATGCAATGCAGTCACCTGTATTCCGTGTGACAAGTCCTACTGCTTTGGCTTCCCAGCTCTTTGTGCCAAAGCATCTGGGTGGTGATGGTGCTGCAGTGCTCTTCAACTGACACAGGAGTCTTGGAAAGGCCAGCATCATGGGATGCAGTGCTGTGCAGGTGTATCACATGGAGATAAGAGAGCACAGGTGTCAGGCCAGGTGTAGATCCTAAGGAACCCTAAAACACAATCACAGAATTATTTAGTTTGGAAAAGATCTTCATGATCATTGGGTCCAACTGTCTGATCACTGTCAACCAGACCTGAGCACTCGGTGCCACAGCTTCTCATGTCTTGAACATCTCCAGGGATAGTGATGCCTCCTCCCTGGGCAGCCCCTTCCAAAGTTTAAGAACCCTTTCAGTGAAGACATTCTTTCTGATGTCCAACCTAAACCTTCTCTGGTGCAGCTTAAGGCCATTTCCCCTTGTCCTATTGCTGGATTCCTGGGAGCACAGCCTGATCCCCACCTGGCTGCTCCCTCCTGTCAGGGAGTTGTGGAGAGTGAGGTCTTCCCTAAACCTCCTTTTTTCTGCCCTAAACACCCCCAGCCCCCTCAGCTACTCCACATATGACTAAGTCTCTACAAAAAGGTTAATTTCAGCCTCTCCTTCAGTTCTAGCAACTCTGCTCAGAGGAGCGAATGTCTCTGATGTGAATGTTGTGATGGCCGAGCACTGTGACAGGTAGGCTGCTTTGGGACCCCTAAGACCCCCCAGGCTGCTTTGATGATGTCCATATGGCCGGGCCAAGCACTGTGTAGAAGGCCCTTTTGAAAGGCAGGGTGTTTTGTCATTGTGCACTTCCAGGGTGGGATTAGTTCTTGGTGAGGGGCCAGCACCCGGGTGTGCTCTGCTGGAGTCGTCCTGGTTTGCCATCAGTGCCCTGCTTGGACACGGAGCCTGCTGGGCTGTGGTGCTGTTCAACAATCTCGCAGCTTTGCCTGGCTCTCGAGGAAAAGACAAGCTCAGGAGTCCTCTTCAAAGAGCAAAAGTTTTCAAAGAAAGGGCATTTTTCAGAGAAAGTGGCCTTTTCCATGGTATATTTGGGAATCTAATGCCATGAAATCCTGTAGGCACAGAGCTGACACAGACATGCCCTGACTGTCAACTCTAAGGGTTTCCCAAGACCTTTTTTTTTTTCTGGCCTCCCAGAACATTCTCTAAGCTTCATCTAATAGAATTAATCCTTAAAACCAGTGAGGAGAAGCATGTGATGAGAAAAGAGGGAGAGCTGTGTGGTTCTGGTGTTTCATATTGTCCTGGAAGAACTGCTGGTCAGATTCCATAACCTCCATAACTAAGGACATGGCAAGTTGTCCTTATTCATTGCACTGAATATTTGATTGATCTCCATGCTGTAAAAAAGGAAGTCTTTTGAAACAGAATAATCTTAAAAGTATATTTTGGAGTTATTTGAACTTCAAGGAATCAAAAAAAAAAGCATTTACTTTTTATATGCTTCTCTAAATAACAAAAATAAAACTCTTTTTAAAGGAAAAAAATAGCATTTGTTCCAGTACAGAAGGTGTTTGATCTTATTAAAACACTCCAAGACTCCTTTTTTTTTTTTGACATCCATTGCTTTGCATTGCATTTAATATTCTCCCATTGCTGTGTGCTTGTGTCCATACACATTATTTAATGGTCACATGAAATGAGCAGTCATGGTGAACTCCATCTTGCTACAGGGCATAAACTTTCACAGTGAAGTGTGAAAAGTATTTTGTAAAAATAATAGAATATGCATCTAAATATATCATAGTTACATTTGGAATTACAGGAACTAATATTAGCATGTCTACTGGAATAAAAATATTGGGTGTTTCTTAGGTTGCAGAGAGGGAGAGAAGGGTAGGGTACCTTTTACCCTTCACCTCCTGCACAGATCTGGTGGAGAAGACTGTAAATTTTCTTCGTCTTCTCTGTCCCAAAAGATGAGCTTCAGATCTAGCTCATAATCTTATTACGGGATCCACAGCAGACTAGGACCACTGCATCAGGCATTCTCTTTGGAGAACTCTTTGGAATATCTGTACCCCAAGCTGCCTGGCACCAGCAGAGTCAGAGCTGGAAGAAAAACCTTCCAGGAGCCAGGGAAGGAGAAGTTTAGATGATTTGCAGAAAAAGTCTAATACAATTTCACATGTCTCGGGAAATTCAAGTCAGGATTCAGCTCACCTACGAACAAGTGTCCAGGTGAGACTGGACACTAGGGCTATGGATGCCTAAAGGAAATAGTGGGAATTACAGTGGTCTTGCCTGTCTTTATGCATCTTAATGAGCTTGCTGTGTAGGCTTCCCGTGGAGCCACCAAATCACAGAATCGCATATTTCCAATGCAAACACAGGTTTGCATTGGAAAGGATTTTAAAGATCATCCCATTCCAATCCACTGCCATGGGCAGGGTCACCGGTCAATGGACACAAATATGGACTCCTAGTTTGGGTGTTCTAGTCTCTCTCAGATACCCTTGCTCTGAAAGGAAAAACTGTCTCCATTATTCAGCTCATCTGAAATTATGAATTTCTGGTTGTTGTTTAACACTACGATGAATCTTGCTTTAGGATTTGTGACATCAGGTCACAAATATCCCTCCACGGGACACCAAAGTTGGTGTTGTGTCATCTCACCTCGTTGGTTCAAGCTGTTGAGAGGTCAGTCCTGTGCCAGCAGGGTTTATGTTGTGTCAGGTGTTGTGCATTGCTGCTGTCCAGCTTTGTGTTAGATCATGCACCTGTGATGGCTCCCCAACAGCACTCAAGGCAAGAAGCTTCTTAGAGCAGTGATCCCATCAGGAATGGGATCAACACTAAACCTGTTCTTGGATTTCTGTTATTTTTTTGAAGCAACTCTATGGTTCTAATGTTACAGTTCAACTTCTGCTGTTTGTGTGGCACTTTGCAAGTACCATCTGCCTTGAAAGAGAGATTTTTGTGAGATTCCTGAGTATAAACTTCCACACCCAGAGTTTTATTCTGTTCAGCATGATCCCTGTAGCAATACCTTTTCATTTCTTCAACTAATACCCACACCATTTTTCTTCTAAATCTCAATTTCCAAGAATTTTGCCCTCCCCTCTCCCCCAGAATAAGAGGTTTGTGGTTAATAGCTTCCTGGATACACAGCCTGCCTTGCACATTTTGCAAATTAAAGACAACATCCCACTGAAATAAAAATCAAGTCTGATAAAAACACAAAGGAAAATACAGAACAGGGCACTACCCAGATGTGAGATACTGGACTAATTTGTCATCTTCACTGGGCTTTGTGCTGTAGAAATGAGAGTGCTGGTTATCATGGGAAAAGTGCTACTGGCTTTTCTCGTCATAATAAGCTGGTCTTTTCAATATAGTCTGGTGGCTCATTCACTTTATAGCTACAGTTTTCTATTCAGTTTGATCAGCCACTTGGAATTCCCAAGTGTCAGCTGCACAGTTTAAAAACTGCTTTCCAAAGGATAATTATGCAGACCTATTTTTAGATTCCTAAGTACCTGCTTTTAGAAGCAGAATTGTGGATTTAGGCACCCATCTTTGAAGTGTAGCCCACAGTAATGCATTGCTACCCAGACTCCTGACTTGGGGGATGAGCTAGGAGGATGACACAGTGTGTCTGTCCTGTGTCACTGTCTCTCCATGGCTTGCCTGTTGCCAAAGACTTTACACTCTTCCATAAACAAATGTCTCCACAAGAACTGGGATGAGGCAATATCAGCACTCAAAGCGATGGCTGTAGTTTGGTGAGAAATTTACCCCACTGCCTTCAATTTTCCATCTTGCTTTGGGCTGTGGTCACCCAAGGATTTGTCCATGTTTACTGGACAAGCCATACTAATTAGAAGTATTTTGGATTTACCAGATCCCCCTGCATTAGCTGCAAATGCCACCTACAAGGAACAAAGATAAGCCCATTGTAGAAAAACCCACAACTAACACTTGACTAGAACTTTGGAGCATTTTGAAACTCCTAGAAAAAAGACCAGATTACAATTTCAGAGCATCCCTGACTGAGTTCATTACCTTAGTTGTCCTCTAGGATTTTCTCCAGACTGCAATGGCCCATTTTCATTGGGCCACTTTGCAGACTGAGTTCTCACTGAGATTTTCTTCAGCTGCAGAAATCTCCAGGTCATCCACCCAGGGTCATGTCATATCTTAAAGGTTATCTTGCACAGTTAAACTTTAGGTCTGCTGGACACAAGTGAGGCTCTCTGAGGCTACCTACACCTTTTCTGTAGCCTACATTCACTGGGGCATTTTTTCTCCCCCTTTATCCAGGCACCTATGATTGCCATTTCCAATTTGTGGTTACTCAGTGAGATTTCTAGAGGAAATCCTTCATTTCACTAGTCCTGGGAGCATCCTCAGCTATAATGTTCCCTTTAGGGGCATCCCCACTGTTTGACTGGTCCCATTATAGAACCAGTAGCTGCCCAGGCAGTGTTTGGTTTGACAGACATTTAAAATCACCTAGCATTGCTGCCTAAAGAAACAGCCCCACTCTTGCTCTGTGTCTGCTGGCCACTTTTTTTCTCTGGTCTGGATTAGTAGGGAAAAAACATTGATTTGAACACATTAAAGAAAAATAGTTTGTTTTTTTTTTCAATTCCCCACGACATTTCACCTGGCTCCAGAAAGACCCATGCTAGCAGAAGGGAGGAATGGTACAGGAGATCAGATCTGCTGTTTTCAGTGTTGTCACCCTCAAGGACTTGTAGAAGTGCAACTTAAACTGAAAATATTTGTATGAAGTACTGCAAAATATTGGGAAATTATTATTGTAAAATATTGCAAAATTACTTTGCATCTCATGGCTATCCTGACTTTCTGTATGCAGTGCTTTTTGTTGGGACACTTCCTTTGCTTTCCTAGACCATAAAGATATTTGTAGGTGTTGATCACATTGTTCTTAGCTGCAAGATTGGAGTCTGCACAGATTTATGCTGTGAATAAGAGGAGTTTATTTTGTGTTCAGTAATTTCTAGTGCAGATTCGAAGGGTTCCACACAAGAGTCTTGCAGCTGATGAATCACATAAGGACAAGTAAGATTTTCCTTTCCTTCCAGACTGGAAATCTCTTCTTCTCTCTGCAAACGTGTCTCAATATTTCAGCCAAATAGCTCTTGTTATTCATAAAGACCCATCAGAGATTTTAATCTAAACCCCAAACATATATCCTCATTAAGAAGAAATTCTTCCCTCTGAGGGTGGTGAGGCCCTGGCACAGGCTGCCTGGAGAAGTTGTGGATGTCCCATCCCTGGAAGTGTCCAAGGCCAGCCTTGGATGGGGCTCTGAGCAACCTGGGATAGTGGAAGGTGTCCCTGCCCATGGCAGGGGGTGGGACTGGATGATATTTAAGGTTCCTTCCAACCCAAATCATTCAGTGATTCTGTGATTAGATCTCCATAGTGATGTTGTCTGACAGAACCATCCCTTCCCTTGGGCGGCATTTAACTCAATTCAGAAAAGCTGTGAAAGTCTTGTCCTCCAAACTGCAGCTGACACTCAGGTGACACCTATAACTGGATGATTTTAATTTTGTTTAATTATTTTTCATCATCTGTTTGTTGGAAATGATAATGGTTGAAGATGTGTTCAAAACATCAATACAATGGTGGTGCTCTTTATGTACTGGTGGAATTCCCAGATTTCTGGTTCCCTACTGGAAAAGTTTGTAAATGGCACAAATTCTCACGGTGCCTGGTTATTTCAAATTTGATGTTGCTTTGGAGTGTTTTTCCTATGGCATCCCCTAATTTGGACCCTGCAGAACCAGATGTTTCCTTCTATGTTGCTACCGATCACAGGAAAGAAAAAAACAAAACTAATGTGCAAAAAATTTGGCAAGTGACAGCTTGAGTGCAGAATTTTGTAATGCTGAGCCTGTGAGCCTCATACTAAACTAGTTCCAAAACAGGATGTTGCAGTGCATGTCTAATATCCCTTTTCTACCACACCCCAGAGCAATTTCTGTTGCTATCTGAGCTATGAATTACATTAAAAAGCAGCAATCAAATCTCACAAAGAAAGATTATATCTGCTTCAAGAAGCAGCAGGCACAGGTTTCATCTATCTTGCTGGAATAGATGAACACAAAGGTGTTGCACTTTGAGACACTGTGCAGTGAGAGCCCCCCTTCCCTCCCAATGCCCTGACAGTTGTGTTACTACAGCGACAGAAACAATCATCCTGTTTGTTAGTCATATCCAAAACTCAGACTTGCAGAGCAGAGTTATCCTTTCCCATTGCTGCTCCCATCATCTAAGTAGAGCCAGGATAAAAATCAGATCTTAATCTGGTCAGTCATATGGCAATTCACGCCATCCTTGATTATCAGCACTTGTTCCCCAGCACTGAATATGCTGTAGTTCATTCCACAACAATCTCAATTTCAGGATATGGTTATTAGCAAAGTTTTGAGGGGTTTATTAACATTGTCTCTTGGTCTATGTGATGTCACAATTTGTGTAGCTTGGGGAAAAGCACTTAAAAAAACCTCCGTAGTTTGCACTTTTTCTAAGAACAGGCTGCTATTTATTATTGGCAAGAACAGAGCACGGGCTTTAGAATTTAAGCAAAAAAGACCTCTGGCAATGAGGAAATGAGCCTAGACATTTTTCATGAATGGGTTAGAGCTGCTTAACTCTGACTGGCTTGTTTTCTTTTCTTCCTATTCACATCACTCAAGTCCCACCTTCCTGCCTTAAAAGGCATCTCGTTCCCTGGCAGCAAGACAAGTATCTGTTTGATGTCAGCACCCTTTTATTTGCTTAAAAGCATCTTTTTTTCAAGGCAGTAAATTGAAAATGACTACCGCGTCGAGAACTAGCCAATTTCCAGCACTCTCTGCAGAACTGCTCTGCTTTCACATTTGAGAGTTATCATTAATTTTCTAATGAATAATGAGATCAGAGAGCTTGCATGCTGTATTATGTGTAGGAAAATGCTTATGTAAATCAGTACGGCTGTGGTAGCTTCCCAGGGGAACTTTAAAGCTTATCATATCATTAAATCTGATAACAATTCATTTTTTTAAAAAGTAATGCAAGAAAAAAAAAAGGTCTATTCACTGCCTGTTTGTAATAATATGTTTATAATATGAAAGAGAAAGGAAGGCTGCAAGATCATATATGAGAAAATGCAACGAGAAATTCCTTAGGCTTTGCAAGCTGCACCCTGTGTGGAGGAAAAAAGCACTCGCTGTATTTACATAGCTGAACCTTGTGAAATATGTTGATTGTAATGAGGACATTGTCATCATTCAATATGGATTTCACTTTTCCAGGCTCCCTGCAACAGATTCCAAAGCTTTTCTAGCACTACACTTCCAGGGACCTTAAGGGCACCATCCTCATGTTCCCCTTCTTCTTTCTTCCCATGTGAATAAGGAGCTCAATGAAATTTTAACCTGTTTTTGGCATCGTAGTGACAGGGGTGCTTATGAGTCATACTGGGACTAAAGACATCAGGATACCATTTTTCCAGCAGACAGCTGCTTCATGGATTCTAGTCATCATGTTTACCACCTAGAAAACTTTTAATTAGTCTTCCTGTTTCCTTCTTCCCCTGCTTTGTGCTGAATATAAACAGCATTTGATTTGCCAGGACTGTGCAAGCTGCAGCATGTATTGTGGAAGCATCACCAGTGCCCCCACGAAGTCAAAAGTCTCAGTGTCCCTTTTATTTCCTTGGGATGAACTCAGACAGAAATAAGCCTATCCTCATGCCCAGGTGTAGAGTGAGTTTAGATTGGATATGAGGAAGAAATTGTTCCCTGTGAGGATGGTGAGGCCAGGGAACAGGTTGCCCAGAGCAGCTGTGGCTGCCCCATCCCCAGAAGTGTCCAAGGCCAGGTTGAAAGGGGCTTGGAGTAACCTGGGACAGTGGAAGGTGTCCCTGTGCATGGCAGGGGGTTGGAACTGGATGAGCTTTTAAGGTCCCTCCCAACCCAGCCATTCTGTGATTCTATGATGAGTGAAGCTCCTGCGTCTCCTCCCATCCCCTGTTCCTAAGGCCCTGGTTGAACCTTAGGAGGTGAGATGTGTTCTTACCACTGTGTCCATGTGGGGTAATCAGGCACAACTCATTGAATAACAACTAATAATATTTTGCTTTTTGGAGCTCCTTCCCCCCTGAGTCCTAAAGTTTGAAAAAACCCAAATTCCTGCTTCCTACTAATACAAAGATGGATTTAGGAGGAGGTGTTCCCTATTAACCCAGCCTGATGTGACACATCCTTATGCTTCACAAGGTAGCAGATTGTGACCTCCACCATCCATCTGCGAGAAGTGAGTACCACTGAGACTTGGGGGAACACAGGTGTGCTGATAGGAAGCCAGAAGCTTCCTCTTTTTAACCCAGAAAGTCTCCTCTGCCACGTTAAATATTAGCTACACGTTTTTCCACATTTGTCAGAAAGGGGGAAAAGAATGCATCTGTTCCTCAGGGATGATGAACTGAAATTGGCCCCGATTCAGGGGAAAAAAGTCTATTCAGCACAGCACTTAAACTGAGACATAAGTGCCAGCCTGAATAGAGATGGAGTTAAGCCTCTGTTTAAATGCTCTCCTGAGCAGGGGTCATTAGCACCAGCTCTCTCCCTGCACAAAGCATTATTCCTCATGGAAGCAGCCAGCATTCAGATGGGCATCCAAACTTTGGGGGGGCTCGCTTTATCTCAACCATTTTCTGCTGCTCCTCGCAGGCCAGTTGGCTGCTGCACACTTGGGGATCCGAAGGGAAGACTCCCAGCACTCTGCCAGGAGAGCCATTCAAGCCTCAAGTACTGGTTTGGAGGGCCATGGCATGAGGTGGGGATTCCATTTGAGGTGGGGACTGCCTTTCAACACCAGGAGTAAGGAACTCCTTTTTCTGTTGGATACCTGCTCAAATTATGATCAAATGGCAATACTGAGAAAAATTGTGGAGCGACACAAACATTCTGGCAGATTGAAAAATAAATCTGGTCTTCTTCTGTGACCAGCACAAATATTTGAATATTGCCTGTCAAACTGTGAATAAAATTGATTTATCCATAAAAACAGTTTTACCAAATACATGGATAAATTAAAAAATATTTTCAAACACTTTTCCCGTCCCCAGTAGAAAATTTGTGATGAATTCTTCACACATGGAGCATTCTTGAGTTCAGCTATTTGAACACTGCCTGGATCCTTGGGAGTGAATTATGGCTGTAACTCACAGGTAGATTTTTTTTTATTTCTCAATGTTCTTGGGAAGAGTTGTTATGAGTTTGAAAAATATTTTGGTTGTTGTTTTTGGTGCAGTCAAAGGCAAAATATCCATAAGAATTGTTGGACTCAGCTGCCTCTCTGTCACACAAGGTGGCAGAAGGTTTGTAGTTATGTGACAGAAGGGCAGGAAGAACAGGCCTGCAAATGAAACATTTCTGAATTAAATTTAGATGTATGTTCTTTGTGCTAAAGCATTTGAATTGGGCAAAAGAAATACAGAGTACATGAAAATCAAATGAAACATTTTCTTGATAATTGGATTTTAGCTAGGTATCAATTGCTATGGAATATAATACTCCATCACTAGGAATTAAGGTCATCTTTATGACCATTAAGGGGATTTACCTTTGGGTCAGGGATGGTCACTTGTCAGGATAAGGTTTTATTGAGGGATTTGACAAAGATACTCAAAGTAGTGGTTGATGTGTAACCAGTTTGCCCTTACATTGCAAATTAAAGTTTTCCAAGGACCTTGGAATAAGAGTTATTTTTACAATAGTGAAAATAGAAAGAAAATTGAGCCCTGCATTGCAAACACCTGTAATGTGGTATTATTGGACAACAGCTCTTCCAACTCTTCCCTCAGCCTCAGATTTCTGAATTTAACATTAAAGGTTAATGTTAAATTCAGAAATGCCTGAAGGCATCTGGTTCTGCTCTTAAGCTCACATGGGCCAGCCCCTTGATCTGTAAACAGTGCCACTACACATCACCCTGTGGGGAAAAGTGTTCCTGTTTGTTGGAAGTATATTCCTGGCTTCTGTGGTGGTTCATCAGTGCCAGAAAACTCCATCCTCTATGAGCTTACAAGACTGTTCAGTTATATATGCATATATCAACTGCAATGTATAAGCTTTGTTATAGGATAGTGAGAGTGATTTTGTTTTGAAGGCTGAAATGGGCCAATGCTGTAGAGTTATGATGGTGTTCTTTCTGACAAACTCTTCTTATTTCAAGGAATGTCTACTTCTAAATCATGCTGCATTCCCAAGAAATAGTCATGAGTTTCACCCAAGCATTTGAATTAACAAAAAATGTTACATGCTTGACATTCCACTTGGATGGTGTTATGAGCCAGCTGATGTGTAAACGAAGGGTAGCTCTAATTGCTGGGAGATGATCACAAAGGACTGGCATTTAACAAATTACAAGCGTTTCAGTCAACTTCCTGTGAGTCAATCTAACACGACACTATTAGTTCCAAAAGCTGGACAGTCACACTCAGGGACAAGGCTGAGAAATCCTTGTGAGATCCCACCTACAGAGCTGCATCCAGCCCTGGGCCCAGCACAGGAAGGACAGGGAGCTGCTGGAGCCAGGCCAGAGCAGGGACACCAAGGGGATCAGAGGCATGGAGTAGCTCTGCTGGGAGGAAAGGCTGAGGGAATTGGGATTGTTCAGCCTGGAGAGGAGAAGGCTTTGGGGTGACCTCATTGTGGCCTTACAGTGCCTGAAGGGAGCCCACAGGAAAGATGGAGAGAGACTCCTTACAGGGGTCTGGAGTGACAGGACAAGGGGGAATGTCTCCAAAGTGACAGAAAGTAGGTTAAGACTGGATATTAGGAAGAAATTCTTCCCTGTGAGGGTGGTGAGGGCCCGGGCACAGGTTGCCCAGAGAAGCTGTGGCTGTCCCATCCCTGGCAGTGTCCAAGGCTGGGTTGGACGGGGTTTGGAGCAACCTGGGATAGTGGAAGGTGTCCCTGTATATGGCAGTGGGGTTGGAACTGGATGAGCTTCCAACCCAAACCATTCTTTTATTTTGTGATTCTATGATCTGTGAATGTGTGCATGGGGTGAGAAGGACTAATTTGGTATCTGTGATTTGGGCAGTTTTATAGGAAAGATGTGAAACTGCTTCACCCATATCCAGTGGGAATATTCCAGCAGCCCAGAGCTGAATCTCTGCCAATCTTCCTGCTCCAAATTGCTCCTGCTGACCAATTCCCAACTATCTCCAGGCAGAAGGGGCCCCAGTCAGTGGAAACTGCAGAGGAGCAGGAGCAGTGGAAAGGAGGCAGCAGCTGGCTCTGCATGACAGCGGGAGAACCATGAGCTGAGAATTGGGATCAGAAGACCCTGAAAGGGAGAGGGGCCCTCCCTGCAGCTGGCAGGGCACCAGCCACAGCTGTAGCACAAGGACATAGGGCACTGGCCTGCAGGCAAGACACTGGGATGGAAGCATCCCTACTGGATGCCTCTTTTATTGCTCTTGTATGGGCTGCCCACAGGGGCTGGGCTAGGAAGGGTTGTTTTGTTCCTTCTCTGAAACCATTGCAAAAGTTGTGCCCAGGGTAGTTGCAGAGCTTTGTTCTGGCTTCTCTAGCACAGTTATTGGTGGTGGATTCATTGAAAGCTGCCAGTGTTGGTGCAAACCCAGTGAGGGCTGCAGTCTCTGAAGAGCTGCTGAGTGTCTTGGTGCACCTCAATTTTGTGTATCTCCCCACATTAGCACAGGGTGGCAAAGGGCTGCTGTGCCCCAATCTGGGCATATGAGTGCATATGAGAGTATGCTGGTTAATGAACAGAGTGATCCCAGCATATCCCAATATTTGAAAAAGACATTAATATTCATATTTTGGGAATATGAGTGCATATGAGAGTGACAGAGGTTGCATGGACACTGCTTCCAGTTCCAAGGGTTTCCCAAATCCTGCACTGCTCAAATTTGGGGTTCTTATTTCCTTTTTTTACTCTTTTGCAATAATAATCTTCACTCAGTTTGTTTTCAAGCATTTCTCTGCAGCTGAGGGACAGAATATTACTATCTTGGAATATGAGAGCCGAGATTCACACTGGTTTACAGCAATCCAGGACCTCCAGATAAAAATTCAATAACCACTACTCTGATTTACAAGTGTATGATGGGAAGCAACAGTATTTCATGTTTGGATATAAATCAAAGACTTCTACATATAGGTATTATGCAGATTCCCTCCAGTAGGTATTCCTTTTCCTAGTCCTAAAGGTTGATAGAAACTGAAGGTAGCTGACTTTTCAACTGAAGAGAATGTTCATTGCCCATGCTGTTTCCTTCTGGGATTTTCCAGGCTCAGTGGGCAGGATGTATCCTAGTTGTTTGCCCCTAACACCGCATTTGGAGCAACAGTCAAGCAGCTGTCTGGAGCTGGGAGTTAAGAGACACTGGGATGCTGGAATGGGGGCTAGGAATAAAAGTCTAATTTTCCCTGTGTGAAAAACATGGGAATTATCTAATCCCAGCTCTGGCTGCCCCCACAGCAGCTCCAGTGACACAAATAGATGTGGGGTATTGCATTACATCATCAGGACAAACCCTAATGGGTTTATTTATGACCCAGGCAAAGCGAGACAGAGCGAGATTCTGATCTCTGCTTACCTGGTGTAAAGTGGGAGTAACTGCAGAGATAAACTGACATAACAAAGATTAGAGCCTGGCCTCTTTGTCTATAGCTGGTTTTAGAAGCAGCTGGCTTTTAGAAATTACGGATGTCACATAAATCACTGGTAACAAAGTGGTTCTGGACTCCAGCCTCCAGCAGCTTCTGACCATCTATCTCTGTAAAAGTGATGGTTCTCCATGCAGCTGGTTTGTGTCCAGAGGCTTTCAGCTGAGCAGAGTGGACAATCCTCCATCTCCCACAGCCTCAAGGAAGCAGTGAGATTTGTGTAGCACACACAATCAGAAGGAGGCAGCTCGTGAGATGCCATCTGATCAGAGATGGGGCTCCAATAATGGAAGTCTGCTGAGTACAGGGCAGTCATATCTCATCTGCTGAGCTCTGGAGGGAGAAGGGTGTTGGACAATAAGTAGCCCTGATAGCAAAGTAGATCTTCCAGTGAGATATGGCCTGGTACTGACTGCTGGCACAGCTCTCTGAATTCTGCCGAGGCAGAGGAGGTAAATAGATGTGAATAAATACATCTCATCCTTCCTTAAGCACCTTGAGAGGAGGAATGTAGAGTGTTTGTTGTTCTCTTAAATTAAATGTGGCTTTCATTTTAAAAGACCCTGATATTCTACATACAAAATAACCTGAGGCAGCACTGATTTTGGGTGTGCCCATCCCAGAATAACGATTGTGAGGCTGTATCCTCTGTTTTTTGGTTCCAGGGCTGTGGGGCAGTGTATTTCACTAAACAATTAGTTACGTGTCTGGGAAGAGTAAGATATGAGGGTATTTATACTCAGGTTACACTGAGAAGAAGGCTATTTTTGTGCCCTGAAGCTGCTGTAAAGATCCAAGGTATCATAGTCTCATCCAGGGTAAACATAAGCTTCATTTTTAGTAGTATGTTTGAGGAGTAGCTTAATTAATAGCGGGGTTTTTTTTAATGTTTGAATTGCTAAAAGATGACGTCTACCTTGGGCCAGATCAGTTTCAAACTATACAAATTGCTTTAGCCCCATCAGCAGTCGTTTGCACTGGCTGAAGACCTCACACCTTCACTGATCTTAAATTGCAGATTAAATTGCAGAAACTTCCAGGTTGCTGTTACTGAACCACAGCTTTTTCCTCCTTTGATGCATTTCTCACGTGTGAATTTTGTTGTCTTCTCCAGAGTCTCACATAGGACTATCACCAGTGCAAACAATGTATTTAACGTGTCTTAATGAATGTTACAATTCCTGGTATCTGTTGCAATGTTTATACTTGAGAAGACCAAGTCTGATTTACTTAAAGGAAAGCTGAGAAAATTTGGTTTAGTGGCACCAAAGCCGGCTAAAGGTCCTGCCAGCCCAAAACCCCCACCCCTAAAACATGTTACGGGCAGGTGAGCTGACACAGTCTTATAAAGAAAAGTTAAGTTCATTACTTCAGTATTTGTTGGTGTTCCTGTTTGGAAATGGCCTCAATTTGAGCCAGGGGAGGCCCAGGCTGGACATCAGGAGGACTTTCTTCATGGAAAGGGTGACAGGCATAGGAACAAGCTGCCCAGGGAGGTGATGGAGTCACAGTCCTTTGCTCAAAAAACAACTGGATGTGGCACTCGATGCCATAGTTTAGTTGACAAGGTGGTCCAGTCAAGGACTGGAATCAACCTCTGAGGTCATTTCCAACCTAAATGATACTGTGGTTCTGTGAAGGTGTCAGTGTTTGCAGAAATAAAGGTCTAAGCTCTGCTTGTGTGAGGTTGTCAGCAGCCTGCATTTTGTAGGATGCAGAGAGGTTCTCTGTCAGGATGGATTAAAGACAGACTCGCAAAGAAACCTGCTCCACCTTCCTGTAGATTTGCAACTACATTTCACTGCACTTGTCTGTTGTTTTTGGAAGTGTCTTTTTCAAATATTGGGATATCCTGGGATCACTCTATTCATTAACCAGCTAGAACTGAGCAGGAGGGGGGTGGCTGCTCTGCCTAAAGCACAGTTGGGGCTTTTTGTCATGTAGGAGTACCTGGCAGCTTTGCAAAGGACAACAAATGATTCCTTCCTAATGTGAGAGCAGCAGGAGCCAGGCATGCTGGTGGAAGGCAGGGCTGCTGCATCAGAGGGAAGAAGTTGCTGACACCCAAAGAAATGAGAGAGGGTGTGATAGGAAAGAAAAATATTTTGAAAAATTTTGTTTGCAAGTGGGAGCTGAATAGCTCTGAGAAAACTGGGGCATAAAACATTTTTCCTCTTCTCTAAGAAAATCATTTCCAAAGGGTGTAGCTATAAAATACCTCGATGTTATAGTTAATATTTCAGTAAAATATTGTTGCTAAGACAGAGGTCTCTGCACATGGAATCTCTCCTGACTCCCTATCCTTTTGGAAATTCTCTCACTTCTCCATTAAAGGGATCAAAATTTGGCCTAGAGTAGATGCCAGCCATAGCCTGAGCTTTTACACGTTTCCAATTTCATGTGAGAGAGTTGCAATTTTTCTTAGAGGGGGAGTGACCACGAAATTCCCTGTGGAGAGCAGGAAGAGCATGTGAAGGCACCCTTCAAAGGGTTGTTTTGTGAAGGGTACTATGTCTGTCTGACATCACAGTTGCTTTCCTGGCTTTTCTGGCTGGTGCTGCTTTCCCCCTTTCTGGGAGACTGGGCACGGTGGTCAGGATGCTCCAAGATGATGGGCAGAAAGCTCCCAGCAGGAAGGCACTAAGAGGGTCACTGTCTGGGAAAAGGGGCCCCTGTTTTGGAGAGGGATGTACAAGGGGCATAGCATGGCATGGCTCCCAAAGCAGGCTTCTGTGCTGAGCTTTCACTTCTGCAGCCTCAGATCTCCCCAAATCCCTGTCTGCAAACAGCCTGGTGGGATGGGAAGCTCTTTAAGGCAGGAGATATGCCCCACTATGCATCTGGCACCAGGAAACCCTTAATTTCTAGGCATCATTGTGAGGCAGGTAGTAACTAAGGGTTGATTATGTTTGAGAGCAGCAGCTTGGCAGACTGCAGAATGAAGTACAGATAAAGTGACCTTGTGATTTTGAAAGCGAGACCCATTATTTGTTTTGAAACATATTGCCTCAGTGACCCTGCACGTTCTGCAGACATGTCCTGTCTGGAAATGCCATAACAGGTTGTTCACTATATTTTCAACTGAGTTAAGGTTTTGTTGAAATAAGGAGTATCAATCAAAGGCCAGAAGGCCACATTCCTTTGGTGTTGTTGATTTCACCAGTATCTTTTGTCTGAAAGCCTGTGCCGACAGGGCATCAGGGGAGAACTCCTGGGGTGAGTAGGGATGAGTGAGGGCAGCCACATGGATCTGCATCCCTGTCAAACTTGTATCAGCAGAGGTCAAGTTCTCAAGCTCCAGAGAGGACCCTCCAGCACCCAGGGATTAGTCAAGGGAAGAACCAGACACCCTTCACAGCACAGAATCAACATTATCTAGAGTGTGACAGGGACAAGTAGAATATAATACATGGGGGTGTGCAAGGGAGGTCCTGTTCACATCTCCAGAAAATAGCAGGGACACAACTCTCTCCCTGCCCTGAATCCTCACCTTTTGTCACAGGAAATGTTCAAAATGAGATCTGTGAGTGTAGGGACAGTCATGGTGCTGAGGTCAAGTGTATGTGTTGGTCTTGGTTCATTGCAGCTTTTTTTCAGGCTAGGATTTGAGTTCACATGAAACACATCTGCATGAAGTGAGATAGAGCTGGGTGATTTTTCTTTCCTCTTGGTGGCAAATGGGAATTTTGCTGAGAAAAAATGCTGGGTTTATTGTCTAGAAACTGTTCACAAATTTAGTATTAGCTGAAAAGTTGTTAGGATAAAAAATTTATTAAGGTACACTGACAAAACCAAAGGAAAAAAAATGTGTCCCTTTTCATCTCTTAGCATCAAGGATGTGGGATAGACAAGTTCCATCCTCTCTTTTTCCTGAGGTGACATGATCTTAACTTTCCATCATGTTTGGGCTATTTTGGTTGGTGATGTTCATGGCTGCTCCTAAGGGAGCCGTCATGGAATACTCAAATATTTACCAAGGAGAGGCAGGGAGGGAGGGCTGGGAATGAGGAAAAGTGATGGCCACTCTGTCCACAAGACATTTTCCAAAGAGAGGGAGCATCTGAATCACAGGATCTGACCTCTTGCATGTTTGTTCAGGCAAAGAAGACTCCGGTCAGCCAAGGGATTAAGAGCAGCTTTGATTTCTCCTCTCCTGGTGAAAGCACCAAGGTGGTGAAGTCACTTTCCTGAGGGGACTCTCCTAAGGCAAAATGAGTGGTCTAAATGAGCCCCACCACTAAGAACTGGGAAAGAGGGGACACAACTACCTTCTCTCCGTGATCAGTGGTTTTCACTAATAATTTCATCTGTTTTTATCTTTGATTGTTTATTTGGGGTGGTTGTTCTTGGTTTGGTTTGGTTTGGTTTGGTTTGAACTGGAAAGAGAGAACCTCCTGGAACCCTTTATTCAATGCAAGTTGAAATGTTTAGTTTTGAAGTGAGACAAAAGCAACTACCAATCATTCCCTGTACTAAAATTGATCCCACTTCTTGATTTGCTTGGGATTAATGGGAGAAACTTAAAGTTACCATTTGTCAAGAGGGTCACCTGGCTTCCTCAGTCTGCAGATACCTGTGGAGGTACTTCAGCTGAAAGTTGAGAGGGAAGTGGCTGGCTCAGGAGAAGAGGCACTGCCAGGAAAATGTTGGATTTCATGGCTCCCTGGGAGGGGAGAAGGACAGCACAAGAGCTCTGCCTTTGGGTCTGTCTTGCTGCAATGGGCTCCATCTTAGAAACCATTAACCATTCCCAAGGTTTTGTCATAACTGGCAATTCCATAAAAGATTTTGGGTTTAGAGCATTGGTAATTATGATCATTTTGTGGAAAATAAATCCTTTGTCATGTTATCACTCCTGAGTGGTGAAGGTGAAGGTAGAGTCACCATCCCTGGAGGTATTAAAGGAATGAGTGGGTGTGGCACTCAGTGCTCTGGTCTGGATGGCAACGTGGGCATTGATCAAAGGTTGGACTTGCTGATCTTGGAGGTCTTCTCCAACCTAATTTTCACACTTCTAATTTTGAAATATTAACTGAGGGAGGGAGAATTTAAAAAAGTTCTTCCTCATGTCCAGGTGGAACTTCATGCACATCAGTTCCTGCCCATTCATTTTGTCCTAGTGGTTGGCATTATCAAGAAGAGTCTGGATTTGAGGAGCTGACAAAAGGATTTTTGCTTTCATTTCTGAAATGCATCCACACCCATGCGTGATGTATCGGCTGAGGCTGGAAGCAGCGGTCCCAGCAGATCCCTGGAGGTGAGTTCCACAGGGCTAGAGGGACCCAGCCCAAGGATCACACAGGGAGGGGAGAGCACAGACATATGGCAGTCACTGCTGCTTGAGGCCTTATGGCTGCTCAGTGGTGTCTGTGTGCATGCTCAGGCATGGCAGAAGTGAGGAAAACCAGGTTATGTAAAACCTCAGAAGAAAGTGGCAGAAGTTAAGGACTTTTCAGCTCATGCTGGCTGGGAAGTAAGAGGATATGCACCTACCCAGCTACCTTGGTTCAGCTGGGGTACTTTAATCTGGTGTTGTTTGAGCCTTTCAGTCCCTCCTTGAATTATGTGAAAGAAGCAACAATGTATAACGTGCTGGCAGTCATACTGGGTTTGTGTGAACATCAAGGTTAGCATTTCCAAAGCATGCAGGTGACTTTTGAAATCAAATTCAATTTACACTTAGACTTTGTGGCTCCAAAGTGGCTTTATTATTTTGGGAAATTAGATTTTGGGCCAAGTTAAAAAAAAATCAATCAGAATTGCTAACAATGGGACACAAGTTCCTTAGTTACTTGGGTAGCTTTGAAAGCATTACTCACTTATTTGCTTCTCTGAAGGAACTCAAAGAGTGACAAATCTGTTTTCCAGAGAAAAAGAGTTTCAATTGCAGGACACAGTTTCAGGTGCAGATTATAGTGAGAGATGGGATAACACAGAGATAGCTTTCAGGAGGATAACCAACAACACACATGGCTGAGGTGTAGTCTCCCGGTCTGCCCTCCCTCCTTCATGTAGTGCTCTTAGGAAGCCAGGCATTGCCTCAGAGGGCGAGAGCGCCTTCTTCCAGAGGCACTGAAACCCTTGAGCCGGGTTCTTGCTGGCCCTCTGCCCCTGCAGGTACTTTGTGCCACGTGGGTGGGGCTGCAAGGTTTAAAAGCGCTCAGCTTCTCGGAGATGGAAACAGCACAGGTAGGGCACGATAATCATGAAGATAATCTGGAAGGCTATTTACGAGGACCATAATAGAAACAGGTTTCCATGACCTCCTCCTCCTTTATTGCTGTGCCTTTGGCTTGACCCAGCTCAGGGCTCCCACCGCTGCATCGCTGGGAACATCGTGCTCAGCCTGGCAGGGAGCCCGGAGCTTCCAGAGGAGGAGGAAGGTTTTGGCTACTGCTTGTAGTGGCAAATCAGCTGCAGAAGAGGGAGCCCATGTCTTCTCCAGCCTGGCACCTCCAGTTTCCTCTTTTCTCTCTAGTCATTTTCACACCTGCACAGGAGGAAACTGAGAAGGAGGGGGAAAAAATTGGAGTGGGTTAAGGAATACAAGTGTGGACATCTCTGCCTAGCCCAGACACCTCCCAGAGCCTCCCCATGGGGCCAGGCCCCTCGCCTCCAAAGGCCAGAGGTTGCAAGAGGAGGAAAGGTCCTTTTGGGCAACCACAAGAGGTACCAGCTGAAAGTCTTGTGACTGCCAACCACACAGGTGCTTGTACTCCAGGCATGCTCCTCGCAGGGTGTCAGAATGACAGGAATGTTTCCTCTGCGGCACACAGACATGAGCTGGCTTGCATGGGACATGGTTCAGCAGGAGGCACCTCAAACAGCCGTAACACCAAAACAAGCAACACTCAGGCAGAACCACTCTGATTATGCCCTTCACCCACACACTTCATAACCATCACCCCTTTTACTTCCCACTCCAGTTCATCCTGACCAAAACAAAAGGCAAGGGAGATACCGTTAATGAGGTGCAGGGGGATGGACGCTATAACACTTCGCACATCTGTGACGAGAGGGTTTAGCAGAGCTCCCAAAGAAAACATAAGGGGTTGCTTTAGCCAGCTTCAGAAAATGCCTGACCTTCCAAAAAAACCCCACATTATTCCTTGTGAATACTATGTTATGTATTGCCCCTCCACCCTGCACCAGGAAGGGATCGGAGGCAGGGATATACTTCAAGGAGACTATGGTTTATATTACAGCTGCTAAGATAACCGGGAGCTTTCAAAAGGAATCCCAGCTAGTGCAGCTTGTTTTACAATACCAGACTCCAAGCGGGGGGAGTGGAAAGTAAGTTTGTTTTCCACACTGCCCCTTTATCTTGATGTCAAATATATCCCCTGGGAAAGGAAAACATTTAAGCAGCAGATCCCATGGACACACACACACACACACACTCACACACACACACACAGTCTCACACTCATGCGCCTTTCCCCCCATCAAGCCACAGCCATGTCTGGAGCGTGGCACTGTTCAGTGCATGGGTGCTGCTGGACAGCTGGAGTTTTGGCAGGGAAAGCCCAGGAAAAAGGTGCTTCAGGTGTGATAATCAACAGTCACAGGTGCTGCTGCCAGCGTGTGATCCTGGCTGGAATAACCCACAAGCCACCTGCTGCAGGTGGACTTGTGGTCTCTTTGACAGCACCTCCATGTGAGGGGATAATTACAGCTGGACAAGAACCATTTATTTGTGTGGACAAAAGCATAACAAAATCCAGTCATAAAGCTCCCCAGATAGCTCATGTCTGAAATAATATGCACATTTTTAACAAGGAGGGGCAGGAACTGTTGGCATGGCTTCTCAGGGGAGCGTTGAGGGTGGTCTTCATTGCCTCTCTGGAGTACCGTAAATGTTTTCATCTAACTCAGAACTCTGGCCTTAATACTGACATTATTGCCTGGGTTCTGAAATCTTAGATGATCCTAATGGAACTTTCTGGTCTGAAAATCTGTTACAAGGCACTGCTATGTGTAAGAAGCATACATGGATGCAAGCCCTTCCATCATCATCATTATTATTATTATTATTATTATTATTATTATTATTATTATTGTTGTTGTTGTTGTTGTTGTTGTTGTTGTTGTTGTTGTTGTTGTTATTGCTATTCCTGGAGAGGGACTCTTCATCTGGAACTGTAATGACAGGACAAGAGAGAATGGCTTCAAGCAGAAAGAGAGTAGGTTAAGATAAGATATTAGAAAGAAACTCTTTCCTGTGACAGTGGGAAGACACTGGAACAGGTTCTCCAGAGAAGCTGTGGCTGCCCCATCCATGGAAGTGTCCAAGACCAGGTTGGATGGGGCTCTGAGCACCCTGGGATAGTGGAAGATGTCCCTGCTCATGGCAGGGGGATGGAATGAGATGGTCTTTAAGGTCCCTTCCAACTCAAACCATTCCATGATCCTATGATTATTCCCCAGCCTGACTTATGAGGATCTGTGTCTCCAGAGCTCTGGATCACAACTCTGCTGGTGTTTGTACCAGAAACATGGTACAAATGCAAAGAGAATGTCATCCTTTGGACTAAATTGATAGAAAGACAACCACAGCATAAGAATAAATGTTGCAGCTGCAATGTGGAAGACAAATTTGCTTGCTGGCAGGTGAGGGAGAACTGAACCAGTGTTCCTAAAGAATATGAGGATGCTTGGGGACACACCTTCTCACCCACAAAAATAAATGAATAAACTGGGATTCTTCTTAAGACAGGATCAGAGATGCAAGGTATTTACATAAACATATACACCTTTCTAGTGCTAGTTAGCTAGACAATGATACCAAAATGAAGTAGGGAGCTCACTGGACATACCCATGCTCTGATGGAACAGCAAGTTCAAACTTATATTTGGGCTTCACAAAAAGTTGTTGCTTTGTTATGAGGTTGAAGCACATTTCCAGTGTGAAAGTTCTTCACCCATGCTTTGTTCTACATTGATGTGTGACTCTGTCACCAGCCCCTGTTGCTTGAGGCCACTGCTGCTCACACCACATCTTACTGCTGAGCCTCTGCAGCTGTCCTATTTTCTGTCTGCAAAGACTGAACCTAAGAAGTCTGGTTTCTCTCTTGCTTGGCACATGCTTTACACTGGTGATACTCCTTGCCTTTCTAACAGCAGGAAGAAAACCTTGGCAACAGCTCGAGGAATGGGAAGGAATGTTCTTTTGAGAGTCCTAATTGCTCAAACTGCAGTAATTTCAATAGGTAGAGCCCTAGTGTCACTCCAGGGAGCTGAAAGCTGGGCCACCAACAAGGTGTCTTTCAGCCCTTGCCTTTGTGTCTTCTGCACCCACCATGGTGTTTATGGTGTAGGTATTCTCCTCAGAGCAGGTCTTTTCTGGGAGACCTCCTGGTTTTCTGTTCCTTCACAAGAGCTTTCAGCGGGTGGGTCTGGGAGGTGTGGTTGTCAGGGATTGTCACCTGAGGATGCCATTCCTAGCAACAGGGCTAAAAGTCTTGTGGTCATGATACAAGGCCAGAAGATGCTATTGTGATCATCTGTATGGTGTGCTGTAATCTAATCAGTCAAAATAAACTGTGGAAAGGGCTTGATTAAAGAAAACATGTTTCTAAATAAAGTTATTTTATTTCCTATCTGTTTTCAACGTCATCGCCTCTTTCGACTATTTCCCTCTCTCCTCAGTTATTCCCCCCTTCTTCTCCTAGTGTGGAGACTCACAACTCATACTACAGCATCAGTGCTCCTCCTCTGCCCCCTTGGGCACTCCTGAAATGCAACCAAACCCAAATCAACCCATTAGACTCCTCCCATGCTGAGCATTTTGTTATTTTTTGGAACACCTTCTAGAAATGGAGCTGGTACCTCAGAAGATGTAAATCAGGGTTTTGTGGGTTTTACAGCCAAAAAGATTAAAATTATAACAAGGTAATTAAATCTCAACAGATTTCAGTGGGTTTTCTGTTTAGTCAAAACCATTCAATTTTCAGCAAAATTGAAGATTTGATTGATTGATTTTTTATTATTTCACTGGATAAGCACATGACAGACTAAAATCCAGAGACATCTCCTGCAACCTCTCATCCTCTGATTTTGAAATGTCCCCTGGCTACTTGCCACCTGAAGTGCAGGGTGTCACTATGCTCCGTGTGTCAGCTGAGGTTTGGGATGACTATGGCCAGCACCAGATGTTTCTTGCATGTTCACAAGTGCCAGGAGGTCTCTTTCCTGCCATTTACCAACAGTTTATATTCACAGGATACTCAGTCCTTCTCAGAGAACTCCAGCTTATTGTCCTGATGATACATTTTGAAAAGGAGTTCACTGTTGCTCTTTTGAACTTCCTCTTCCTTGTCCTCATTTGTTAATGGATTTCATTCCTCCCCAGCAGTTATTCATCCCTGAATGTTTGAATTAGCTGGAAAGGTTTTTTTTCTATAACTCGTGGTCATTGAGAATCTTTGTCAATGAGCATTAATAGACATGAATGTATTAAGAACAAGATGAAAATCATCTCTGTGGGGATTATCACATTTTATCTCTCTGATTTGATATCTTTGAAATTCCTTGGTCAAGCACTTTATAATGAAAAACTTTGGATCATTGTACTTGTGAAGGAATTTTCTTCCTTGCCCTAGTTAGTTGATGTATTTTATGTTTGGTTTTTAAAATATTATAAGATTTTTAGTATTTTTAACCTCTAATAGTTCATTCACATCTGTATCTCAGGACGCATCATCAGCTTTCAGAAAACCTCTTTTTCAACACACCTTAATTCTGACATTAGTACCTTTATTTTGGAAAATAGTTGCTAAGTGAGAACTATATTTAAAAAACTTCTGTAACAGGATTTAAACATTTTATCCATGCATTAACATAGGCAGCTTAAAAATTATACTCTTATGATTGACTTTGGCAAAATATCTATCTGGAGTCACTGGTCTTGTGGTGATTTATCTACTCTCACTATTTGTACTGGATTTAAAAGGGCGTGCCTCGTTCTTAAACCAATTGCCTGTCATTTATTTCGGGGGAAATACTTTTATGAGGATAAGAGGCTAAAGGCCAACTCTTCAAAGGTGTGTAGGCACCTTAGGATGAAGACAGGCACTAGGAAAGCACCAAGGCAGCTGAGGTGTTCCTGAGAAGTTCTGTGGGTGTTTGGCTGTGCCCTTAGGTGCCCACATACCTTTAATCTGTTCCTAACACTTTTTTCTCTGGCCAGAAGAGAGGTTTCCAGAGCAGCTGTGACACAGAGGATCCCTGAGAGAGCCATGGGGAGCACAGAAGCTGCTCCCCTTTCTCTTATCCCAGGATGTGATCAAACTGAGCTGGGTGGGAAACGCCTCAGAAATGTCGTTTGTAGGAAATACAACTTGAATCCTGGGCTTTAAATCATGTCACGGCACAGCCACTGTGCTAGGAATTACTCTCTAAGGGGCTGGATGGTGTCACATCCATGTGGAACACACAGTGCTGCAATAAGAGGTGCAGTGAACACCCAAGGCTTGCAGGCTGACCCCACCCCACCTGGAGACACTTTTCCTTGGAGGCTCCATGGTGGTGCCAGAGGGTTCCTCATTGCACCCGAGCTGGTGAATGGCTGTTTCTACTCCCACCAGTGGGATGTGACACTCAAGGTTCCCTACCTTGCTGGAGGGAACAATGGGAAAATGTGTTTGAACACACATCCCGTCTCACTTGTTCCCTGCCTTCTTGCTCAGTCACACAGCACTGCTCTAAGAAAGGTTTCTTGTCCTGGTTACATTCCTCTTTGGTTTCTCTCGTTTCTGTGTGGATTCCCTTCTTTTCTTGCAAGGACTTCTTTCTTTGTTTCATCATATGTCCTCTTCTGGTCCTCCTCTCCTTCTTCTCCCTCGGTAATTAGCTTCAATCTGTGTGCTACTGCTATACAGTGCCTTAACTTTCCTCACTTCATCCTTTATCCCATTTCTCATTTCTATAGCTCTCTTGTGCTCCTTTCCCTCTCCCCTCCCTAACTTTCCTCAGGTTCCTCCAGATTTTAGCTCTTTTTTTTTCTTCCTACCCTCTGTCTCTCTTTAAAAATTTAATTGGCATTCTTTCTTCAAGCTGTCTTAGAAAGCCTTATTTTTTTCTTCTCTCTTTTCAGCTTCTTTCCTGAATTGCAGTCATACCAGTTCTGCTTTCCTGACTGCAGAGTCACAGCAGCTGTGGTGCAGCAGAGCATCTGAAAAGAAAATGCTAATGGGGGTTTTTATAATGTACAGTAAAAGGCTCTGATTAAAAAAAAAACTAATGCTACATCTCAATGCTACTTCTAACCCAGACTATTGCTTCTTGAGAGTTTCCTTCTAGAGCCTGCAGTAGCAAAGCAGAACCCATAACCTCATGTGCCATCTCCCTGCCTGTCATAACCAAAGGCAAGGCTGGGTTAGTAATTTTCTTTAGAGGGAAGCAAAGAAGACATATCTGTGTAATGGCATCTCCCCTGTGCCTGATAACAAGATCATAAAGAGTGTGCAAAGCAGTTTTAGGGACGTCCTGCCAATATGTCAAGTACTGATTGTACATAGAAGCATCTCATCAGACACTTTCAGATCCAACTGGTTCTGCAAACATTTCTCCATGAAAGTTCATTAAAATCCATACAGGAATTTGCTCCAGTCATACTAATGTATGACCCTCAGGTCAGCTTTCTGTGAGCATTCACAGTTTATTTATCACCAACAACCAGTCTATACACATTTCAGCCTTGGATGGGTCAGTATTTCCACATACGGATACTGGAGTTCATGGTCATCCACCTCAGGCCAAGGAACACGTCATAGACTCAGCTACACCAAAGCAAATTATTTCCTCTAGAAAAGAGAGAAATCTGTTTAAAATAAGGCAATATTATGTAAATTATGAAAAAATCTCCTCAGTGCTGGATATTTTTGTAGAGTAGTGAGAATTGGATCATTTCCTGGCAGAAATTCCGTAAGAGGTAAAATACATTAAAGTAAATGGTTTCTCTCAAATGACTTATCCATAGAGCTACTTAAAAAGAGATCTTTGTAACCTAAGACAACCCTCAAGGCTTAGCCCACGATTTCCTCTGTTTTGATCCCTGTTAAAGAGGAGTCCTAGCAGGGTCTTCTAGGACACCACTGAGCTTCCATCTGCTGCCAGCCCTATCCCACCCCGATGTCTCTCATGCCCACAGTGATTTTAACCTGCTCTTCTCTCATGCTGGGAGCTCCGTGGGTTGAGGAGGATTTGGTGGGCTGTGACAAGTGGAAAACGGCAGCCAAGCCACAGAAATAAAGTCAGAGTGACTGAACCGGCGGGACACGAACGATGGGAAGGGATCTGGGCTGGCCTGCTCCGTGCCATGGACTGAATGCAGGAACACCACCTTCCTTTGTGCAGTGCTCTGGGAGGCCAAGGTGGAAAAGGCTCTAATGGCATTCCTGCAGGGACAGTTTTCACTGGCTCAGTGGGAGCTGTTTGCACACAGACGCCACGGAGTAAGCTGCTAGGTGTTTATTAACTCAGCTTGCAAGAGGAGGGGAAGGGCAGAGGAAAACCGCTGAGGGGAAAATGCCGGTTAAAAAGACAGACCCCCCCCGCCCCGCTGTCCACCGGCGCTGAGGGAGCTGCGGCTGAGCGAGGTCCTTGTAACCTGTCTGGTAAGTTTTAAAGGATGTTTTCCCTCTCTCTAACTGGCTGCTGCCTATGCGTGTTACGAAACAGCAATTAAAATATTCAGCCAAGGGTTTAACCCTTGACTGTTTCTGTGTTTCACCCCTCATTTAGTGGCAGGCCCTGCGCCGGGGGCTCGGGGGGCAGCGTGGGGGGCAGCGCGGGGCCTGCCGGACACCTCGCCCGCCCTGAGGTGCGGCCTTCCTTCTGTGGGACCCGGTGGCACGGAAGGCGAGAGAGCCTTTGGGATGAATAGAGCCCTTGGCCTGTCGTTTAGGACATCCATCCGCTCTGTGTTCTTTGTCAGGGCCAAACAAGCTCCATATCATTACGCTGGCATTCGCTTGCCCAGTCTCATTATTAGGTGCATTAGCTGTGGGAACTAAATCCATGACAAAAAAAAAAAAAAAAA
>VXAX01004963.1:64852-135321 GCA_013399835.1 Leptocoma aspasia
AAAGAGGGGGTGGAATTGGCTCACACAAAAAAAGGCTTTCCCAGCTCAGGCTAACAACTTGTGCCTATTAACTAAAAACGATCATTAGAAAATTCCCTGCAGACTTAAAGCTTCAGCAGAAGCTCGTTTCACGTATGCACTTGCCTTGTTCCATGAACACATAACCAGCCTTAAAGAAACATACCCTCCCACACTTGGATCGGGATTGGGAAAGGGGCTTCCAGGCAGGCACTGCACTGCCTTTAAAAAGAAATCTTCTTTCTCTCTGCTTCTTCCAGCAATACTGCTTAAAAACCACTGTGCGAGTAGGAGGTAATAAATTTATAGCCTTAAAAGGGGAAGGATATTAAAGGACAACCATGTCAGGTTGGGGTGGTCACTGAAAAAAGAAAACAAGTGGTTGCATGTGAAAGGAAAAGTGTGCTAATGCCTTTACAAACAAGTCCATGGGTGAAGGTATGGGTGTTAATGTCTCTACCAACTTCAAGCCGCAGGTTTGTTGCAGAACCCGGAGCAGATAAATGGGGCCTCACACACCTGAGTTTCAGAACTTTGGGGTAAAAGGATGGCTTCAAAGGGAAGAATGCGGCAGGTGGTTCAGAAAGGCTGTACCTTACTAGTACCTCAGCCACTGAGGAAAGGAAGAGGGTGACATGTGGCCAAGAGTTCAGGATAAAAGGAGGCTGCACCCTCCAAAACCTCGAGAGAGAAAACCCCACAGGTGTGCTCCAGTGGACTCTCTGCCTTTATTCAAATAAAGTTGCAGGACTCCTCTGTCTCCTTTTTGGACACCAGCTTTTCATAGCATGATTTTCTATACACATAGAACTTTATTTTTTTTATATTATAGTGACCTTTTATGCAGGTCAAACCACAGAAAAAAATATTGGAGATCAGGTCTCCATGAATTGCACAATGATAGTTCTCTATAAACAGCAAACTGTCTTTGTGGACATTCATGGAATCTTCCCTGGCAGCTTTACTGTAATTGCAACAAACCATGAGGCAACAGGTAGATCTATGAAGATCCCCAGGCTGCTCAGGAGCCATAGGGAGTTTTCCATTGAGTGGGAATGTACAGACATGTCAATTCAGATGTCTTGGTTACTCTGGCTTTTGGTGGTCCTTGTGCTTTTGGCACTGGGAAAGCTGGTCCCTGGAACATGTTGGTTGGTTGGTTTCTCTGGGATTTTTGTGGGTCCCACTTCCAGTGTAACATGGCTTTCAAAGGCAAAAGATATTTCCCAGATAAGCATAGAATCTTCTACTTGGTCAGCAGCTCCATTCACAGGCTTCTTTTTCCTCCCAGAAGATGTTTTCTTTCTTAGTATTTCCAAATGCTAAGAATTTTTTAGGTTGTATGATAGTCTTTCTAGGAAATGATGAATTTTCCGGTTTCTCAGTCATGTGAAGGTAAGCAGGACACATCTCTGGAGATTACAGGGGGCAATATTTTCCTGACAGCAAAAACAAATGCACAAGCCTTTCCCACCTTAATAAACGCACAGTGGTTCTCTTCTGGTGACCAAGCATCAGAAACAGGTCCCTAAATTCAGTTGATTTAAGCCAGTGATAATTAGCTATTGATGATTAGCTGTTCCCTCCCCTGAATGCCCACCATTGACTGGTGTGATGGAGCAGGCAGCTACACCTGGGAGTTGAATGATGCTCCCCATGGGAAGGTAATCTGGGAACCAACAGGGTGGGCAGGGTGGTGCCTCACCAACCAGGGTGCAGCCCTGCAGCACCTGAATGCAAAAGTGTCACAGGACCTGAGTGCCAGTGACCAGGAGCAGCCATCTGGTCAGTGATGGCCAGGAAAATTTGGAGAAATGAGGCAGGACCCTGGTGTGGATCAGTGAGGTGCATGGCCAGGCACAGGCACAGCTGCTTTGCAGCTCATGCAAACACCAAGGCTGAAGGTCTTAAGGGTGGCTCCCAAGGGGAGAGGAGATTCTCCCAGTGAGGCTTTTCCCAGCTCTTTCCCAGCAGTCAGATCCAAGGTCACACAGCTGCACCACAGCTGGGCTGGGCTGGGGCACAGGCAGCTGAACCCCAGCGGTGTGCATTGGGGTCTGGCAAGCAGCTGGATGGGAGCAGAGGTGACATTGTTCTGCTGCTCCCACAACCCTTCACTGGAAATGGTGGAATGGACACAAGGAACCCATTCTGTCTCCCAGGCAGCCTCAGCAATGCCTTGCTTTGCCCAACATTTGTCCTCTTGGGCCAAGGATGGAAGCAGCCACCCCTGCAGACACCCTGGGCTGAGCAAGCCCTTGGCTTCCTGTGCTGGCATTCTTTCCTGGTGCTCCGTTTGCCCACCCAGGCTGTGAAAAATCTACCTCACAAGGATGCCCCATCCATATGGCAGCCTAAGGTCATGCTCGTGTGTGGCTGTGCAACCAAAATGGGGGGATTCCAAAAGCAGACTCTGTG
Organism: Leptocoma aspasia; assembly: GCA_013399835.1. Taxonomy (NCBI): domain Eukaryota; kingdom Metazoa; phylum Chordata; class Aves; order Passeriformes; family Nectariniidae; genus Leptocoma; species Leptocoma aspasia. Next base: position 67,289 of record VXAX01004963.1, read on the forward strand.
ATCTGCTTCCCTTTGGCTCATCCCTACCCCCTGTGGAAACCAATCATGGCATGCACCTGGAATAGATGCAGATTTAGGGAACTGCTTGACCAACAGTCTTGCATAGGTCTCATTCAAACACATGTCAGCAGTTTTTGCTCTAATCCCACTTCTCTTCAGTGCTCCTGAATGATGGCCATGATGCCAGCGAGCACAGTCTTAGCAGAAGGTTTATCTCCAACCATTTCCCCCTTGAGGGCACTTCTCTCCCAGATGAAAATGTCTTAATGTCTTTGGTTCTGTCAGGCTGAAAGAAGAACTCCATAGTGCTCTGACTCCTCACTCAACAGATGGCAGGGAATGAGCAGCCTCAGTGCCCATTCAACACATTAGAGGCTGGGATATTTAAGCAACTCCTCTGCTGCTTCCTTATGAGATATCAGATCACAAACTGCACGTTCTTGTCTCTCCCAGCAAAGCAGCAGAGCCAAACTCCTGCTCAGAGCAATGCTCAGCTTTGAGAGGAGTTAATGAGCAAGTTTTTGAGCATTTTGGGTTTCTCGCTGTCCCTGGACTCCAGCACAGGGGTATTTGGTAGGTTAACGACCACATGGGTTAATTTCAATCAAACTGATAAACAGAGATGTCTGGCACTGACAAAACAAGATAATATCCAAACCTGACCAGAACTTAAGAGACCAAGTGACATGGACAGAATGCAATCAGACCTGCTCACCTTCCTCCCCCTTCTCCTCACTCCAGCAGCTCATGCTTCCTACAAAAGAAATTTAATATTTTGGAAAAAAGTAGCAGGAGCTAGGATATGTGTGCCATAAGGCCTTTCGCAAATGCCTTATGCTTAAAAGCAAGCAATTTGTGGAAATTTAAATGAGGAAAAAAGTCTGCTATAATAAACCTGCATTGCACTGTTCTTTCATCCTGATTGTTGCAAGCATCTTTTGGGTCTGCTGACATTAAAAATTGTGATCTGTTAAAACATGTTGATTTCAGATGCTTACAGCTTTTTGAAGCGCTTTTTTTTTTTCCTGAGAAGGATATTTTCCCACCTTAGTCTGGGAAAAAGTGAATCTTTAGATGTTTCAAATCCCAAACACGTAATTTTATAAGAAGCTTTTGCATAAAAAAAAATTCCTTCTTGAATGAAAAAGACAGGATGAGCTATTTCAAAAACTAGCCAAGACACAAGATAATTCATAATACAGACATTTTCAGGTGTATTGCCTTCTTTTTACTAACCTGCTGCTAGCACAGTGCAATACACACAAATCTTCCTGCAGGACTTGGTTTTGATGGAGCACAGGATGATCTAAAGAGTCCTGCTGCCTGTCCTTGGCTAAAACTTTTGCCTTCTCAGCATCAGTGCCTGAGGAAAATGAAAGGTGTTCTTATTTTTGTCAAGTTCCACCAGTTCTAACAGGTCCCAGCCAGCAATCTGGGAGTTCCTCAGAATTTTACTCCATCAAGTTCTTTATATGATGGCCCAATGTATCAGTGAATGAAATCAGAGCCAGAGGAGTGAGTTTACATGGGTTTACTGTAGATGTTATAAAAAGCTCTAGGCATCTAGGCATCCCTCCCTCTGAGCACTTGCTCATACATCAGGTACTCCCAAACCGTGGGATGCCCTTGATGCCAAATCCTTTTGGTTGCTGCATTGATCCCAGGGTACAAAAGGTTTGTGGAGTTTCTAGACCCAGCTGTTTTGATAATTTCTTTGGGTTTTTGGTTGTTTGGGGGTTTTCTGTATGAGCCAACTAGAAAATTAAATAACTGTTTGCTTCCCCCTGGCCCCCCCCCCCAGAAAAAGAATGTTTTCTGTATTATAATTTTCTGCATTATTACAGAAAATAGTCTGTAAGAATAATTTCTTGAGCTACCCCTCTTCTCTTAATGTTCTGAGCTAAAGAGAGACCTGCTGAGAGAGGAAGCTGTTTCAAATGGAGAAAACTTCTTCCAGTATGTGATTAAAAAACATGATTTGAGTGTTATAGCCAGTAAGATTAACTCAGATAAAAGAAATAATTTAATTGATGAGCCTTCATTCAATTGACTTGCAAATGGTGATCATGGGACTACATGAAATTTCAGCTTTTGTTGAGTAATACTTTTCTCAGTGGTGTCATTTTTTTCTTAGGTGTGTAATGGAATCCTTGCTTCCTGACTAGCCCTGGAAGTTATCTCATTGACCTATTTAAAATTTATTTGTGTCACCGTTGTGATCCATACACATATCTCAGTGGTCAACAGAAATATTTTGCTGCAAATATTTGAACTTCCAGCCAGTTTACTGGAAAAAATGTCATCAGAGCTAATGTCCCTGTTCCCTGAGGAATGTAAATCCTGCAGTTAGGTTTCTAAAGCAAATCACAAATGTTCATTCCAGCTGCTTCACGGAACTGTTCTGCAGGATTTGGGTAGAATTTACCCTGAAGCAGGAAAGTTTTTCCATAAAAAGTTCACTGGGCTGTTTGATGTGAAGACCAAGCATGAGCAGGATGGAGAAGTGGGAATGATGTGCTGGAAACAGTGAATGAGAATTTGTTGAAAAATCACTGCAATTTTCCTGAAACCACAGATATCATGGAATCATGGAATGGTTTTGGTTGGAAGGGACCTTAAAGATCATCCAGTTCCAACCCCCTGCCATGGGCAGGGACACCTGCCACTATCCCAGATTGCTCAGAGCCCCATCCAGCCTGGCCTTGGACACTTCCAGAGACAGAGCAGCCACAGTTTCTTGGGAATTGATTCCCAAATTGCAATCGGCATTGATCAATAAATAACAGTGACATTAATTGCTGTTAATATTAGTCTAACTAATATAATTACACAGGTTTTGATATTCTTTTTTTTTTTTTCTTTTCTGTTCTTTTTTATTTATTTATTGTTTTTTATGATGTGAGCCACTGATTTTGCCTGCAGCTTAAAACTTGATCTGATTCCAGGAATGCCTGAAAACACTCACTATATCTTTTCTGCTGGGAAAAAAAAAATCTCTCAACTTACTCTTAGCTCTCTGCTCCAAAAATAAAATGTACAGTACATAACAAATTTGGTCTGACAGCATTTTCCCAGCTGGAAGGATGGAACTTCTTAATTGGTGTATAAATAAATAGTGGTTTGATCCTGCTCTTATATATTAAAAAAAGAATTTTGGCCTTGCCTCTAGTATGCATAGGAACAGATCTTCCTTTCTAACAAAAACAGTAACAGAAAAGGACTCTTCACTGAGCCCAATTTAAAAGCTGAATCTAAAATCTAAATAAATTTAAGTCCTGCTGCTGCTGTTGAGGAAAGTGCATGAAGCTCCCTGTGTCTCTTAACATATGGTTTCCATACCACTTTAGTTCATAAATCATCATTTTTAATAGCTTTAAAGTTTGACACGAGAATTTCAAGTTGTTGTTGAATCATCAAATAAATAGCTGCTTAGCAAGAAGATGCTCCTATGAATTGAGGTTTACCTGGTGTTTTCAGAGTAAAGGAAGAGATAATTTTACATGGGGAGTTCACCCAGAATAATTGTGTGGTTTTCTCTTTTGCTACCTGGCAGTAAATTGAAACTAAATGCAGACACCAATCTGCAAGTCCAGAAACTAGAAGAGGGACGAGCACATTGGTCCAAACCCATGAAATGTGTTTATTTGGTCCTCAAGTGCACATGAGGCACTGTGAGGCTCTGAAATACTCATTCCTAGTGCACCTGAACACTCCAGGTGCATTGCTTGGTTGAAGTTCCCTTGTCACTGGAGTTTTTACAATAGGAGACATGCAGCAAACACCCACATCCTGAAACTTCTCACCCCAACTCGTGTCACCTCTGAGTCCAAACCAGAAGGATCCTCAGAAGCTCAAAAGCCTGACCTTTCTGGGATGTGTCTTCTTTTTCCTCATAGCCCAATAATTAATGATTCCTCTTTAGAAAGGAGAAGGTCTATTTGGGGAGAAGTGGGAGAAATCCAAAACACATCTCCTAGCTCCTGAAAAAGGACAGCCCCATCAAAACCAGCCAGTAAACATCTTGTTTCTTGGCCCCATCTATGTGCAGCACACAGACCAGAGGCTTTGAAAAACTCTCCCTGATAGAATATGAGATAAACGTGTCATTAGGGAACTCCCTTTTTCTGTTTCTGGGGTGCTGGCACACCTTTGATTAAAAAACTTCAGTTTAAAGCACAATGCACCAGTCTGGACGTGTAATATTTGTATGGAGCTTAAGATGGTCCTGCCATAACACTTCTGTCTCCCTCATTGTGCAAAGTTGGACCAGAAATCTCATGAGAATGAGCTTACTCATGAGATATCTGCTAATTCTGGCTTCGAGTTATGCTGTAAACAGTATGAGAACTGCCTTTCTAGCAGTTTTAGGGAATTTGGCTCCCAGCCATTGCTAGAAAAGCCCTAGCTGTGACCTAAGTGAAAAGCAAGGAGGAAAGAAAAATGCTCCAGATTTCCAGAAAATTCTTTATTAGTGCCAGAAGCTTGTCTTCTCCTCTGTGTTCTTCTGCTCAGGTGGAATGGCCTCTGTTTGCAAGGACATGCTTTTGTGAGATCGGGGACCTTGCAGAAGGCACAGTGCTCTGTAACCAGGTACTTTGATGGCTGGATACAGCTGTTCTGTGGACTTTTTGAGGAATAGAAAGCTATGTCAAAAGCTGCATAGCAAGCTCAGGACTCTGTCTACAGCTCTTGATGTCATTACTTCTTTCTCCTCTGCTTTCTTCAGAGGTGCTGGGATGGTGCCCTTTTCCCTACCCTGTGATTCCCTGTCCTGCCAGCTACCTGCCCTGCCTCCCAGGTCTCATTTTCACTGCTGGGTCCAGGAACTCAAGGCTCTGCCCCGTAGCAAAGCCCTTGGGCAGTTCTGTGTGCAAACAGTGTCTCAAAAAGAAGCTGGGCCTTGGCAGCCAGGTGGCATTTTTAGTTTTCCCTCTGTGCAAATAATCCCAGTACCCCAGAAAGCAATATCTGCTTTCAAAACTAAAGGCAAAAGTCATGTGCTCTACAGGCCTAAACTTGAGTACTGGATTCTATCTCACATGCAAATTATTCTTAGCCCTGCTATCAAAAGTACTAGTAAGCATGTATCTATAAACACTCATGAGCTTTAATCACACTGAGTACACTTGTGAGGGGGGCACAGGTTACCTGACTTAGTGCACTGCTAAGAGTTTCTAAGGCTGACAGTGTCACACAGAAATTATTACATGTGTCAGAGATGAAACGTGGCATCATAGAATTGTAGAATATTCTGAGGCGGCAGGGACACACCAGGATCCTCCAGTCCAACCCCTGGCCCTGCACAGACACCCCAACAATCCCACCCTGTGCCTGAGAGCGCTGTCCAAACACTCCTGGAGCTCTGGCAGCCTTGGGGCTGTGACCATTCCCTGGGGAGCCTGGTCAGTGCCCCAGCACCCTCTGGGGGAAGAACCTTTGCCTGATATCCACCCTAACCCTCCCCTGACACAGCTCCAGCCGTTCCCTGGGTCCTGTCCCTGGTCACACAGAGCAGAGATCAGGGCCTGCCCCTCCTCATCCCCTCGTGAGGAGGCTGCAGAACTGCTGTGAGCTCTGCCCTCAGTCTGCTCTTCTCCAGCTGAACAGTATATGTAACACAGCCTTGTTTGCAGTATTAGTAGCCAAGTTAGCGTGTTTTCATAATGAAACTATGGTCACTTCCCAATATTTTTCAACAGATATTGAAAGCACAACACGTGATTTAAAATTGCCAGGAAGAGATGGGTCCCTTCAGTAATTAATTAAGTAAGCAATGATTATTACAGGAAACATCTTGTCTAAAGCCTGCACCACATTGAAAAGATGGTTGCTTCTATGGGCAACCTGTGCCAGGCCCTCACCACCCTCACAGGGAACAATTTCTTCCTAATATCCAATCTTAACCTCCTTTCTGTCACTTTGGAGCCATTCCCCCCTGTCCTGTCACTCCAGGCCCTTGTCCAGAGTCTCTCTCCATCTTTCCTGTGGGCTCCCTTCAGGCACTGCAAGGCCACAATGAGGTCACCCCAAAGCCTTCTCCTCTCCAGGCTGAACAATCCCAATTCCCTCAGCCTTTCCTCCCAGCAGAGCTGCTCCATGCCTCTGATCCCCTTGGTGTCCCTGCTCTGGCCTGGCTCCAGCAGCTCCCTGTCCTTCCTGTGCTGGGCCCAGGGCTGGATGCAGCTCTGCAGGGGGGCTCAGCAGAGCGGGGCACAGGGGCAGAATCCCCCCTGCCCTGATTCTATAACTGTATCTAATTCAAACATAATTTATTAATTTGGGTGTTTTGCCCTTGCTGGTTTAGAAATTAATTTATTCCAACTTCTAAGGTAAAGCCATGTCAGCTGTCATTTGTAATTTACTGTTTGTGAATGTGAATATTGTGCCCCCTTCTACCTGATACAATATCCAAACCCCCAACTCTTTGGAGTGGTTAAGTGTCTAATTGTCAATATTTTCAATGGCATTTAGATGCCTGTGCACTTTGGGACTTATTCAGTCATCTTCTAAAATTTGGTACTGAAATAAATATCCTAACTGGCCTCATGCAACTCTGAGGGTCTGAGCACATGGGACTTGAGACTGGTTGTACAGGAGCCTTTGTAAAACAAGGATTTTCAAATGAGTTTATAGGGAACTCCTATGGGAACCTTTGTGTACATGACACACAACCTCCAAACAATTTTCCAGTGACTTGTGTTGAGGAATGTTATGTACTGATATTTCTTACTGTATTTACTTTTCAGGTTCTTCATGTTGTAGCAGGTAACACACACACACACACACACACAGAGACACATACATACACTCACAAGGTCTTTGCAAACATCTGTGGGGACAGCAAATATGCAAATTGTAGCCACCACAAATTATTCATAAACAGCCAAGAAGCTGAAACAGGTTTTCATAAAACCTTTGTTAAATGGCGAAAATATCAGCAATCACCGAAGCCCTTTTATTCAGCACGTATCCCCAGAAGGGCTGCATCATATGGAGAGTTTCAATGTCCATCAGGACATCCTCTACAGGACGAGAGGCTCCTCCTTCTTCTTTGTAAGACACTTGTGAGCAAGAAGTGTGGCAGAATTGAGTAATGTGTAGTTTTTTTCACGGGCAGCCGTCAGACATTGGGCACATATTTATGAATTCCATTGCTGCAGTATCCAAGCATCTCCCAGCTGTTTATGCATTGATTCTTCCTTAAGCTCAATGTAACAGGGATCTATCCATTCCATTTTCCAGGTCCAGCACCTGAGCATAGCTGGGATGGTTCATAATGCCAACACTCTGCAAGAGCATAAAGGGACAGAGGGACATCTAGTGGGATCTCTATTCTCTCTGCATTTGCAGGCCACCAGTGTCCTGGCTCGTAAGATAGGCACGTATTCTATTTGCCATCTGTTAAGGGTGGGACAGATATCTTCTGCTAGTTGGGCAGTTTTCTTATCTCTTCCAAGAACAATGTCTCCCTCCGGGGAGGTATCTCCTGTTAATGGGCCATTGAATGACTCACTGCATGACTGATACAATTACATCATTCCATTGTGAGATGCTCCACCCAGAGGGAGGAGCCAAGCATTCCTACCTGCACAAAATCAGCATCTTGTGGGACACCAGAACAGCTTTCTCTGCTGGATTCCCAGAGGAGCAGGTTCTTCTCTGCTGGATTCCCAGAGGAACACCAGGCCCATCTCCACCAGCACTGGACATTCCACCAGAGGAAACCTACACCTTTCTACAGAATCACCTCTTCAGAACTTCGTCTGCTACCCCAGGAGGACTGCAGCTACCGTTTAACTGGACTGTTATCAACACCCTGACTCCTCAGGGTGTCAGGTTCCTAACTCTATCAGTGGTTTTGTTTGTACTAATTGCATTTGTATTTTTTTTTCAGCTTTTTTCCTAGTAAAGAACTGTTATTCCTATTCCCATATCTTTGCCTGAGAGCCTTTTAATTTTGAAATTGTTGTATTTTGGAGGGAGGGGGTTTACCTTTTCCATTTCAAGGAGGCTCTTGCCTTCTTTAAACAGACTCCTGTCTTGTCAAACCAAGACAACCAGAAAGCTCCTCACAGGGTTCACCTCACCTGTGACACATCCTCAAAGCAGCACCCAGATCCTTCACTTCATGAGGATGCTAGGGCTCTGATTCAGGCTATGGATATTGTGTTTATACTTCCTGAAGATTCACAGCCTTGTGAATAAAGGCAAGAGCAGTGACTAATCTGATTTCTGTCAGAGAGCTCACCTTGACAGACTTTCAGCAGCAGTGAGGTTGAAGGCGTTTTGAAGGTTATCTTCATAAAAAAAGGACTGGCAACTTACATTGGAAAAAATCAAAAGTGTGATTAGCAACTTCTTTCTTGACACTACTGATGGCTGAGTGATTACTGTATTGCCCTTCTCAGCTGGTGTAGAACAACAGTTTCATCCAGTGAAAGCAAAAGGCTGTGAGAATTTGCATAAGCCAAGGGTCTGTGACTAAACTACTGTGTCCATGCATCCAGTTTGCAAGCTCTTCATTCCCTGCAATTGTCCTCAAGTTCTTTGTGTCCTCAATCCTGCCAGAAAAGCAGGATTTCTCACTGGCCAACACATGAACCGCTTCTAGTCACTGAACTTGTCTTTGAAGCATCATGGAAACTGGCTTTTTTAGGGAAGCAATACTGGAACCAGAGGAGAATTCAGCCAGGTTGCAGGTGCAGTGCAGCATGGTTCTGAAAGCCCAGGACATGTTCACCATCCTACAGGGACCATCATTTGTTTACATGGCAGTAGGACACCAAGGATGGGCAAGGTGTGTGTGTGTGTTATGGAATCACAGAATCATGAATTGGGTTGGAAGTGATCTTAAAGATCACCCAGTTCCAACCCCCTGCCATGGGCAGGGACACCTGCCACTATCCTAGGTGGCTCAGAGCCACATCCAGCCTGGCCTTGGACACCTCCCGGGATGGGACAGCCACAGCTTCTCTGGGCAGCCTCTGCCAGGGCCTCCCTACCATCACAGGGAAGAAGTTCTTCCCAATACCCCATCTAAACCTACTGTCTGTCAGTTTAAATCCATTCCCCCTTGTCCTGTCACTCCATGCCCATGCAAAAAGTCTCTTCCCACCTTTCTTGCAGAATCCCTTCAGATACAGGAAGGCTTTGGAAGAAGGCAGACCTGCATTCTGCCATCTCATTAATGCTGCACATTATTGGCAGTGGATTCAACTGACAGAGGCCTGATGGTCATAGCCATGTGGCAATGAAATGACAAAGATTTCCAGGGCCCCTGTTCAGTTCTGAATGAACAGCTCTTCTACAACAATGGGGCAGTGGACTCTCCTCACGCAGAGACACAGAAGGGGACTGGAAGATGCTCTGCCCTGCTTTTGCCCTGACTCTGCTGCCCCTTGAGTAACTGAAGAACTTGACAAGGTACAGAGTAACCAATTGAATAAATGTTTGCAGGATTAGCTCTTTACTTTCTCCAGGAATCATTATTGGAACTTAACACTTTTCACCTGAATCTATTTCATAGGTATTTGCACATATGACGTTTGGTGTGGTCAGAGATGATGTAGAATCCAGAGACAGGGTGGAGTATTTCTGCATGTTCCTTATAGAGGGCTTTCCTCATTAAAAGTGGCCTGCAAAAAAACTGAGCATCCTTTGCTTTGCACCATGTTTAGTCAAAGACCTGACCATGCTAAAATTTAGATGTATTTTCCTTTCAGTCGGATTATCCTTTGAAACTGTGAGCAAACCCTGCCTGACAACACAAAGGAATTTTCCCATGGATCAGCTAAAGCTGACTCACATGAAAGACTTGCCCAAAGTGGTCATGCCCTCTGAGCAAATACCACAGGCATGAGGATCTCTGCTCTTGGCCTAACAGCTCTGTTAGGATTCCAGGGACCCATCCTCAGAAGGCAGCTGTTATTGGAGGAGGGGAGGTCTCCTACCTGTGACCCAGCCAATCTACTTTGCTATTTATCTGTGTTGCTAACTTGCAGTGGAGGTGAATGTTTTGCTCTGTCACTGCTCCGTTCCGAGAAATTTCCTGCCTGGCCTGAGAAGTTCACCAAATAGCACTGGCTGTTTGCTTAAGCAGGTAGAGCACACAGCAAAAGGCACTGCTGTGACTCAAAGGAAGAAAGAAATAAAATCAACTGGTCGTGAAAGCTTTCAGCACCAGGTTCTAGTGCTGGAGTGAAAACCTAACGGAAGCTGTGCACCCTTCTAAGATAAATATTTCCTCTGCTGAAGTTGCTGAGTCTATCACAGATCAACAACCAGGAAGGCTTTGCTTACTCATCCCTGCCACGTGTTTCTGGAGTGGTTTTCTGCTCTTTTAGTATTATCAAGGACTGCATCCTCTGGCTGCCCTGGCTGGTTAGAAAGGCAAGTGCACGCTGGGCAAAGCATCAGAACCACCCACAAAGCACTGATGGAAATAGAGACAGAATTTTGCACCACTCAGAGAGACACAGAGAGTTAAAGCTTCAGGCCAATGTGTTGCTGAAATTTTAAAGCTAAAAGGATTTTGAACTAACCCTTGCATTTTCTCCCTGAACTTTTTGTTTACTCTCTGCTCTTTTGCTCAGTGAAAGTAAAGCAGGCAAGACAACGTCACTTGCTGTTTCCAACTGGCTTCTGCTTTGTTTCTAATACTCCTCTGAAAGAGTTCTGTTGTACAACTCACAGCATTTCAAGAAGACATTTTATTAATTGGGTATCTGTCCCTCACTTTCCATTTTCTTATCAATGGTTCCCCTCAAATAATATTTGGGCTTAAGTTATTTGTCATTTTCCCTTTGTATTTAATCTGGTTCATTTCTGTGTTTGAATTTGGATTTTCAGTAAGCTCACATGTGATCTGTACTAAAGTAGAGGCAAAGTCTCCTCTCACATTCATCAAATATGTGGCACTGGGATTACAATCTCAAAATTATGTGGCAGGTTCTTTTAAACAGGAAAACTCCAGTGGGTTTCACTCAGCTGTATATAAAAGCCAACAGTACACTTGGTGGTAGTCCTTGTGTTATTTGTTTTAAATTATGTTCCATTTCATACTCTCTTCACATTCTCTGTTTCCAATATCCAGCAGATTTTTGTATTGACAGAAATGTGACTTTTACAGGAAGCTATTGTGGAGAAAACCTGTGGTTCTTCTGTATGGGCTGAGCATCTCCTGGGCTTCTGACGCTCAGGAGAGCTGCTTGAGTTTGGGATTATCCTATTAGATGGATGCTTCTAATGAAACTCCCAGCAGCCAGATAGCTTATCTGTGTTACTACCACACAGTTCCAGAGCCAACATTCCCCTCAGCATGAAGGGGGTGAATCCTGAGTGTCATTATTTGTTTCGAGTTTGTTGTGGACTCAGGTTGTAGCTGAGCTTCCACAGTGACTGCAGCTGATCTGAACCAGTGCTGCCTTACCCCTTCTCACTCCCTTCCTGTAATCCACAAGGTAAATCCATCCTGCTAAACCTGGAACAAACCCCTCCAAAAAGCAATCAAAGAGTTTTCTGTCATCTTAGCAAGATGTCCTATGTGGTTTCTTATGGTTCCAAGAGAGACTACTGATAAGAGGTGGCCAGATAACAGAAACTACACCAGAGTACTGTGACTGAGTTTGAATAAGGGAGCACTGTTTCTTGGAAACTGCTGGAAACACTCATCTCCCCTTCCTTTGGGCTGAAACTGTGAGTGTCCTGCTGCCCTTGCTCTGCACCTCCTCTTTGTTTTCCCCTTGTTGTGATTTATTGACTTGGGTTCTGTGGCTGCTTCTTGGCTGAGTGCAGCTAAGGTATGTAAATTGCTTTTTAACAGCTAATATGCACCCACACTCCTGAAAAGAAAAAAAAAAAAAAAGGGCAAAATAATATTGTCAGCAGTGAGTTATGAGAGATCAAAAAAGCATCCAGAGGTGAAAGTCAGTGGCTGGCTGGCCAAGTCCTGCATACTGTCACAGCTGTGTTCAGAATAATCCAAGTGGAGAGCAAATTTGGTAGATTCAAATTAGGATTTTAAAGGAAAGGACTGCCTCTGTGGCTGCAATACATACTGTGTGAACTGCACTTCTCTGAACCAAGCATATTTTCTTTTTATAGAAATTTCGAACCCTGAATACAGTGTTTCATCCTCCAGTGACATCTCACTACTTGTCCTGACTTAAATAAAGGACAATGACCACAGCTCTGCTGAGCCCCCCCTGCAGGGCTGCATCCAGCCCTGGGCCCAGCACAGGAAGGACAGGGAGCTGCTGGAGCCAGGCCAGAGCAGGGACACCAAGGGGATCAGAGGCATGGAGCAGCTCTGCTGGGAGGAAAGGCTGAGGGAATTGGGATTGTTCAGNTCTGTGGTATCTACAACCTTCTGGAAAGCCACAGCTAATGGGGTCAAATTTATTCTTTTTCTCAGAGCTTTTCTTGTGGCTTTTCCACACCCTGTGGCTCTTGATGGAGAATGAAAGTTGCCCAGGGCTAGGACTGCATCCTCCAGCATGTCTGTGAAGGCCCCAGGGTGTTTTTATGGTTGCTAAGACATTACAAATGAACACAGTGAGTGAGCCCCATCTTGCCATTCAGACTGTGAGCTGCAGAAAGCCACCAACCTCCCCAAAGCTCTTCTGGTAAAGGAATGTCAAATCAAAAGCAAACAAATATGGATAATCATTCTGCTGGCTAAGATGTGTTACCAAACTACCAAGAAATGACAAACCTCAAACTGGGGTGATTCATCCAGGCACCCAAAAAGCACTTACAGGAAACCACCTGACTAATCATGCTGGAGCTCAGGGACAGTCCTGTGCAGTCAACACATGTAATTATACATTTCACAAAAACCAACCCTTGTCCTCTCAAGGTAAATAATATCTGCTGTGCTAATGCTATTATTGAGCTAATGGTATGAATTGCTTGGAATAACAAACTTCTCTTTCTTGGGCTTCTTCTCCTATTCATGTATTCTTTGCCCAACACCTGGCAAAATAGTTACACAAGCAACAACAACAAAAAAAGCCCCAAACAGCACAAACCAAAAAGTGTAAGGCCCAAATTGCCCCCTGCCCATGCTGATTTGTGTGAGGTTTCACTTCATGTGGAGGGCTTCAGCCATGCTATACACACAAAGGCAAAAGCAGACCCTGTCTTCTAAGCTGAAATTTAGTGATACAGCCCAGATTAGTGGGTTGGGAATCTGAGCAGGGGAGGCTGATGAGCCTCCATGGAGTTGTAAGTGATGTCCCTGGAAGGGACGTGAAAGGCTGTGACCCCATCCCTCATGGTGAGGAAGTGCCTATCCTGTCAGCTGAAATATGGCTTTGAAAGCACCAAGATGCTTCCACTTTGGTGGGGTGAAAATCATGTCTAAATTTGAATATGTTTGATGATGCTATAAGACACATAAAGCTACAAAGTAATTATTACAGGAAACTTCTATTTCAGTTATTTCAGCAAAATTTCAGCAGCTATGTATATTTGAAGGCCTCGAACAAAGCAACTGGGTTTCGACTTTCACAGTTTACCTAACATGGCATTGATGGTGAACCGTATGGTGATGTAAAGGACAGAGCTATATTTGTTTAAGGAACCTTCAGGCCGAATTTCCAGTTTTGTGACTGCTGAGAGAGAGGAAAGAGGGAAGCTCAGAGGAAAACAAATGCTTCCTGAACTTTGAGTTTCTTTGCTTATATATATATCATCAGATTTTTCTGTGATGTGACCAGCTGTCCTTTATAAACTTTGCTTTATCTCTGTGACATTTTGCGTCTAGGAAATGATTAAACTGTCATATTTGGGGACTGTCATATTGGGAAAAGAGCAAAGGGCTGCAAAAGTTTGTTCTGCCTGTCAAGTTCCCCAGTTACACCTGAGTCCCTTTGCAGACATGCATTTCCACTAGCCTACACACACACACACACCATGAGCTGGCCCTCGCCTGCTCCTCACGCCGTGGGAGCTGTAGATATTCAAAAAATATATATAAATCTATATGGATGAAAAATGTACCACCTGATGAGGAGGCTTGTGGGATTCAGCAAAGCTCCCTATTACTTATTAGCTAGCTAGTGGTCTGGCCTGTGTGTCCCTGTCCTTGGCAATAAAATGAAGATGAAAGGTAGCCGCTGACTTGGAGCCTCGCCTGAAAATACAGTAGCTATCTCAGCCCTCGCCTTATCAAAGGCTGGGACAGCAATAACCGTGCTTAGGCAGCAACAAGGACGCGGTAGGCTGGGCTGACAAACAGTTACACCTCGTGGGCAAACAGCAGTTTCACATCCCCACAGGCACCCAGACAGCATTGGCAGCTGAGGAGAGGCTGCAGCAGATGGTGCCCAACAGTGGTGCCAGTCCCTTCTCCAGGACAGGCTGGGCAGGGCAGTGCCTCTCAAGCCAGGGGACCTGCCCAGGAGCTACCTGGTGAAGGCTCCTAGTCAGAATGTGTGCCTCAGGCCACCAGAAGAACTTGTTGAGCTGTCACCAACCCAGCTCTTTTTTTTCAAAAATATCATATTTTTATCAATATTTTTTCAAAAATTTATTTCAAAAATAATTTTGAAACCAAGAGTCTCACAGATCAGCCCCCGCTCAGACCAAAAGCGAACAGCAGTGAAGACAGTCCTCTTTATGGGTGTTAAAACAGTCATCTCTAGTGGTGACAGAAAGGTGGGACTTGGGAACAGTCACATTTGTGTTTTAGCAGAGGTGATCTTTTCAACTTCAAGCTTCCTCAAGCACAATGTTGAAGCCGTAGGGTTTCCAGATGATTCTAGTGGGGAAGTCCCACACGTAGAATTGACTTGAATCAATAACTTGGACAAAGAAACAGTGCCTCTCTTGAGAAGAAATAGAGGTATTGAATCACTGCAGCTTTTGTTGGCTGCATGAAATGGGGTTTTTCCAGCTCCCCAAATTTGTCCATACATGTCTCCAAAACACTACGGCTACACATATCTGACAAAGTGTCTTACACAATACAGCAAACGTGGCTTCAGATCATGCTCTCTCATGGAATTACTCAGTGAAGGCCAGGAAAACAATATTATTTTGGGTAGGTAAGTCAACCAAATCCTTGGAGCTGGGAGTGCAGTGTTAATGCAGTGTTAGTTCTTCTCCACAGATCAGGTTTTCAGTTAGAGGAAGGAAGAGATCCACAAAGAAGATGCTGAAGACACAACATACACAACAGAAGATACTGAACTGGCAATAGTAGCATAAAAATATATTTGCCCTGGGTCAAAAGGACTTCATCAGGAGAGGATGCAAGATCCCACATGGTCTTAAAAACCAAGTTCTGTGGCAAACTTACCTTTCCACTGCAAAGTAATGATGATGTGCTGGATAAATGTACATATGAAGGATATGGAAATGCTGGAGCAAGTCCAGAGGAAGCCACAAAATTGATAAAGGGACTGGAGCACCCTCCCTGTGCAGATAGGCTTGGAGACTTGGGGCTGTTCATCTTGGAGAAGAGAAGGTTGTATGGAGACCTCAGAGCACCTTCCAGTCTATAGGTGGTCTATAGGAAGGTCTATAGGGAAGTTGGAGAGGGACTTTCCATCAGGAACTGTAGTGACAGGACAGGGGGGAATGGATTTAAACTGACAGAGGGGAGGTTTAGATTAGGTATCAGGAAGAACTTCTTCCCTGTGAGAGTGGTCAGGCCCTGGCACAGGTTGCCCAAAGAAGCTGTAGCTGCTCCATCCCTGGCACTGTCCAAGGCCAGGCTGGATGGAGCTCTGAGCAACCTGGGACAGTGGAAGGTGTCCCTGCCCATGGCAGGGGGTTGCAACAAAGTGATCTTTAAAGTCCCTTCCAACACAGACCATTCTGTGATTCTATGCAAAAAGTAGCTTGACAAGTTTTAAGGAACTTTTAATGCATTAACTGAACATAAAATTCCTGGTGAACAGGAAACCAAGTCTGTGAGTGAAGCTTGAGGTAGGAAAAATGGGGGGTAGCAGGTTGCAAGAGGCCTCTCAGGAAAAAAAACCCCAACTTTTCATGCATTTTCTAAACATTTTTCAGTCTCACCTAATACAGCCCATTTGTATTACACAGCTGATGTTTCTGGCAGCCTTAAGACTTGCTGGATTCAGGCTCCACAGCATTATGTAATTTCCTTCATTTTAATCCTGATAAGAAAATTCTTGGAAGTCACTTTAAAAACAGTAACTATGGTGCTGATCTGTTTCATTTTGCTGCAATGAAGCAGAATCCTGAAGGCAGCCAATATGATGAGAGAAATGATGTCCAGTGAGAGATCCTTCCCATGTGTTTTTCCATTCCTTAGGGTAAACTGAGTTTTGAAAACTTAAGCTTGGAGCATTCTTTTTACTCATATCTGTCATGCTAGTAGTCAGCATTAATATTAAAGACCAAAGTTTCAAATCACATGTTTAACCTGAAGAAGTCATATACCTGCTGAGATTTTTTTCCCCTGGGTTAAAAAAAAAGCTAAATAAGCCCCTTTCTGTTGTGGTTTTAGTGTGAGATCACTTGTTCTGTTTGTCTTAATTTCCTTTGATAGAGCTACTTCATTTCAGCTTTTGAAAATTATCACCTTGTGATAGTTGTAACTTTTAGGACCTACTTCTTTTTGACAATTTTGAACATTTTGCTAATTTTTCTCCTATCCTTTGCAGCCACTCATTGTACACCTTCATTGACATCCTTTCTGCAGCTCCTCTAGTCTGGGTTCATCACTGTTGGACTTGAGTGACCCAAGCTGCATGCAGCATGCAAGAGTGCCTGCCATGGAAAATATTATCCCTTACTTACAACCAGTGACCTACCAGTTTAAATAATCTCTAAAGGCATGGCCACAGACTCCACACTGAATTAGTGCATTATTTAGTGCAGCAAATGGAGAAAGGATAGGAGCAATACAAGCTGGGCCTATGTTAGCCTCATCTCTGGGTAAAATTAAAACAGAGATGCTTAAATGTTTCCCGTGGATCAATGTGAAGTGTATTTCTATTTCTGAAAACAGTTTTGACCCTAGTGAACACCCTAAAACAAACAAAATGAAAATTGCCTCCAAGGTTTTCTTTTCCCTCTCTTCATCAGCAGAAAGACCAAGAGCTCTCTCGCTGGAGCGGCAGGAGCTGCTGGTTAAAACTGAGAGTGGAGCCCAGCCACCAGTCCCTCATCGTGACTTAGAGGGATAATTAGTCAGGTAACAATTCCACTGTTGAAAAGCCTGTGAGGCGGGGATCAAACCAACTCAGCACTGCAGGCAACTGTCATGAGATAAAAAGATAAGATGAATGAGTTTGTATTGCACTTGGAATGCACAGAGCCCAATATAGATGTAAAATGTTATTACTGAATGCACTGAGGGCTCTATGGTAAGGAGACTTCCTGCAAAAGCAACTGAATGGATAAACTCCAGAGACCTGGACGGGTCACAGAGATAAATCATGTCAGTAAAGCAGTATTGGTTCCTGGGCTGCACCCTGCTCTCCTGTAACAATGTCCCCTGGGCAAGGTTTATACCTGTGTGCCGTGGCCATAGCAACACCGGTGATGACAAATACAAGAGCTCCCTTGTGCCAGGTTGGTGAAGCTCAGAGAAGCAGTCTTTGGGTTTCCATCACAGCAGGGTGCCAGGTTATGATCTTCTGATAGTGCCAGAGAGCTTGGGGGCTGCCCAGTGGAGAGGTTCAGGGTAGTCAGTGGGGTGAGAGAGATGCTGGACCCATCAAGACTCCGAACACAACCACACAGCAGAAGGAGATACGTGTCCACCAAAACATTCCAGAGCCCTTTGGTGGCTCATTTCTTGCATGGTGCCCTCCTGCTCCTCAGAGGGCTGCTTTGCTCTGGTCACCAAGGTGAAGCAGGTGCTGGAGCAGATCCATGGATCCAGGATCCAACCTGCTCCGAGGCTGAACACCCACTCGTGGGCAGCTTGCTACGCCCAGCACTTTGCTGGCTGAGTTGCTGTGTGTACAAACTTTCCCAGGATCATCTGGACAGCTTTTCTCATCCCCTGAAGCACAAAGCTTGTAAGTGGGAACAGTGCCACTAGGACAAATTTCTGCTCGGGTGACTTATTCACATTTAGCACTGCAGTTGTCTGTTCTGACAGAACCACTACAGGTTCTCTCCCAGAGCAAGTTTAGGTGCTGATTCAGACATGTAAAGGCAGAAGAAAAAGGATTACTTACAGATGATGCTGGGATCAATCACATATCCAAAGTGCAATTCAGAATTCAGCTTTGTTAAGGAATGAATCCAGAGCAGGGACACCAAGGTGGTCAGAGGGAAGGAGCAGCTCTGCTGGGAGGAAAGGCTGAGGGAATTGGGATTGTTCAGCCTCAGGGTGACCCAGCTGTGGCTTTACAGTACCTGAAGGGAACCTACTGGAAAGATGGAGAGACTCTTTACAAGGGCCTGGAGTGACAGGACAGGGGGGAATGGCTTCACACTGACAGAGAGCAGGTTAAGATTGGATATGAGGAAGAAATTGTTCCCTGTCAAGGTGAGGAGGCCCGGGCACAGGTTGCCCACAGAAGCTGTGGCTGCCCCATCCCTGGAGGTGTTCAAGGCTGGGTTGGATGGGGTTTGGAGCAACCTGGGATAGTGGAAGGTGTCCCTGCCCATGGCAGGGGGATGGAACTGGATGGTCTTTTAAGGTCCCTTCCAACCTAGCCCATTCCATGATGCTGTAATTCTTTTACATTGTGTTTTTAGAGTTCACATCATGATCCTGTGTCATGAGACGTTCTCACCAGAATATCTGACACCTCATGCTTCTCTTCTCAGATGCAGAGACAAAAAGAAAGGCTGGCTGGCAGCTACCATAAAGTCACTGGGGTGGGTTTTTAATGCCAGGCAGGCTCCTTTGTAACCCTTTGACACACCCTGTGTGGTGCTTTGACACCACCTGCTGTGGTGCTCCAAATGAGTACCCGGCTAATTGAGAACACAGGCCTAAAAATAGATGTGTCTAGAAAGTGATGATTTTCCCACAGAAACATCAGGTTTTCATAAAAATTCTAAAAACGTGGAAATTTTAAGTATAATTCAGAAAGGTTTTGGGTTACCAAGCTTAGGTTTTATATTATTTTTGACCAACACTGAAGATTTTTGTTGGGATTTCTTTTTAACAAAAAATATTGGTTCCCCAAAGAAAACCACAGCTACTGACAAAATAATTGTAAAAAACCATTAAGAAAAACCATTAGGCTCAGCTTACATTTTTCCTTTGTTAATCTGCTTTCCTGCTTCTTTCATTTCTGTATTTTCTGCCCTCTCCTTGTTATGTGCAGCCCGCTGGGTGGTACTTACATGGTAACCAGTCCGACTAAGGGAAACCAGTGCTTTCATCTTCAGGAGTTCTTCCCTCACTGGCTTTTCTCTTTGTCCTTGTTTGTTACTGTTCTTTTTCTGACTATCTATTTTTATGAGAAGTTATCTTTTCTGTATCATATTCATTCCCTCCCTTTTTTGTCCAGCAGTTAGATATCACTAATAATCTTTGTTCCTTCCTGCTTCCATCTTTAATTCTTTCTGGCACTTTTAATACCTGTGCTCCATTTCTTTGTCTTCTTTCTGGATATTAATGTATGTTGGCAATCTTTCCCACCTGTATCTCTGAACAGCACATACTCCATAGGGCTTTAAACAGAATAAGCAATTTTTAATCACAATACTATAAGAACTCAAGAAGTAAATATTATTCTATTAATTTTATATGTGGGAAAAACTAAAGGCAGAAATTTTGATTAATTCTTCAACAGATCAATTTCATCCTATCCTGTGGTCAGGACTTCTGGAGGCTTCAACCCTACTTTATTCTTCATCTTCCATCACTTGAAACTTGTCCCACAAACTTTTTCATGTGGAGATCACCAGGCAGCAACAACAGAAGCATTGGGCCTGAGGGGAGCTGGGTAAGAAAGCACCACTTGCAGCATCTGAGGCCACTGCTCGTGGCCATACAGTGAGAAATACAGAAAAAACAGTTGATCAAGAACTATTGAAAAAAGATCAAGGGAACTTCATTCTACAGAACCACAGATTCACAGGATGGGTCAGGCTGGAAGGGACCACAGGGGGTCATCTGGTCCCACCTCCCTGCTCCAGCAGGGCCATGCCAGAGCACAGGGCACAGGATTGTGTCCAGATGGTTCTGGAATATCCCCAGTGAGGAGACTCCACACCCACTCTGGACTTGGTCACTGCCCAGGGACAGAAGTTCTGCCTCATGTCCAGGTGGAACCTCCTGGGATCAGTCCCTGCCCGTTCCTCTGGTGCCATTGCTGGGCCCCCTGGAGCAGAGCCTGGGCCCTGCTCGGAGCCCTCCCTGCACACAGGGACACCCAGGGCTGAGGGCCCCTCTCAGCTGGGGCTCCTCTCCAGGCTGGACAGCCCCAGCTCCCTCAGCCTTTCCTCATCAGGGAGATGCTCCAGGCCCTAAATCATCCCCACAGCCTCTGCTGGCCCTGCTCCAGGAGCTCCCTGTCCCTCCTGTCCTGAGGAGCCCAGGACTGGACACAGCACTGCAGATGTGCCTCCCAGGGCTGGGCAGAGGGGCAGGATCACTCCCTGACCTGCTGGCACTGCTCTTCCCAGTGCACCCCAAGACACCATTGACCCTCCTGTCCCCCAGGGCACTGCTGGCTCATGGAGAGCCTGTTGTCCACCAGGACCCCCAGGTCCTTCTCAGCAGAGCTGCTGGCCAGCAGGTCACCCCCAGCCTGTGCTGGTGCATGGGGCTATTCCTCCTCAGGTGCAGAATACTGCACTTGCCCTTGTTGAACTTTAGACATATTCCTCCTTGGAGACATGGAAAGAGGTTATACAGGTTCAAGTGTGCAGGTCATTGTACCTGCAGAAAACTTCATATATGGCAGGATGAGCTGGACTGCTGGGAGAATAAGCAGCCTGCCCCTGAGAGGAAGAAAAAAGAATGGGTTAACAGACACATAACATTTTCATTTGGGTTGCTGAATGGTTGGAGGCTGAGTTTCAGATTCACTAACCTGAGTGTTTTTCACATGAGTTTGGGTTTCAGAATGAAAGCTGGCATAATGGTAGCAGGCCTGTGAGGAATTTGCCCCTGCTTCAGGGTGGGAAGGGTTAGTACTTGAAGACTTGAAATTACTTACTGTAATTTCACTGTGCATGATGCGTATCAGTGAAGGACTTTTTAATCATAAAACTAAAGTATGTATTTGGGTCCAGCCTGTTGGGCTTGAAAGTACAACAGATCTAGGAAGTTCTGTTTCTGCAGATGAGAGAAAACTGATAAAACTTGGAATGCACTTCCAAGCAAAGTTTACTAACTTTGAGAGGCCTCTGCAATTCTATTTTGTGTTTAGGACCACGTGTTAATTATAGATCTTCTATTTCTAGAGCAAGCTCTCTTCTCACCACCCCAAAATGAGTTCAATATAGTTTCAATGAAAAGAGATAGGCTGAGCACAGTCCAGATCAGGCATAGTGTGGATTTTGTGCTTTTTCTCATATTTTCTGGGAAGCTCAGACATTTCCATAGGAGGTGGGTGGGGGACAGTAACACTCCTCAGGCTGTTCAGTCCTGCCCTTGGAGGGCACGAGCTTGGGCTCAGCAAACTGCCCAAAGCACCCAAAGCCCCATGTTTGTGAAGGCCACAGATAGCAGAGTGAACATCCAGAGTGAGCTCTCCTTGAGGTGAGCATGGTGTCCATCCCATAAATCCCACAGCAGAGCCCCTAAACACAGTTCTCCTGTGGGTCAGCTGGACATGTTGTCCCTGCCAAGGCTTTGTTCTGTGCCACCCATCCTGCTCGGGGCTCAGCCCTGTCAGTTCCCATCTCCTCCACAGGTTTGGGCTTGAGTGGATCACCAGGAGAAGGAGGCAGAGCTGGAAGAGGCTGGGCTGGTGACTCAATGGGCACAGCTCTTCCCTCTGAGTCAGGGCTGAGTCAAGGGGTGCTAAGAGGGACTGTGCTGCTCCAGCTGCTGGGTTTGGGACACAACTGAGACCA
Source organism: Leptocoma aspasia (assembly GCA_013399835.1). NCBI lineage: Eukaryota > Metazoa > Chordata > Aves > Passeriformes > Nectariniidae > Leptocoma > Leptocoma aspasia. The sequence continues at coordinate 89,261 of VXAX01004963.1, forward strand.
CCCATCTCTTCAGGAACATCTGTGGTCCTTCCTCAGCAGCAGTGGCATTTACCCACTATCTCAACCACATTCCAGTGTGGAAAATGTATTTCACTCACCTCCAGCTCCCTCTGTTACCCCAGTGAAACACTTTATTCTTCACTACTGCATCAAAATGCATCAGTAAGGTGGCCTTTTGGCTTTAACATTTGCAAAAATGGCTTGCACACACATCACAAAACTTTTTTTCCATATGCCTCTTTTATGTGTATCAAGGGATATCCTGCTCACAAATGCACAGTACTTCCACAACTGTTAATCAGGAATCTGCACAGGTAAAGAGAGCATCACATCTCACAGCCCAGTTTATCTCAGGGCAAATAATACAAGGGGGTAGCTGTTGCTTTAATAATGCAAAGTCCTTTTACTCCATCAGTTCACAGTGAAGTGCAAGTATTAGAGTCACTGAGGCAACAGCCTTCAGCACAGATGGCTTCTCCTGGTCTCAGAAGGTCCAAACTCTTCACCACGTCCTCTTGCTATTCCATCCACAGCAATAGTGATTTTTGAAGGCAACCAACTCTGCAAACTTTATGCTTGAGCTCACTTTGGAATCATAGAATATCCATAACTGGAAGGGACTCCCAAGGATCATTCAGTCCAACTCTTGGCCCTGCTCAGGACACCCCAACAATCCCACCCTGTGCATCCCTGAGTGTGCTGTCCAAATGCTCCTGGAGCTCTGGCAGCCTTGGGGCTGTGACCATTCCCTGGGGAGCCTGGTCAGTGCCCCAGCACCCTCTGGGGGAAGAACCTTTGCCTGATATCCACCCTAACCCTCCCCTGACACAGCTCCAGCCGTTCCCTGGGTCCTATCCCTGGTCACCCAGAGCAGAGATCAGGGCCTGCCCCTCCTCATCCCCTCGTGAGGAGGCTGCAGAACTGCTGTGAGCTCTGCCCTCAGTCTGCTCTTCTCCAGCTGAACAGACCAAGTGCCCTCAGCTGCTCCTTGTATGGCTTCATCTCCAGACCCTTCAGCATCTTCATAGCCCTCTCTTGGACACTCTCTAATAACTTCATATTTTTCTTATCTTGAGGTGCCCCAAACTGCCCCAGGACTCACTTTGTCCCTGCTTTGCTCGCTTGCCATGGCTGCCGTGGCTCAGTTCATGCCTCCCAGCGATGGAGGCTGTGTGCCAGCATTGAGACACACATGCTGTCCGATACTTGCTTCGTTTGATATGTGATGACAGCTCTTTATAGGTGTCTGAGAAAAACAAATGAATGAAGAAGCAGTTCCTGGTGGCCTCTGCCAGCTGTTGACAATACCAAATAATTTGCTTTTCCTGAAACAGACCTGATGCCTCTTGTGGATGATGTGGTGCGTAGGTGTTGTGTCAATCAATAAAAATTAAAAGTTGCTGAAGGGCAGGAACAGCAGCTGTGAGATTTCTTACTGCTTTTCATTCACAAGGAAGTGGTATCAGACTGCTTAGTGGCTTGTGTGATTTACTGTCACATTTATCTCACATGCTTCAGCAAAGACTTGCACAAGCAGATTGATCTTAGACCCCAGGTTTTAAAGGTGGAAGACAAACGATTCATTCATAAAAACTGATTTTTGAGATCTTGTTTAGCATCTAAGATTTTTCCTGGTATAGACCCCTTTACATGCAGGAAGCAGTGCACACCAACCATGGGATGTCCCAGGTGCCTCTATAGAAATGGCTCTTGGAAAACACCTTTGGTGCTAACTAAGCAAGGAGAGAGTAAAGGGGCATTGCCCAACTTCAGTGGTCCTGTGTCAGACACATCAGCAATGCCCTTGTGCCTGAAAACAACGAAATAGATATAATTAGGTATTACTAGGGGAAAAAAAAAAGGGAGTTCCTTTTTTGTTTGAAATCTCTTTACCAAGAGGTCTGATTAAAATGTTTCGATTGAAATTGTTCTTTGGCAGGAAAAGCTATTTCAGACAGAGCAGATCTCACAGAAGAGTGGATTCACTGAGGAAGATCTTCCTGCTACAGAATGTTTAGACATTTCACTGGAAAACAGAAATGCCTCTGACAAAAAGATAGATGCTATGCCATGCATGAACCCAATGCTACACCACAAGGAATTCTGCCAGAGAGCCCTGGAGGTGACACTCCAATGTGTCTGGCATTGCTTTATTTTTACAATAAGTTCTCTAAAGCCTCCATGTGTCACCAGCCTAATGAGAATCCACAACCAGCACAGGGTGGAGGACGGGCACGAGGCACCCAGAGTTACACTCTTATAACGTGGTATATGCATTTTGTTCCATATTTCATTTATTCGGCAATGTAGCTGAGATTTTGGCTTTCAGTCAAAAACAAGGATTTTCCCAAAAACAAAAATTGCATGAGGAATTCAAGAAACTCCACTAAGTGACCAAAACACCTCCCAAGCACCATTTTCCACTATTCATATTTGGAAGAATTAAATGCGGTTTTAGTGCAAGAAATAACTGTATGCTAGCCCTAGGGTTATGAACTGGATAAGCTATTAGGAATTTTCCATTTCTGACTGACTGTGATCTCACATCAGTGTAACTCTGCTCACTTCAGTGGAATTACTTCAGGATTGCTGTGATGGGAAAGCAGAATGAGGTCCTGTGATTCTATAACTATTTCTACTAAGCTGTTCGCATATGCCTGAGAGAAACAGCTTTTAAGAAAATATAATGGAATTTAGAGCCCGTTTTTCATCAGTTAATCAGTTTACTTTGGTCTACTGATCGCTTCTGCTGCTTTGCATGTGATTGTCCTTATAAGTGAGGTCAGTTTTATAGGGAAGGAAAATACCCTTTATAAGTCCAGATGGTATCATTAGAAGAAACAGACAAGTTGAGCACCTCTGAAGTTTTTTTTCTTTTCATTTTTCTGAAGACAAATTTTAACAGTAATTAAGAATTTATTGTTCTATGTTATAGTTTATAAGAAATTGCAGGTTGTTTTTCTAAGACCCTAAGATCTTGATTTATTTTGCTTCTGTCAATAGGAAATTACCTGCTGTCTGGCAGGTCCTTGAAGGTTTGTAGAAACACCGCAAGATCCTCATTTACAACAAGACATATGGTTCCCATCCAACTAGAATCATAGGAACATAGAATATCCTGACTTGGAAGGGACTCACAAGGATCATCGAGTCCAACTCCAGGAGAATAAGAATAGCAACATGCCAGTGTTTTATGAAGGAGCACCTTGAGTTCCCTGTTCTGGAATAGGATCACAAAATTTAGAGCTGTTCAACAGGGAAGTGGATTTCAGTGCTTACTTGGCTACACTGTGAGTCTGAGGAGACTGGGGAGGAAGGGTAGGAAGGGCTGAAAGTCCTTCTCACCACCTCCTTCCTGCATGGAATATTCAGCATATACATGAATAGCAGGATCTGAGCCATAAATTCAGAAGGTGACAGAATAATTGAGGTGCACAGACATCTGTGAAGTCCAAAGCCCCACTTAGAGTCAAGCTAATTTCTGTCTTGAAAAAAAAAAAAATTCAGGGTCTTCTCTAGCTAAGTTCTGAATATCCCAGTATTGATATGTATTGATATGTCTATTTCAAACTGATAGAGGGTAGGTTTAAATTGGATATTAGGAAGAAATTCTTCCCTGTGAGGGTGGTGAGGCCCTAGAACAAGTTGCCCCAGAGCAGCTGCTGCTGCCCCATTCCTGGCAGTGTCCAAGGCCAGGCTGGATGGGGCTCTGAGCAACCTGGGATAGTATAAAGTGTCCCTGCCCATGGCAGTGGGGTGGAAACTGGATGAGCTTTAAGGTCCCTTCCAACCCAAACCATTCTGTGATTCTACAATATGCCTGTAGGCACAGGACCAGTCATCTATAATGTACCAAAATAGAGATGGGTTTGAGGGCTGGGATCACATGTATTTCAGGGTTGGAATAAGACTTCAAGTGAATTTAAGCTTCATGGATTTTGGAGAGGAATAGTTTAACCAACTTAATTCCATAGGGCTGAATCCAGCAGTTATCAATATCCCCAGAGGAAAAGTAGCTTCTGCAGTCTTTTGATTAACTGAGCATAAAATGAGCCTTCCTCCCCTTACTGTTTTAATTAGATATGAATGAACCCGTTCAAACAACATAAAAATTGACTTCTGACTCCTCTGCATGTAAATTAACCACTAGGTCACAGTTTTATTTTTTTCCCTGAGAAAACCAATTTTCCCAGAAGGGGGGGATGGCATTTAGAAGTACTCCCAAATGTATCTTCCTTCATCCCAAAGCTTTCTTACACATGGCTGTTCAAGTGACAGGAGGACTAAAGCCAGGTTAGATGGTGCTCTGAGCAACTCAGTCTAGTGGAAGGTGTCCCTGCCCATGGCAGCGGGTGGGAATGAGATGATCTTTAAGGTCCCTTCCAAACCAGGCCATTCCATGATGTTGTGATTGATCAACCAGGAGCCATGACCTCAGCCGGTTGGTCAGCAAACGCTGGCAGATGTCGATGCTTGGGTGGTCGGGATTACAGCTGCAAAGGGAAGGAGAGCAGGTTTACACGTGTGGGCTGTTTGCCAGCTTAGAGGCAATGCAGGGTGGTTTTTGGGGGGGTTAGCGGGGGGGAAAGCCGCGGGTCGGGTGGCTGCGGTACCGCGGGCACCGCTGCCCTCTGCTGGGTACCGTCCCGCCGGGCGCTGCCTCCCGCAGCATCCGCACGAACGGAGGAGCCGGCACCGTGCCTGCCCCCTGAGCTCTGCCACAGCCTCAGCCAGCCGGACACTGCAGGGATGGAAGGGCTTATCGAGAGGGTTGAGCGTCAGCTTCCATCACACCTGGCTGCAGTCAGCTGTGTCCTGCTGTTATCCCAGAGCACCCTCTGAGATGGCACCACAGTTTTGCTTCTTCCTCAGGGAGTGAAGAAAGCGTGGATGTATGTATTTGCTGGGGAGGTGCAGCTGCACTGCAAGCTTATCCATCCCGTGGCTATCCATTCTAGAACTCTGTCTCGGATGACCTGGGGGTTCTCAACAACAGTGGCTGAATGTGAGCCAGCTGTGCACAGATGGCCAAGAAGTCAATGGCACCTGGCCTGGATCAGCAATGGTGTGGCCAGCAGGACCGGGGCAGTGACTGTCCCCCTGCCGTGGGCACTAGTGAGGCCACATTTCAGATCCTGTCTCCTGTTCTGGGCCCCTCATGACAAGGATATTGAGAGGCTGGAGGGTGTCCAGAGAAGGGAACAGAGCTGGGGAAGGGTCTGGAGAGTCAGTCATATGAGGCGTGGCTGAGGGAGCTAGGACGGCTCAGCCTGGAGAAAAGGAGGTTTGGGGGAACCTTCTGGCTCTGCACAACTCCCTGACAGGAGGGTGCATCCAGGGGAAACTGGGTTCTGCTCCCGGGGAACAAGGGACAGGACAAGGGGAAATGGTTTCAAGCCGTGCCAGGAGAGGTTCAGGCTGGATATCAGGAAAAATTTCTTCGCTGAAAGGGGTGTCAAGCACTGCAACAAGGCTGCCCAGGGAGGTGGTGGAGTCACCATCCCTGGAGGTGTTCAAGGCTCAGAGCTCTGATCTGGTTGACACAGTGGTGACTGGTTGCATGTTGTACTTCAATGATCTTGGGAGATCTTTTCCAGCCTAAATGATTCTGTGATTCTGTGAACACTGTCTCACTGCCTCTTGCAGTGAGCATATGTACCCATAAAACCAGCCCCTCTGCATTTTGGCTAGGTATAGAAAACTCTGTGTGGGCCTATTTCTCCTTTGACAAATCCCAAAGAAAGCCTCACCCGTGAACTTTAAAATCATGCAAAACTCACCATTGAAGGACAATTTTCAAAGCCCCAGCCTTTTAGATAAACCTATCCAAGCCTGTTCACTTAATTAATGAACAAAGATGCTGGAGATGCTGAGCCTTGAAATGAAATGTGAAAACTAAATTCAGCCTAGCTGGGGAGTCAGATATGTAGAGGGAACTGAAAGTTGCTGTGCAAGGGGTAGTTCTGAGAGTGTACAGGAGTCTGATAGAGGTCAGAATTGGACTGCTGTTAAAACTGGTTTTATCTGTATCTGTAAAGAAGTGGGAGGGGCAGATTGAAGTGTACTGCAAGGCTCTTACAGTACAGAATGGAAATAGAGGGGCAGATTGAGCTGCTGAAACTCCTGCAAGGAATTGCTAGCTGACATGAGTAAGAAGATGAAAATGTTGGCATATTATACAACAGCACAGTGGTGGGGATGGACAGACAGTACAGAGGAAACTGGAAATACTGTTTGGAAAAAATAAGATTCTCAAACATCTGGGAGAAAATACTCAGAAATCAAACTACTCAGCAGGAGGATGGAATTTGGAAAGCATTCAATGCAGAGAGACTCCAGGGTGATAAAAGGGCAAAACAGACACAGAGTCATAGAATCATAGAATGGTTTGAATTGGAAGTAATCTTAAAGATTGCCCAGTTCCAACCCCACTGCAGGGGAGGGACACCTTCCACTATCTCAGCTTGCTCAGAGCCCCATCCAGCCTGGTCTTGGACACCTCCAGGGATGGGGCAGCCACAGCTTCTGTGGGCAACCTGTGCCAGGGCCTCAGCACCCTCACAGGGAAGAATTCCTTCCATATATCTAAACTAAACCTACTTTGAATGAAGCCTTGTCCTGTCACTCCAGGCCCCTGTAAAGAGTCTCTCTCCATCTTTCCTGTGGGCTCCCTTCAGGCACTGCAAGGCCACAATAAAGTCACCCCAAAGCCTTCTCTTCTCCAGGCTGAACAGTCCCAATTATCTCAGCCTTTCCTCCCAGCAGAGCTGCTCCATCCCTCATGTGAGTCTTCCATAGCCCATAGGATGGCAGCCAGCCTATGCATAGATCAGTTGCAGCCTTCAGAGGCATCTGAAGGTCTGCCCTGGTGTTACACCACAGCATTCCCCCAAAAAATGTGGGATGCTAAGTCTCAGTTCCTCCAAGAGGGAAAATAAGGCATGGAAAGGTTAAGTGACTTGCTTTGTGTTGTGCAACCAGGAATGGAAATAGCTCTCAGATCTTTTATTCTTAGCAGCCAGCCAGGGAACCTCTACTTGGATCTCAAGGGATTCCTTCCTCCTGGAAAGGCTTTCATTTCCAGTAAAAGCAGGGAGGCTGGGTGGGAACAACCCGAGGGATGCCATGCATTGTTCACGTGCTTGCAGCAGTGTGGAATGTGAAGGCTGAGGAGCAGGAGGCAGCAGTGCCTGGCCAGGAGAGCAGGAGCAGTTCAGGTGGCCCTGGCAGGGATCCACACAGCAAGCCAAGGGTGACTCAACAATCAGGGGGGACTCAGCCAGGCTGTGCTGGACCTTGCAGCCAACTGGTGGAGAGCAGTGCCATGTCCTAATGTCACCTCAGTGTGGCTGAGTAAAGAGCAGACACGGCTGCTTAAATCCTAAACCTCCCTAAATTCATGGCAGGAAACCTGAAACCCAGCTCAGCAAAGCAGAGACTTCTGTGCATAGGGCAAGCCCTAGATCAACTGCATATGAACTACAGTTTGGGGCTCAGCCACACTAAAGTCATGGGGGCAGAAAGGCTAATTAAGAGGTTTAATTAAGGTGTGCTTGGTGAGTTTTGAGAAGGAGTTTTAGGACATGTGTTCTAGGATTTCAATGAGCAAATTTAAGTGTCCAAGAGATTCCTATATGTCTTAAGTACTGTTGGGTCTACAGAAATCATTTAACCCTACTTTTCTTAACTACACTGTTCTTAACTACAAAATGTGAAAATGAACCCTTTAGAAACTATTTTGAGTGGTGAAGGACAAAACTAGGTGTGGGCCAAGGAATTAAGCAGTGGAACTGTTAATAAAAGGATCAGGAAACTCTTCCTAGCAGTGAGGTCTGAAAGTGGATCTCAAGGGAGACACGAATCCCATGTCACTTGGGTGAGTGAAGAGTGCATGGTCCTTTCCTGCCCTCTTCCCAAGGGAGTGGGGCTTGTCTCCTCAATCTAAAGAAGCCTTTCCATCTCTGATTTCCCCTTCCTTTGTTTGAATAGGTTATCTGATATAATTACACTACATTCAAGTGCAGGAGTGCAGGAAGAAGTGATAAAATCAAGAACAGCTTTAATGAGGCCAGAAAAGGAAGAAAAATGAGTCAGCTCAGGGGAACTTCAAGGTCCTTTTGGTGCTATTCAAGCAAAGAAATGGGAATACTGCTAAAACAGAAGAAGCTGGGTGGAGTCAGAAGGTTGATTTGGAACTAGCAGAGCATTCAGTGGTTTCAGCAGGGAGCCTTCAAGTTAGATGGTGTCAGGAACACACTGAGGAATTTGGGTAAGCAAACACCCCATTGTGCAGACATGCACCTCTGCCTGCTGTAGAGTGATCTGTCTGTTGCAGGGGGAAGGACTGAGGGCAGGGACACAGATAAGCAAGGCTGGATGGCCACAGAGGAATGGCCACATCCACACAGAGGTCTGGCCAAGACTGATGTTGGCTGGGGAAGGGGGGAGTTGGGACAGGGGGGGCTGAGGAACACACATTTATACAGAAAGCATCAATTTGCTGCATTCACTTGTATTAAATTATCAGTTAAAATTAAACCTGGTACAAAGATAGGAAAGAAGGGGAATTTCATCTCCTATGAAGACTGTATGTTAACATCCAGTATTCCAGAGGAAGATGAAGGGTGCCATTGCTTGCTAGACAGAAATTTTGATTTACACACTAGTTCAAGGGTACTGGACACAGCAATTCAATTTCCAACACAAGGTAATGCAATCAGGCCCACTCAAGATACCCTCAAGCCTAATGGAGAAACAGCACAACCAAACATTGTCACCATAACTCCTAAATTAATGGGGAGATAATTCATGTTCTCAGGTGTTCATGTGGGCTGGGCTGGGGGAAAACAGGGTGTCTAACACCAGTGGATGTTCTTGCTTTCTATTTATGACATCATTTACTAAGAATATCTATGTGGTGTATCACAGCTGTATTCATAGTTGGGTATTAATCTGACACAAATGTCTCCCTGAAGTCTAGATGTATTTCTCAGTCAGCTTTTGGGTGATGATAAGGAAGCCTAGATCTTTCCTGCAGAGAGAAATGCTGCACTTCCATTCTGAATGTTCCCATTGCTCTATTCCTGCCTCACACTTTCACCAGCCTTTACCAGGATAAGTAAAAAGAGCAGCAGGTTAGGAGTCTGTACCAGCACCAGGACATGAGTTCTGGCTCCATAACTCACTTCTTGAAGTGAAATCACTTCCTTGTTCCTTTTATCTCTCTGGCTAAAACGGGAATAATTTTTACATCAGGCTACAGAGCTCATGGTCTTTCCTGTATTTTTCTCAGCTATTTCTATTAATCTAAATTATTGTTGCAGCTTAGACCTCACAGGTGAGTTACTGTTATCTCTAGCCAGAATAAACAAACATAGGGAAAAAAGAAAATAAAGATCTCTGACTTGTACCTCTATAGAATATCAGGGGGAACATCTGTTTCCAAAACAAGGACAGTGTTTAATTTAGAGTGAGCACATGGGCATCAGAGTGCTGCCTAACTACTGTCAAAATAGGTGTGAAACAAAGATTTCCCTCACCAATATTTTCCCTGTGACTAGAAAATAAGTAAAGGATAATATCCATGGAATAAACCACAGTTATCACAGTTTTACAGTTTTCCTCTGTTCAGCAACTACAATATTTTTGCTCAGATTTTTTCTGTTCCAATTAAAAATATTTAGAGCTATTCTGCTATAAACCTAAGAAAGGTCTAACTAAGCCACTGCCATTCCCTGCTATCCTACATAACAGGCTAGGTGTAAAGTTCTTTATTGGTATTTTGGGTTTGGAACTAACTTTGCAAAAAAGCAGCCAAAGTTATTGGAAATATTACCAAAGCTTGGTGAAAAAGGAAAGCATTTGGCTCACATCGCTGTTAGTGACAATAATCAATGCCCAGACAAGCACAGCTTCAAAAAATGTGTCAAGAACTCACTTTATATTTTAAACAGACCATGAATACATTCAAACTCTTCATCTGGAAGAGAGAAAAGAGGAGGGGGAGATGGCGGGAGGGAGAGATTTCCTTCCACCAGGCAGCGAGAGATCACTTCACGCTTCCCTTTGGTAGGTTAGAGGGGAATTGTAAAGCCATCCCATGTGAACAGATGGAGGCAAAGGATCTCAGCTTTCACGGGAGCGGGTTAAAGATCCGACGCCTGGGACGGTGGGCGAGACAGGGCCCAGCAGCAGGGGCTTTCTGCCCCCTGACAGTCAGACGTCTCCAGGGCCCGCCGGGGTGGCAGCAATCCTTGGGGAGCACCTCGGCGGGTTCTCAGCAGCCCGGCACCAGCTAAGCCCCAGACTTGTATACGCACTTCACATTTAGGAGCATGTCTAATCCAATCAGGGGCAGATTGGAAGCTATCCGTGTACCTCCCAGATAGCATATTCTTGTCAGCTTGAAAGCAACCCTCTCCTCCTCAGCCTTCCCCCCAGTCTCCCTATCAGTCTGTGCAAGCAGCGGCCTCCCCCCTCGGGCACACGGAGCTAATCCTATTTACTCAGCCCATCAATTTAACAGCTTTAATATTCGCATGGGTTCGATGGATGCAGCTGAAAGGTTTGCAGCAGCCAGGGAGGAGGGAGAGGCTGTGGTGAGCAGTGGGAGGCAGCCTTCCCATGCTGGCCAAAGCAGAAAAAAGTCATTCAGAACCATGAAGGCTGAGGTATGTCTCATGCCCACTCACACAAACACACAAAGCAGAAAACACATGTGCAGCCCATTACACACTCCATCTGTGTCACTTTGGCACACCACAGCCCCAGGTTCTGCTGCCTGGTCATTTCCCTGGTCCCTCTCTGCTGTGTTGGTGCTGGGGATGGCAGGAGTGCCGTGGTGGTCTGGTGCGATTGAGCCTGTGGTAGCATGGAATCTCTCTCTTCCTTAAACTGGAAGGTGTGCATGGAAGGACAGACACAGGAACAAACACAGAGGGTGCCAAGCACCCCCTAATGAGAGTGGTGACCCTGAGAGCCTCCTGCTCACACACAGGCAGTTGTGGAGGAGCTCAGTCTGATTCCACTTTATGTTTAACTGTTTCTCAGCTCTCTGTTTATAAATTCCTGAACTGAAATTCCTCCCTTTATCTGTCCGGAGCATCCTTTAGCATCCTTTAGCTATACCTTCTGTGCTCTGGCTATAGATTAGAGCAATCCCGAGGAGGCAAGTCTTTTTAGGAGGATTCAAGAATGCAATCAGGCAGCTGTTAAGTGCTCCCAGCCTCTTGTCGCTGCTCCAAGTGATCATGGACTTCAGAAAGAACCAGCACCCACCTCTGAAACCCCTGTGGAGTCTGTGTGCCCCTCCTCCAGCACTCGGGTCTTTACTAATCACTTTATTCCAAATGTGGAACAGCTCTTGGTTTGTGGTTTAACTCACCTACATGAGTCACACCTGAATTCCTCTCCTCACTACCGAGGTTAAATAGAATTGGAGTGGCTGTTGCCTTTCAGAGAATTGCAGTCTTTGATGTGCAAAGGACATAGATCTGTCTGACATTTCGACCTGGCACAGTTTTTACATTTAATCTGCTCTTTATTTATCTGTTTAGCTCTTGAACTAAATGTGGTTTTGGTTGTGGGTTTTTTTTTTCAATTTGCTTTTTCTGCTTGTGCTAGAGATCATGTGTACTATCAAAAATCTTAAGTTTTCCAGTGCCAGCAAGCAGCCAATTTGAGGATTTTCTGTGAGTATCCAGACTTGGGCTCTGCCCCTAAGTCAGGCAGACACACTGCCATCATTCTGAATTAATTAAGGCTGAAATTGAATAAAAAGCGGAAAAGCAGTGAATGCCTCCTTCAGTCATTCCTGTTCCCAAGACCTAAAGGTACTCCTCTAAAAGAGGAAATCCCAGTTTTGATCTAGTGGACAACACCCTTTTCCCCCAGGCTGAGAGCCCTTGCGGCAGTGACTTTACAATTCAAGAGGGATATTCCAATTGCACTACAGAGTAAGTCAGATGAAGTGAAGGTCATTTATTTGTCCAATTAGCAATGGGAGGTTATGGCAAAGGAGAGCACTCAGAGTGTGCACTTTCCAGCTGCTGGCATGCTGTGAGCCTGACACACCCCAAAGAATCCAGAAAAACTTCTTGAAGCATGTGAATCATTTTTCCCCTAGTTCTGCCTCCCCTTTTCCTCCAGAAGGGAGTTCCCAAGTGCTGTTTGGGGCTACATCTTGATTTCCCCCTTGCCCTTCTCAGCAATATATGTCATCCCTGGATTTTGATGGAAACACAGACACCGTTTTTGCACCAGATATGTGTTCAGCCCAATATCCTGGGGTTTGGGTCAGCTTTTTTAATCTTACCCTCCTGTTTTGTTTCTTGGCATTAATTGCTCATACTGTCCTCCTGTTTGGTACAGTAGGACCAAGTATTCTCTTGTTCTGAAAGCGTGGGGATGGTGTTGGTAGAAGATTTGGCCAGTACAGCTTCAATTAATTGTGTCAGCCATGGTGACAATCAACCATCAGGGAGCAATCCACTGGGGAAAGGCTGAGAACTGCACATCAGAAGGTCTGAGGTGAGGAGGCAGAAGATCCAGACCTGGGGGAGAGTGATGTGTCTAGCACAGCTGGATAGGAGAGGACAGATGGGACTGCATGGAAAGTGGGAGCATGATTCAGGACTGAGGACATTCAGAATGAAGGCAATAGCAAGGATGTGGTTTTCTCAGCTGAGATAAAATTACTTTTAGCTGGGAAACCATTAAAAGTGATGGCATTCTCCTTTCCTTTGCTCTGGCTGCTTGTACCCACTGTGGTGTAGCTCTGTGGGACCTCAGGCTGTGACAGGGTAAGGGGAATGGGAGAGCTATCCTGGCTGAAAACAAATAATTTACTATCCTGGGTTTATCTGTCAGTGGATTGGGTCCCACATCTGACACCCACATAGCTTTTCAAGCAAAGATGCTGGCAGAGTGGAGGGGATGTTGTCAGCCAGAGAGATGGGGAGATCCACATCATTTCCAGCACTCCCTCCCTGGAAGCATCAGGCCAAAACAGCTGATGGATCAGCACGAGGAGGCTGGCACCCACCCTGCTGCTGTGCTTAAATAGGCTGCAAACAAGCAAAACATATTTTAAAGCCTGAGCAGGCCTGGGCAAAACTAAGCAGTCACTTCCCTCCCTCAAGCTGCTGCTCTTCAGAGACCATGGGTTGCACAAGTCATGGCAGAGCCCACGAGGAGGTCACACAGGCAGCGTGGGCAGAAGGAGCTGCAAAAGGTGGTCCAGGGTCCAACCTCCTCTGAGTGTCAACAGTCTGCACCCCCAGCAGCTTCCCAACAGGAGCAAGCACACGTTCCTGACTGGATATAACTAAATTGGGGAGGGAGAAAAGGCAAAAAGGAAAAAGGAATTAAAAAAAAAAAGGATGACCAGCTTCCAGCTTTAAACAGAGCAATAGAGAGATACATCCTGGCAGGCAAGATTAATGAGACAGATAGACAGATTACAGGCAGAGAGATTTCATCCAAAAAGGGGAAACTCCTCAGAGTATTCATTTCTAAATACTGGCTATGTGGCTTTACTGAATGGATACCACAGGAGGTGAGCTAAATCCCTCACCTGGAGAAATGGGAAAGCTCTCCCACCAGTGGGGCTAAGGACTCATCCCGGCTGAGATCCGACCCGGTGTGCTGATGGCAAGAGAAGCTTTATATGAGTGTTCTGCTGCTTCTGTCTGAGCCCACAGTCAACCCCTGCGCAGGGAGAGGTCAGGGGGCCATGGACCTCTGAGGCCACACAAAGATTTCATCAGAAGTTCAACACCAGGACATCTTCCCTAAGCTGCATTCCGTCCCCCCTGCCCTGATCAGCTGCCTTTTGTTAGAAGTGCCGGCTCTCCGTAGGAGAGGCACTGTCACACTTTTTCCCTTTTTCCAGAATGCTGTTTTTTTTCTCAGGAGCTTTGATGAGGAGAGGTAACGAGCAAATATCCCACACCCGCCCTGTCACCCATCAGCTGCAGCTGCGGGTTTCAGCGCCTTGTGGGGTTTCACCTCCTCCAGTGGAGTTAATTGCTCCTCACTTCCATTTACTTCCACCCCGACTTTGCTCTCCTCCCTGAGTTTAGTTGGAGCCAGATCACACACCCCCCGCTCCCTGGAAGCAGGAACTGGAGTGACCCCGGTAAGCCCCAGGAGAAGAGAGACAATCAGCAAGCCCCCGGCGGCCGCCGTGGTTCTGCTGCCGCTGTGCGCCAGCAAAAGCAGCAAATTCCAAGAAGATGCGATCATCAGCAGCTCTGTGAAGACAGGAAAGTGGTTACAAATGCCGTGTGCCTCAAAGAGAGAGAGAAGAAACCACAGTCTGGCTGCAGCTGCACCTCGTGCTTTCTGATTAATCTTCTGCTTAGAAACATTCGCTGTGGTACCCGTGCATAGGTGGAGGTGAAAACAAACACACCGATGGATGCAAAGGGACTGCTTTATCTCTGGCCAACACAAACAGCCTACTTCCAGCATGGATACAAAGTCCTCCCTCAAGAGGGAACAGAGATAGAGGTTTCTTCCTCAGAGCTGTCTACATTGCACATTCAGGGAGAGAAAAATTTGCTAGGTCATATGGCATGACCGTCCACTTGTGGGATCTAGGCTTTTAAAGGTTAAAGTCTTCAGTGCTTCAAATACAACATCTTCTTTAAACACTGATGCTATTCAGCAGGCAAATATGTCTCATCATCATCATCACCATCATATTTTCTCAGTCTTCTGGCCTAAATTGTCTCTGTTTTGATAATGTGCTGCATATGCATCTGTTTGCCCAAAGAGGAGGGAACAAGTGTTCACAAGCAGCCCTATCACGACAGTAAATGGCAGAATGAACAACGTTAAAAGTTCTCTGAAGTGTTTAATTACCAGTTCAATGGCCAGATTCTCTATACAACTCAATGTCCAGGTATGGTTCAGTTGGAAATCATTGGGTCGGTTGAGGTGCGAAGAGATGCAAAAATAAAATATTACTCATAAATCATAGAACGGTTTGGGTTGGAAGGAGCCTTAAAGATCATCTCATTGCAGCTCCCTCCCATGGGCAGGGACACCTTCCACTATTCCAGGTTGTTCAGCGCCCCATCCAACCTGGCCTTGAACACTTTTTGATGCCTCCCTAGCCAGTTTGACCCAGCCTTCCATGCTGTTTTACCAGCTGGAGCTATGTGTTCCAGCACATCTCCGTATCTCCCTGGTGCGTCCCTTGCTCCAGATGCTTTAGGGGAGGGCACACCCCTGAGCTTCTCTCTCACACTCCATTGCTGCAAAGCTGAATGGATGCTTTTCTGCCCCTGTCTGAAAAGGCCACCACAAAACACAGAATCTGGCCTCATTATTGATATCTGACATTCCTTATTTTCATTATCAAAAGGTTTTATTGAAGCCTTGAATTTGCCACAGTGGGTATCCTTTCAAAATCGGCCAAGTTTGCTGTAGAAAAAACAGATAACATTACCTTGGTATTTGCGGTATTCCTTGTGCTGCTCTTCCCACTTCAGCGGAAGACTGCTGAGGATGTTTAGGGAAAGGCTAAGATAAATGTTCCTCAATATCAAAATAAACAATAGAGGCTAATGTGCAGCTTGTATTTTTCAGGCTCATATTGGATTCCAGTTTGAGTTTAAAGGGAGCTGCCCCAGAGCTTTCAGGCTGTGGCTCCCAAGTCCAGAAGGATCAAGGGGCAGAAGTGAGGGCATATTCATGCACATGTGCACATGCAGATGAAAAAGTTTCCCTGCCTGAAGTCTCTCTTTTGGCATGGAAGCATGCTGCCAACACTCAGCAAATAATAAATAATAGCAACAGCACAAGAATTCTTCCACAGGATAATTCACCAGCCACAAAAATTACAATAACTATCCACCAGCCTCTGGTCTGGCAGGGTAGAAGGCAGAAGCTTAACTTGATGCACAAGAGGAAAAGAGAAATTCTCCAGGGCAGTTCTTTAGTGGTCCAAAGGCATCATGGTTTTCCTGCTTTGAACTGTGCGCAAAGGAAAGAGTGAAGTCCAGAGCCAACCCACTGAGTATTCAGGCCTAGAATTTCAAAAGGCCAGATACTGAATCCTTGATATTTAGTTCCTCATGCCAGGTTCTTGCTCCCATGCAAGCTGGCAGTGTCCAAGGCCAGGTTGGATGGGGCTCTGAGCAACCTGGTCTAGAAGGTGTCTTTGCCCATGGGAGGAGGTTGGAAAGAGATGATTTTTGAGGTCCCCTCCAACCCAAACCACTCTGTGATTCGATTTGTTGCATGAGGAGATGATGAGTATAATATACCATCGTAGCGAAAACCACTTGGGGTGTGGCAGTCTAGGAGAAGATTAAGGCAAATGATGGGTATTTCAAGCCAAAATTCACCGTTTCATAGTCAAGTGAACAGACAAAACATAAAATGCTCTTTGTCCTTCCGAACATATAACATGACCTGCTCTATGGCCTAATCCTGGAACTCCCACAGGATGCAATTTGATGCCTCAATTATCCTGCTCCTATTGAAAGGGCTTCTAAGAAGCATCTGATGCGAGACACTCTTGGTACAATCTGGAGCAAAAACAAAGAAGAAAGAGCTGCACAATTCTGGAGGCAGTGGGGCAAAACACAGCCGTGCAAAACAGATTCTCATTTGATCTCTTTCTCAGAAGGCATTATCTCAGAAACATCTTGGTATGTTAAGGCACTGCCTCGATGGCTTATTACTCCTGCAGTGCCTGAAAGACTGAGCTGCTGGAGCCTTCTTTCAGACATGTTTCATTCTGCTGTCAAATCTAAGTATTTGGGTTCAGTTTCAGCTGTTGCCACTGCAATGTTACCTGTGGTCCTGCAGAAAAAGCAGAAGACAACAGTGGTGGTGGTGGTGCCTCAGCTTCACAGGACCAAACACTGCCTGGTTTCTCCTCTCACTTACATGAAAATAACTCCACTGCTTTCAAGAGAGTAGCCCCTGTCAGCTCCAAGTTTGGTCTGTTGACCTTGCTGGGTCTGTCTTCTGCTGGTGTTGTTGCTGAGGTTACAGGATGGAGCAATGATGACCCCTATCTGTGCTTTCCTCTGTTATGGTGGAGCTTTGAAATGTACCTAAGGCAAGTTTTGACATGGGAAAACCTGTTGTCTCCTAGGAAACTCCAGATAGATTTAGCTGCTGAAATCGCTTTAAAAATCCTTTTTCTCTTTCCCTGTGATTGTCAGGAAAATCTCCACAATACCACTGGACATTGACACTTGAGGCCCCCTGTGAAATGTCACTTCAGACCAGTGTTCCTTTGGGAATATCTGGTGGTAGCTTCTTATAGAGGCCTTTATTCTTCATTCCAGGCCTACAGACAGTGCATGAGGAAACCATTCCTGAACTCCTAGGGTTTCTGCTGAGACTGGGCACAGGCCTGAAGACAAAGCTCTAGGGATGCATGCTGCAGTCCTAGGTACTCTGGGTGGAAAACTCTTCCCTGGCAAGGTTGATGAGTAGGAGGATTCTGATATAACAGTTCTTGTAGGGTTTTACCTCTAAATAAATCCGAGGGAAACAGGTACAAAACCAGGCTTGCTGAACTGGCACAGCCATGTGTCTAAAAGTGAGGAAATGGCACTTCCTGATTGTCCAAGCCATGGAAGTGGGGATAAAGGGAGGGCAGGGGATGTAACATTTTCCTAGATAAGGCAGAGTCTGTACCCTTTCTTGCCTGGCAAATGAGTTTGACCACTTTATTTATTTATTTGTTTGTTTTTATTGCTGGACCACAGTGTTACAGATAATCACAGTGTAAACAACATTCTTTTAGTGCAGCTTTTGTCTCTTTTCTGTAGGATGGAAAGTCTTGTGAAATCAACCTCTGTCATGCCAGGCACTGAAGAAAACACGTGTTGAAAAAAGTGCCTGTTCCCAAGCCTTCAGACTAAATAACACCAGACCAAAGGTGAGGGGGAAGCAGAATTCTTCTGCAGAAGATGAGGGATTTGATGAAGTTCCTGCAGCAAGAACATGCCCAGGGTGGAACTGAGTCCAAACACCTCACACCTTGCTTGTAACAATCAGGGTGAAGCTGCTCCCCAGCCCACCTTGCACTGATCAGGTTATGATTTTCCTGCCTATTGCTATAACACACAACCAGGTTTGTAAGACATGTGAAAATTATGCCTTCATAAATAATATGATCCAATTTCTACTTGCTGGCCACCTGATCTCTTTTGTGTATTCAGGATTATCAGGATTCAGGATAACCTAAGAAAAACTGCACATGCTCATTTTGCCTCACTTCTGAAGTCCTGGGTGTGTTTATCCTGAACCATAATTCTTTCCCCAGCCTTGCTCTTACTTCCAGCCCTGACCTTATCTTAGGCTGTCAGAATAGGAGTTTAAAAACAAAGGTGCAGCCAGTTTTCTTTTCTTTTTAATTCAGCTTGACAGGGTTAAAATGCAGAACACAGACCTTCCAATTTTCACAAAGTGCTGTGATTGCCTTGTCTGCTTTGCACTGTTTTATGCTAAAATCCATAGACCCATTCTAATTTCAGAGGAAAAAAGGGAGCTGCCTACCATTCCACAGCACGAGGGGCAAAAGCACAGATAGGCTGATATTTTTTACCAGAAGTGTTTGTATGGCTGAAGATTTTTTAACCAGAAGTATTTGTGCTAAAGACTCTTCTGAGGATTTTGTGCCATTGGAGTTGCTTTCGCCTACAAAGTTGATGCTGGAGTTGATGTGTTGTTGTTATCAAGCATGTAATGAGGACGAGCAAAAGGAGTTTGAAGGTGACTCAGATACCATTTTCTCTACTGTATCTAGTGTCAGTCACAGACTTCATGCTCTGCTGGCTGCCTGAGGACTAGGAAGAAACAGTCTTCACAGCTCCTATGATTTATCACCCACACCACAAAGTCTAATTTCACTTTTGAAGTACCGGCACTGCCCTGGCAGAAAAAAAAAAAGGAGGCTGGACAAGCATGCTTATGCTTGTAGTGGTATTGGAAAATTTCTCAAGTACCTGTGGGCAGGTGTGGCTCACATACTTGGGTTAAACCAATCACCAGATCTAGGGTCAGGAAGGAATTTTGCCCCAGGTCACACTGGCAGGGAGATTGTGTTGTTTTTGTTTCCTTTGCTTCGAAGTGTGGGTTGTGGTTGGCTTCCCAGTTTATCTGCTGCCATCTTAAGAAATGCTAATGACTCAGGCTTTAGGTCCACAGGTGGAATTGTAGATCCAACCCTGCAGGTCTCAGGCCTGCTTCAGAGAGTGGCTGCAGCCACTTTGGGCCCCTGTGCAGAGACTCCAGCACAAGGCATCCTCAGGGCTCTCAGCATCCTTCAGATTGCCCTGTGGTATAGGCATCTCTATCTCACGGAATCCCTCTAAGTGTGCAATTTGGAAATCTGGGCATGCTGGAACTCTCTCTTGGTTGTTTCCCTGTGGTGCAGCAGGTTTTCAGATAGTTTTGGGTGATGGAGCACCTTGTGATGAGGACTTGGATATGGATGCTCCCTGGAACTTGCCAGCCTGCAGGATGCTTATGACTGTGATGCCCTGGAGTTGTGGATGTGGGTGACCTTTCCTGGGTGGCACAGCACTGTCATTTGGTTTCCTATATTGCTGGGGTGGGGCAGTGTTGATACTGTTCACTTTTTTTAGTGGAATTGAAAATACTAGAAGGTTTACATTTAACAATTACTGTTCTCATACCACTTATGTGAGATGACTGGAATCAGATTAGGGGCGTGGCTGCACAATCCGAGAAAGGCAGAATGCAAGAGCACCACTTTGGAGAGATGGCAGTCTCCTAAGCAGGCACTCCTCCCTTTTAATGAAAGCACTTTGGCCATAATTGCATTGTTAATTCATTTCAGATATGTTGCTGCATCTGAATTTCTCAACAAACCAGTGATTAAAACAACAAGTCGCCTGGGGAGTGGCTTATGTGATGTTGGTATTAATAGGATGAAAACAACCAGAAAGTTGGGGTATTCTTCTGAGGTACTGAAAATGCTTAATGAGGCCCTTAATTATGCAATAACTTCTTTGCAAGCAAACACATGCCTATTATCATTATTATTGTGCTGATAGTTGATATCCCACTGACATGAACAATTTAGAGAATTCCAAGTATTATGCAGCACTCCTGCCAGCTAGGAATAGGCTGACACAGCTACAGCTACCTATTTAAGAAGATTAGCCTGATTTTATTTGCATAAGAATTTAAAGCGACAAAACCACTTGCCACACCCAGGAAACGATCATTAAAAATGAATTACTGCAATTCTTTTATTAGCTGTGTGGTTAACTTCTGAGTGCTATAGTCAATGCCAAATCCAAAGTGAGATGCCCTGGAATATCTTTCCCTAGTTTTTCCAGGTTCTTAGAATCACAGAATATGCTGAGTTGGAAGGGACTTATCAGAACCATCGAGTCCAAGAATCACATTACGTGCCTTCCTTGGACGTGCAGAGAAAATGTCTCATTATCCAGTCTGGAAAAAAGAAAAGCATCTCGAGTACAATGTACATAATTATTTTTAAGTGGGCATCCCCTAGGAATGACGACAAACAAATTTTTGCCTGCCTTGTGTTACCTATACACAATTCCAGCTGTTCTGCATGTGTGTGTTGGCCATTACTCTGAGACATCAGGCTAAAGAAGCTGTAAAACCTCAGTTGAGGTTCTCCCAGCCCAGAGAGGAGCCCTCCAGGAAAGGCAAGGTATTCCATACTGGCATCTTCTGCCGAACAGAGGGTGATTGCAGAGGAGAATCCATCCCAGCAGGCAGGTGAAATCCATCAACAGGCAGGTGGAAGAAGAGAAGGAGCAAAACCCGATGGAAAAGAGAACATAGAAAGCTTGCCTTTTAAGAAGCCTCAGCCACGGGCTGTTAGTATTTTTTGTTGCTAGAGCAGCAGCCAGGTGCCAGCGCCGACTGCAGCGCTTTGGGATGCGGGGAACGGGATCCGCTCCGGCACCGCGGCCCGCGCGCGGCCCCTGCCGGCACCGCCCGCAGCTGCGCCCGGAGCCTGCTGGAAGAGTTTGGAAAATCTTGGAATCAAGGTATGGCCTGGATGGGAAGAGACCTACAAAGTTTTAAAGCAGGTTCAATAATTATTTGGCAGACATTTTCCAAAATATAAAAGGATGCCTGAAAAAAGTTCACCCCTCCCCACCAAAGGGGGAGCAGCAGAATTCCAGCCCAGCTCCTAGTAATCAGAGAATGAGGAATGAGATGCAAAAGATACTCCAAGAGAATTATAGAATGGTTTGATCTGGAAGGGACCTTAAAGATCACCTCATTCTAAGCCCTGGCCATGGACAGGGACACCTGCCACTATCCCAGCTTGCTCAGAGCCCCATCCAGCTGGCCTTGGACACTGCCAGGGATGGGGCAGCCACGGCTTCTCTGGACAACCTGTGCCAGGGCCTCAGCACTCTCACAGGAAGAATTTCTTCCTAATATCCATCCTAAACTTACTCTCTGTCAGTTTGAAGCCATTCCCCCTTTTTCTGTCACTCCAGGCCTTTCTGGATAAACAGTAGTGGTGACAACCCCTTTGTAAATTGCCTGTATGGCACTTCCAGGGCTGTGTCAGAGGAACTAGGCCGAAAAGCACCTACAAATGAAATTGCACCTGAAGAGGCCCCTGATCACAGTGATGGCACTGTCTGGCCCTATGTGTGAAATGCATCTTTGAGGAGAATAATACCTCAGGAGTTTCCAGCTTTTCCCAGCTAGGAACTGCACACCAAAATCTGTGTGCGCCTCAAAACATCACAGCAAACCCCACCTTGGAGAGCCAGGGAAGAGATGCCCTGGGGCACAATCAGACACAGAAGTACAGAAGGGATGCCTGAGGGTCCCTGTTCCATCAAGGACTGAGGCAAGTCTGGCTGGGTCTATGACTTGTTCCCAGGGTGACCTGGGGATGGTTCCTCTCACCTTCCCAGAGCAAGGGCTTCAGATTGTTCAGCTGCCCCCGTGCAATCACATCCTTGCTGCTGGTCATGCTGTGAAGCCATGTGCTTGCAGAGCTTGTGAACCAAAAGCTGCTTTTGGTTTGTGGTCCCAGGCAGTGGCAGGGACTGGCTGTGGGACTCACACAGGATACTACCAGGTACATCACCAACCTGCCCACGTGTTCAGCATCTCTTCTTGGCACTTTCATGTCAGTTAGGGGACCTAAAAATAATCAAGTGTATGACCTGAAATGTTTTCCAGGAGAGCAGAGCACCAGCATTTGTCCAAATTCTTAAAAAACACATGTCTGGATGTTCAGGGAAAGTAAAACTGCTACTGTACAGAGAGAGCTTCCATCCCAAGCCCAGGAATCAGCAGGTTCATGCAAGGAGCATTTGTATTTCCATGAATATTTCCATGTCTAAACCTCCTGTGTGTTGCTAAATGTTTCCTTCCAAGGTTGTCGCGTTTGTAATTTTAATGGAATCTAAATTCACTTCCTTGTCAGCATGAATCTCTCAGTCTAGGGAATGAGAATGGGAAGACACTCCACAGTGGTAGAAGAGTGACACTGGAAGATCATGGTGTCCTTTTATCACTGAAGCCCTCAGTGCTCTTCTTGTTAGTGATGTGGCACAGGATTCAACATTCAGGAATTTAGGGCTCCGTACTTGTCTTTCCAGAACATTTTGCCATGAATTTAAGGAAATCACTTAACATGGAATCTTGTTCTCATGGCAGCTCATGGTAGTCTTGCCATGGAATTCAGTCCTTTAATAAAGAAAAATGTAAAATGTCTCCTGTTTGACATCAGAGAGGAAGCACTTTAGGGCAAGATTGTCTCTTGCTTTGATAGTTGGTGGACCTTTACTCCATCATGGAACAAGAATAAGAGATATATAATTGAATGAGAGAGAGAATGTAAGGCTCTGATTATGGGAAAAGAAAAAAATGCTTACTTTTGCAAAGACAACTGGCACACACCTTACAAGCTCTCCACAGACCATGAGCCAGAAGAGAGAAACAGGAGTGCAGAGCCCTGCAACCAAGGAGCCAGATTGGTGGCAGATAGGGCAGACTGATTTAATGTTTCACGGAGGTCAAAACAGAAACTTTAGCATCAAAGAAAGGAGGAGTGCTGCGAAAGCCCAGTGCTCAGAAGTAGCACTTACCAGAGGTATCATATAAACTTAACCCTGCTGTTGTTACTCCTGTTGGAAGGAAAGGAGGTGAAGGCCACGACCTGTGAAGCAGAGGTCAGATGTTACAGACCATCAGACAAAGGAAGTGGCAATGGGGAAAGGTTCTCCTCTGAAGCACTACCAGATGGTGGCTAATCTCAGTCAGGGGAGAAGGCACAGCCACCAAATCTACACCAGCTCCCTGAACCTGACACTCAGGCATTATCAAGGGAAAAGACTGTTCTTCCAACTGTTACAAGACAGACTATGCAGTGCAACCCATTCAGTTAATCACAGTGCTGTGCTGATTTGGGACAGAATTTTCCAGGATCAGACATACAACATGTATTTGCTTGTTAATTGTTTCTGCACAAAAACTAGAATATTAAATAATCTGAAAATTTCTACCTTGGTGGAAATTTTTCCTCCTGCCCCTCTGATTATTTGTGAAAATATCTTTGTCTTCTCATGTAGAAGAAAGCATAGTTAGATGGTATGAACTGGCAGAGCTCTGGAATCTGTACTGAGGTCTGACCTGGAGACTCCTTTCACTACAGTAATGGTGGAAATGTTGTCTTTGCATTCAGTTGCAAATCTGCTCACAGATCTACTGAGGAATTCCTGCTAGCTGAGCTCAAATAGGACTCCAGCATTTCCATGTCTATCCTGGGGATGATGAAAACACAAACAGAGATAGAGGTGGAGGTGAGCTCCAGAGTCCCAGAAAGGCATCTACTCGAGGCAGCAGGGCACAGACTCGAGAATGGAAACCTAAATGCTTCTCATGGCATTCATCACTACATGGGCTGCATTTAATCTTGTCTGAGTAGCTTATGTTTTCACCATGCTTCTGTTTCCCTGCCTGGGCCAGAAGGAATAGAGGCCCCATTGTTGTGAGCAGCTGCCCCGAGAGCTGCGTGCAGAATGCAGAGCTGGGATGTTGCTGTGCCCAGAGAGAGCCTCGCATGACAATGACAGGCACTGGGTTTGTGTCCCTTCCAGCCATTTCTCTATACACAGGAATAGTGGGACTGTGCTCTTGTTGTCTCTGTCCTGGACACCTCAGTGGTGTGGTTTGAGTCCCTCCATTTGGCAGAGCGATCCAGAGGTCTGAAAAAATAATCCAGCCAGCAGAAAACAATCAAGGACCTTCATGAAATTCACTGTGTGCTTTAGTGCTGAACTGGGTCTTTCATTGATGCTATGCTCAGATCTCCTCAGCATTTGTAGGTAAGCAGTATCACACACATTTTTTCTTCCACAAGGAAAAGTAGTGAGACCATCATACTTTATATGCCTGTCACTCCTTACCTTGATATCTGGTGTTAACATGGTATTACACCAGATATAACCAAGGGCCTCACTTCTTCTGGACTGCTTGGAAATAGGGTGCACAGGAACACACTTCTTCAAATGATCCATTGTGCAATGCCTATGTGTTGGTATCTACCAGGAACAGCATCCTGTATGCTGCTACATGGGATGTACATTTCTGAACCGTGGAAGTGAGAGCTGCAACACAGTTCAGGGAGGTGCAGCCAGGAGGAAACAAAACCCTTCTGAGCCAACTGTGGTACACCCCCAAGTGATCCTGCCATGTCCTGAGAGATGTCTTCCCAACCATTTTCTGGGCATCTCAGCCACCCTGTCATGAAGCAAGGATAGGGATATAGCAGAAAATACATGTTTAACCCATGGTATGAGCTATGAAACAGCTCTGAACTCATGCTGCTTTTGCTGTTGGCACCTTTTAGAAGTTCTGTTTCATCTTTTGAGTTGATGTATGTGTTTTCCTGTACTAAATGTGCAAAGCTGGCCGTGGCAGGAAGCAGAATAAACTCTGCTTGCAAAGAGCCTTTTCTCTCTGTTGACAAACCTGAAATGTCCTTCAAAATTTGGGTCTCTTGCAGGTGGGGCATCTTTCTGATTTCTTTTAGGTCTTATTATTGTGTGAGATGGGCTCTGCAGGGTAAGCAATCCTTTTAATGAGAATAGGCTGTTTTCCCCCCATACTGGCAGCTGTTTATTAGGACATGGCCACAATGTGACATTATTGTAGAGCTGCTGCAATAGGACAGAGTTGGCTGGAACTCAGAGCTTCAGTGAAAACTTTCAGCACAATTTCAGATTTGGTTTGACAACAGAATAGGAGATTTTGACTGAAATGTTTCCGAAAATAGCAAAACCCTCACCCACTGAGAGACCTGAATATGAAACCTCAAATTTTGATGGGGAGAAAAAAAAACAAAGACATTTTCCTTCCAGATTTGGATCAGTCCCAACAATAAACTTCACTTTTTATAGGAACCAAATAGTCATAATAGGAATTAAACTGCATATAGATCAGAAGTTGAAAATACAAGAGACTAATAAAAGTATCAGATACACACAAGGCAGAAAGTTGAAAAGAGCAGAGAAGAAAATGAGATAAAGGGGGAAGGTACAGCTTATATGTGGAAAAATGAGACCAGAGTAGAGATGAAGGCACAGATGTGAGTGGTCATGGAGCAGGGCAGAAATGCTCCCACACCAGCCATGGAGAGTGCAGTCATAACAAGGCGTGGAGTACAAGGCATGGATTCTGGAGCAAGTCCAGGAGAGGGAGACCAAGCTGATCAGAGGGATGGAGCAGCTCTGCTGTAAGGAGGGGGTAAGGGAATTGGGATTGTTCAGGCTGGGTAGGAGAAGGCTTTGGGGTGACCTCATTGTGGCTTTCCAGTACTTGAAGGGAGCCCACAGGAAAGATGGAGAGAGACTCTTGACAAGGGCCTGGAGTGACAGGACAAGGGGGAATGGCTTCACACTGACAGAGAGTGGCTTTAGATTGGATATGAAGAAGGAATTCTTCCCTGTCAGGGTGGTGAGGCCCTGGCACAGGTTGCCCAGAGCAGCTGTGGCTGCCCCATCCCTGGCAGGGGATGGAATGAGATGATCTTTAATATCCCTTCCAAACCAAACCATTCTGTGATTCTGTGATTCTGTGATTCTACTATTCTGTGATTCCATGATTTTGTGGTTTTGCACTCTTTACCCACCAGGCCTGAGGCCTGAGGCCTTGGGAGGTGCTAACTGGGAGCAGAAGCCATCCATTGGAGAGGCAGGAGATGTTTTGGGAGAAACCAGCAATACCTTTGAGCAAAGGAGCCAGCTGGGACCTACAATCCAGAGGTTTGCTGGCCTCTTTTGGTGTCACTGACCAGACTTTCGCTTCTCTGACTGCAAAATGAAAACAACAAATATCATCCCCCTCTTGTTTATCTACTGAACCCCTTTGGAAGCAGTTTGCCCTGGTTTTGCTCCCTGGCTCTCCACGCTCCGTGCCGGGGATCCCGGGGTCACGGCCGCAGGACAAAACAGCGGGAACAACAATAACTGCACGCTCCTGGCACAGGAGGGGGCACGATTGTTTCCAGCCTTCGCAGCCCACGACTGTTGGTACAAATGACAGATACAATCAGGCCTTGGGGTTTTCCTTACATTTATATGGCTGGGGAAGGGTGTCAGCCGCTGTTCTCAGCCACTCTGCTGAACTGAAGCTAAAGATTTGGGCAGGTGGGGGAGAGAGAGAGAAATGCATTGAATTGCCATCGAAAGAAACGTGCATAATTCCTAGAAATGCTTTGTGTCGGTTTCAAAGATCCTACTGAGAATGCAGCTTATTCTCTGGCCAACTTTGCAAAAGGCACAACTGGTATACTTTGGGTTTTTTTTTAGTCTCCAGCAGCAGTCAGTACCTATGTTCTCTTTGACTGACATGCCTGTAAGGTCAATCAGCTGAATGGTTTATGTGCAGTAGGGGACGGGGCAAGTTCACATGGCACTCTAAGAGGACATGTGAACTTGCCATGTAGTGTCTTGAGACAAACTGTAGCGTCACTGATCTAACTGGAAGTTCTGTTTCAGATCTCTGCTGATCTGAGTGGGATGGAGCAGGAAAAAAGGAAACCCTTCTGGTATAAAACACCACAGGAAGCAGACAAAGTAATGTAACATTCCTCTAAAGCCCCATTGCAGAGTTGTGGTTAAATGTGAATAAGGTTATTATTATACTGCTGGTGTTGGACTTGACAAAAAAACAAACAAATAAACCCCTGCAATAGTTAAGCACTGTTACTTAATAGAGCTTTAAATACTAACCAGCTTCTAGTGTAAAAGTATCAACTTTAAACCCACTTTTTTTTTTTTTGCCATGGTTAAGTCTAAGGTTTAACCTCAACCAGTGATTTTTTTTTCTGCCTAAGCCTTGATGTGTTTATGGCACACTACTTGTGGTGACAATCCTACTTTCAGTAGCAATGTCTCTGCTTCAAAGCCAGGTCTGTCATCTCCTTTCACTGAACGCAGCAGTTTCCTGAGCAAAATTCTGTGGATTAAAAAAAATAAAATAAGAAACTGTTTTAAAAACAGCCCAAACCCAAACATATTTCTGAAATTATTTAAAATTTTTAAAAGAATGTATCTTTCTTGTTTTACCCTGCCATTATATGCACTAATGTCATCACTGCATGGCTTCTGCTGAACCAGACAGACCACAAAGCCTAAAGCCTTTATCCACTTTCTCTTTGATGAACACTCAGTGCCTTGGTTTGGAATTTTGTTTAATTTCTTTCATTGAGGGAAGTGCTGGCACCATGTGCTGGGACTTTTGTCACTGCAACCACTAAACTCAGAATCAGAGAATCACAGAATGGGTTGGGTTGGAAGGGACCTTAAAGATCATTTCATTCCACTGCCATGGGCAGGGACACCTTCCACTAGCCCAGGTTGCTCAGAGCCCCATCCAGCCTGGCCTTGGACGTTGCTAGGGATGGGCCAGCCACAGCTGCTCTGAGCAACCTGTGCCAGGGCCTCACCACCCTGACAGGGAAGAATTTCTTCGTCATATCCAATCTAAACCTCCTCTCTGTCAATGTGAAGCCATTCCCCCCTGTCCTGTCACTCCAGGCCCTTGTCAAGAGTCTCTCTCCATCTTTCCTGTACGTTCCCTTCAGGTACTGGAATCTCACAATTAGGTCACCCTGGTGCTTCTCTTCTCCAGGCTGAACAATCCCAATTCTCTCAGCCTTTCCTCCTGTGTGAAGATCTCAGTCCTTGCATCTATAAACATACCAAATATTCTCAGTTTGACTCATATGGATACCTTTTTGTTACTATTTTTATATTTTCACATCTGTGCTAGATTTAGATTGCATTCACCAGACCTCAGCAATTCCCTGAAGTCATGGGTCCTGCCTGGGTTTGGGGAGGCAACTAAAAAGTCTTCTGTACAGTTTGGTGCTGAGACTAAGCAGATTAATGAAGGTGGTAGGAGAAGGTTTTAAATTGAAAGAAGGCAAACTCAGACTAGATATAAGGAAGACAATTTTTTATGGTGAGGGTAATGAAACACTAGAAGAGGTGTCCAGAGAGGTGACAGATGCCCATCCCTGAAAATATTTAAGGACAGGTCAGAGGAGGCTCTGAGCAACCTGGTCTATTGAAGATGTCCCTGTTCACTGCAGGGGGATTGGACTAGATGACCCATTCAACATAAACAATCCTATGGTTCTATGATTCTATCAACTCAAGTCCTATTGTCCAGGTCCTGTAGAAACTGGGCAATTCCCAGTCAAACTTTGCTGTCTTGTTGATTTTTTTTTTTAGTTTTTCAAATGTTGGTTTGGCAGATTTTACATAACAGTTGATGTAATTTGGCATTAATAATTTGAAGCAGGTGCCAGACCTACCTGCACGATGCACTCTGAATAGGGCTGTTGGGGGCAATGGTGGCAGCACCTGCCAGATTGTAGGAAAAACAGTCTGACATTCCATTTTTAGGCCCACTTTTTCAGTTCAGTTTGAGACACTGCTCATTGCTTCATCCAGCCTCATCCCCAATAGACTGTGGAGCACATTGTCCTGAGGAATCCGAGGGCTCTGGGCAGATGGAGCGGTGATGTCATCCGACTTTTCCATTTCTACTTCCTATGAACATTTGCCTTATTCTTACATGCCAGCTCTTTCTCGGCATGTTTTAGACTAGAAACATTTTTTTTTTCTGGGTGTAGAGAAGGAATCACTTCTTTTTGATTTCAGACAAGATCTGGCAAGTGAGCTCTTGTTGCTAGTCAAAGAAAAAGCCTTAAAAAAATTAACACAGAATCTGTGTTTAGCGAAGTGATTTGCATAAGCTGTACACTTGGTTCTTAGAGTTGGAACAGTTCTAACCTATGACAAATTCCTCTGTCTGGGCTGTCTTCCAAAATCATTTTCATCTACCCTGGCAAAAGAACTGAAGTCTGCGTTCTGCACTAATTAAAGGCCTTCAGGAGAAGGGCCCCAGTTGAAATGCTGACACACTTTGTACACGCTTTATTTGTGAAAGGGGATACTGAGCCCATTTGATGGCGCCTCCTGCTCCGTCAGGCCGTGCAAAATTTTAAGTGGGGAAACAAAATGGGCACAGTTATGTCTTGTTAAGGTTCTGAGTTACTAAAACACGGCAGTTTTCTCTGTTAAAAAGCATGATATGGAGATTTTTTTGATCTTTGAATAACACTAATAAGCAGTAAAAAGGCTAAAACCCATGGCAGTTCCTTAGTAAATACGAGCTGACACTCCCAATTTTTATGAAGTACTTCATATGGCTTAATGCTTACTATGGCTTAATGCAGCTGAGTCCCTGTCTCCCTAAATATCTTCATTTTGGAAACAGCAGAATATACACCCAACATCCCTTTTACATAAAACTGGGAACTGCTGAAAAGGGAAGGCAGGGACAACAGCTGTCCCAGTAACTCTGTGGAGTTCTTCCAGCAGGACTACCACTCCAGTAGGGATGCTTTCCATGTTAGATCCATGACAGGCTTCACAACTTTTCAATATTCCCGATGTATTCAATGGAAATCGGAGTCCTTGACTGAGGAAGGCACCCAGAAAGTCTTTCTTTCTGAAGTTGTTGTCCTGAGTATTCACCACGTGCTTTGGAACACACGTGCTTGGGCTGAAGAGAGATTTTAACTACTCTGGATGTTAACTACTTCATCCAAGTGCTCAGCAGGAGGCAAGGAAAGAAACTCCTCCTCTGTGGGGAGTCTCACCTAGTAGGAAGTGTGCTCTAAAAACATGGATTAGACTCAACTCTGCAGCTGAACTACACGGAGAGCTCCTGCAGAGACTAACAGAGCTTAGCCAGGGTTCAATGCACTCACCCTGGCCAGGGAGAGAAGGGAAGTACATCTATCCAGCAGCAGATGTTCGGATGCTTAGTGACCTGTGGGAAAATGCCTGGGAGAGGCAAGGGCACTTAGGCAGCTGCATGGTGTTTGTGGAATTTAAGGAATCCCAGCCCATGTCCTAGGCTTTTCTCCTTGCTCATTTGCAATGAGTGCAGAAAAGAAAAAAAAAGAAGGAGCAGGAGGATTTCTCCCTCAGATATTCTTTCAGCATTCCTCAGGCTTCACCCTGCATATCTGCTGCAGCCCTCACTAAACTATTTTATTGTAAAGCAGCAATGCAGTGATTCCATAGCCTCTGAGACATATTCAGGGTTTTTGCTAGCCAATAATCTCACAAACATAATCAACATTCTTTATGAATCCTCATCCTTTCCTTAGGAGGATGAATTTCTAGCCTGTTTTCTATGAATCTTAAATGCAAAGTTTCCACAAGTGCAAACGCTTCAGTATTTTGCTGCCTTCTTAGGCACAGGGGACAATCCTGTCTTGTTTTTGTCCCTAAAAGTATTGACTGTATTAGACACTGGGCACGTGCTTTCAAAAGAAAAGCACCATGAATGCTTGCATGTCCCTGTATTATCGGCCACGCGCTCCATCCCTGGGAGACAAACGGGCCACTGAAACGCGGCTGGCCTGGACGTCCCACATACCAACCAGATGCAAGCAGAATGCCATAGGGAAATAAGAAACACATTGTATGTGATTTAAAAGGCTTACAGCTATGGAATATCCCTCTGAAAGCCTAATGAACATCTCCAGCACATAGACAATCAAAGTACAAAATGCACCCCGCATCAGGATACAAAACCACGGAACTGGAGATAATCTCGGAAGAGACCCACAAAATAAATCTACTGACAGCAGCACCTATAAATCATGCAACTCCAGCATTGGCTTGTCAAAATGTCTCCAAGCTCAGGATTTTCTGTGGAGAGGAGGCTGTCCACACAGATTCTTTCTTAATTTTATGCCTTCTGTTTGCCTCTTGGGTGAGCTTGTGTCCTGGGTTTGGGGTTTGTCTTTGTTTTGCTTTCTTAGATGCTAATATGTCCCAGACTGACTTTGACAAAGTTAGTGGTTAGAAATTCAGATTTCTTACCACAAGGCTGGAAAAAAAAAGATTATACAAGCACTTGTTCAAGTGACTGAAAATACAGGCTTTTTTTAACCTGGTGACTGTTGGAGTGATTGGATCAATGTTTGGATATAGTGGGGAGAATATCTAGGAAAAAGGGGGAAAGGGGAAAATATCTTAGGATTAATCTTCTGGGGGTACTTTTTTTGCATGGACCTCCCCTATTTATGACACATATGAGCTCTTGGAAGTATATTTGCAGAGTTTCCACCAAAAGCTGAGCTGGCAAAGGAGAAAGCAGTTAACAAGATAATTTCATCCCTCATTCTCAAAGGGAAACACAGCTCTGAAACAATTCCTTCTGGAACTGTGCTAATTCCCAAGTTTTCCCAGCTGCTGTAACAAGTGGAGGAATAGCTGGTGTTAAACCTGTCTTGTGAGGTGAGAAGCAGCATAAAGCAGGCCAGGCCCAGTGGCTTTCTATCCACGAGACTGATTGTGACAAGAACTTAGATTGTCTGCTCTGTGGTTTGAACCCAATGTAGGTCAATAGCCTTGGTTGTGTTATTCCTGCTTATGCCTGTGTCCCATGCCTTGCACAGGGGAGCTCTGACACACCTTAAGGAGCAGAAACTATTCCAACTCTGCTCCTCCATGGACTGTTGAACCCTTGTAAGGCTTTGGAGCACACACAGCATAACATTTTTGTATGCAAATCCTGGAGGGTGTCTCAACTGTGGGGACAAAACTCTGGGAAAACAACACCATAAAACCAGCACAAAGACACCAACATTCCCCAGGTTGGTCCTGCATGGACAGATGATCAAGACTGCCAGGAACAAATTATGCACTTTCACACACAAAAGAGGAAGAGTGATGACAGATAGACAGGGACTAGGCTGAGAGACTTCAGCACTAACTCCTGCTCTGCCACTGAACTGCTGCAGGACCTGGGAAACTCAATTTGCTTCTGTTTTCTTGCCCATTCATACTATAAACTCCTGAGGGTGATGACTGTCCCTTGCTGTGCATTTAAACTGCACAATTGGAGCTCAGTTCAGGCCTGTTGCTGCTACTGCAGTTGAAATAATAACACGTAAATAACTTACACAAACCAACCAAATCAGCTGGTGGAAGAGTGCAGATGGGCACGAAAAGAGAGTGAAAGTAAGTAAGTAAGGGTGAAAGAATGTGAAGGAGCAGAAAAGACAGGGGGAAAGAATGGTCTGAAATGGAAAAAAAAAAAGTGAGAAAAGGGAGTTAACAAATAGCAGAAGAGCACAGAGAGAACATAGTCATTCCAAAATCAGCTGTTCCCCACTGTCCAGAGAGAGATTTCAAAGTGGTTTAAACAGAGAAAGAGGTGAGCTGGGAAACCATCCTGCCCTTCAGCAGCCCTCAGCTAACCCTGGCTCCCTGTTCATGAGCTCCTAAAAAGCATTCAGTAATCTGAACCCATAAAACAATTGGTTTAAGGCAGTGGAATCTCTCCTTAAGGATCCAGCACAACCATACCCCCAGAACACCACTCTGCCAGCATTTATTAGTCCTCCAGGGGTCATCTTTGACCTGTGCTAATGTAATCCTGCTAAAACCTTCTGGCTGGCTGGGGCCTGGCTGTCTTCAGCAGCACACCGGTGTGAAATATTTACAGATTAAAATATAATTAAAATGCAATTTTCAGGCATTTTGAGAGGAAGTCTTTAGCTCTACTTGTGGCTAAGTGATAGACTCTAGAAGGTTGTAAATAACAGCTAAGAAGCTCAGAATACTGGGATAGAAGGTGAAGTCCATAGAGAGGCCCAAGCT
Organism: Leptocoma aspasia; assembly: GCA_013399835.1. Taxonomy (NCBI): domain Eukaryota; kingdom Metazoa; phylum Chordata; class Aves; order Passeriformes; family Nectariniidae; genus Leptocoma; species Leptocoma aspasia. Next base: position 122,470 of record VXAX01004963.1, read on the forward strand.
AATGCATTTTCAAGTCAGTGGAAAGATTTCTCTGTCTCTGAGTGTTGAATTGGTCTGCAAGGGACTGGATGAGATCCAATTGAGGCCCATAGTTACCAGAAGTTGCTACCAACCAATGACTATTCAGAGGGTCACATTAAGCAAAAAGATGGTTGCAGTAACATGTTTAGTGACCAATGGCTGCAGACACAAAAAATGTTTCATTCTTCACAGTAGTCTGGGGTCAGAAGACCAGGCAGGAAAAGGCATGAAGGCAATAATAATGAATTTATCAGTCCACACCTGCTCCCACCGAGGGGTCTGGAGGAACAGTGAGATGTAAACCCAATTCTGTTTCCCAAAAGATCCAGGGATCTGCAGGCTGGAGTTGCTGTGCTGATCAGGCTGACTCCCTTTACCAGCACTGAACTGCTGCTTTAAAATAAAAATCCAAGAATTGACCTATAACTACCACACTGCCAAACATAACTGAGATTTCTTAGAATCTGCTCTCACTGTGAGTTTTGTGTAAAATGTTTCCCAAGATGTCTTTGTGTGGCTATTAGTTATTGCAGCTGATGTGCTGTGAAAGACTTTAAATGGCAAGTCAGAGTGTTTCCTTGAGAACTTTTCTGTTATGGACAGCTCTTAAGTAAAACTGGGAAAATGGTTTATAAAAAAACAACAATAACAAAAAGCAATAATGAGGCTGTAAAGGAATGGGAAATATTCCTGGTTTCCACCCTCACTGATAATTAGTCAGAAACACAGACTTCAGGTTCAACCTGAAGGAAGACACTGGAATGAAAACTGCTTAAGACAAAGAATCAAATGGATTCTTCAGCCATTTTAAATCTTTCAGGAGAAAGCTAAACTAAATACTGCAACACATTTTCAGAATAAATTGTCTAGAGAAATAGTGGAATTTTTAATTTTGGAGTATTCTAAGTAAAGACCAGGCTAATGCTTGCTAAGAACATTTTAGGTGGTGCTGATACTATGGTGGAGCAGGGGAATAGAGCAGGAGACCTCTTCAGGTCTCCTGTAAATTTAACTTCTTGGATTCTGTGCCTACAAACAGGAGTGTTAGCCAAGAACATGCTAAACTTGGGAAGGTGTGCAATAATGTTTTAAATCCATTTATATACAAACTAAAGTTTAAGAAAATATACATATGAGATGAAGAACTGCAAATGAAAGATGACAGAGAAATAACACACAGGCATTTGAAATGTGGGCCGAAAATAAAACAGGATTCAGCCTGGAAAATGCATGCTAACATACTTGGGGAAATATAATCCTAAATAATATCCTCAGTGGGAAAGCAAAACCTGGAAATCATTTATTTTACAAAGGTATCTTCGGGCTGATTGAGGACAGGGAATCAGATAGATGCATTTTAAGCACCACCAAAACAGCTGGAGCTCAGCTGGGGCTTCCAAATTCAGGTTTGCTGCTGCTGCTGCAACCTGAGGCACACAAATAAATCCCCCAGCACTCATGGTAAGAGTCTACCAGCTGATTTATACTTTGATTGAAAATGTGAGTCTCTGAAGCTTCAGCTGGAGACCATCAGCTGTGCCTGGAGATAGGGCCTGATGACAATCAGGCTGAACACTGTTTCCAACACAGCAAGGAAGCAGGCACCCTTCCACCCCTCCCCAATTTACACGTAGTAAGGCAGTTTGAGCAAGGTCTTGACTCCCCGTCATTAGTAAAGATTAAAGTTCCTCTTGCTGGCTTCTAGGAACACAGAATTGTACCAATATTGGACATTCAGAATTTTTGAGAGTAGTTGGAAGAAAACACTAGGCAAGTAAGTGGAAAAGAATTTAAGTGATTAGATAAATCACAGATAGCAGCATGAAGAACTGGTGGAAAAAACCCACCACATACACAGATACTGGCAATAACTCTTGCAAATTATTAGACATAGTCTCTTTTTCCTGCCTTGGCTACTAATTCTGTTCCCTACCTGTGTGTTCACAAGGAAATCCAAAGCCATTGAGGAAAATTCCTTCACCCCCTGATAAGAGCAATCACTTCCAAGGCCCTTGCAAGGAACCTTAAAATCTGGCTAGACAGAGATGACAGAAATCCTACACCCCACCTGCTATATGGGTGGCAGCACTTTTTTACCCAGTTACAGAGAAAAACAACACTCTCATTTCAGAGACTTATTTCCACAGTCAAGGAGCAATAATTTTGGTGTCAATGTTTTCTTTAACACAGTTTTCCATTCTGTCAGTGGCACACTCAGCAGCTCCTGCCATAAGCACAAGTCCAAGGAGCTGATGGCAGCAAAGGGGAAGTCTGTGTTTGCTCCGTGGGAGATCCCTAGACTCCCACAGTGAATGTTTTTACTTTAGTGCAGGAGTTCAGTGTCCATTACCAGATATTAAAAAAAGCTTGGTTCTCTCTGCCTCCAGTACTGACTTTGGTTGTTTTGTTCTTTCCTAACCACTCCAGCTGGACGTTCCTGTGGACTCCTGACAGCTCTTACCTGTCCATGTGGCAGGAAACAGAAGGTGATGTTTCCAAAGGAACTGACCTACAGTCTTGAGAAGTCTGTCTCCTGGTTCTGTTGAGATGATAGCCATGGAGTAAAGCAATCCTTCCCCTTCTCCCTGCTCTTGATACTGTTTCTCCATCCAAAAGGAGCTTTAATTATATCTCCCTGTTTTAACCTAGATTGTTAATTGAAAGGAAGTCACTTGCTATACTCTGGCAAATGAGGGTGATCTGTGTGGTCCTCCAATGCAGAGTGTTTTTCTCCATGAAGCTTTTCCTGTTCCTGAGAGGACTTGCATTATCTTGTATTTTTGAATTGCTAATCCTGTATCTTACAAACACTTATTGAAAGCATTTGATGTTGGGCTTCACTAGATAAAGCACATAGAGCTGTGTTGGACAAAATAATTTCCTGAATTCATTGTGCATGATCCTCTCTGAGGACTGTGAGTGGTGGAAAATACAGCACGACTGCTGGCACAAGCCATGCCAGCTTCCTGCTCCTGCTGAGAAATACAGGATTGGCAAAATCTGCCCATGCAGGGAGCTGAGCCATCCAGGAGGGTACAGCCCAGGCTCCTCAGCACTCTTGTCCCCCCACTACAGTCCCAGGTCTGTCACAGAGCCCTTTAGGGTGCAGAGGCTCAGTTTGTTTACTGAACTCAACAGAGTCACAGCATCATAGAATGGCCTGGGTTGGAAGGGACCTAAAACTCATCTTGTGCCATGGGCAGGGACACCTTCTACTATCCAGTTTTCTCAGAGCCCCATCCAGGCCTTGGACACTTCCAAGGATGGAGCAGCCACAGCTTCTCTGGGAAGCCTGTGCCAGGGTCTCACCAATATGATCAGAAGAATGGAGCACCTCTGCTACAAGAAGTGGCTGGGATAATTGGGATTGTTCAGCCTGGAGAGGAGAAGGCTTTGGGGTGACCTCATTGTGGCCTTGCAGTGCCTGAAGGGAGCCCACAGGAAAGATGGAGAGAGACTCTGGACAAGGGCCTGGAGAGACAGGACAGGGGGGAATGGGTTCACACTGACAGAGAGCAGGTTTAGGTTGGGTATTAGGAAAAGATTCTTCCCTGTGAGGGTGGAGAATCATTCCAGATTGAATGTTAGTGGAAACATGCTCAAATTGGGGCAAATACACATTCAATAGGCTGTGAGGAACAGAAAGGTGAGTTCTCAATTCACTGGCCTTCTTTGTAACCTTAATGTTTGTTTCCTGGCTGTGCAAATGTTCATAAAACAACACAGATGACTGGCCAGGATCAGCTACAAAGTACACAGATATAAATCTTGATGAAGGGGAACAATTACTTACTGGTATTTATTTTACCTCTGTTATTTTAGTTATGCTTTCCAGTACATTTCTAAATAAATGCTCTTCTTCCTTTAATATTTAAAGATCTCTTGCACAAGCAGACAGTATTTTATATGTCTATTCATATGAAATCTTGTAGCCTGTAGGTATGTTTCTTCATTCAAAAAAATCACATCCTGTAGACCTCCATCATGTCTTCTAAATTCATTGTTTCAGTATTTCTGGTAGTTTCTTGCACTAGATCTACTGTTCTAGAAGCAATCTTTGTGATTCTGTGAGTCTGTGAGTTGGGTACTTGGAACACATAGCAAATCAGCAACATGGGTAAAAATGTTTATGAACAACTCATAGTATTTATAATGTAAATATTTCTTTGTTACATGGCACTGCTCTTAGAATGCTTCAGAAACATTTCTGAATGTAAACATCTTAATTAATGCAAAAAATGTTAAAAGCAAATATATTTGTTACCTTTAAAATTAAACCCAGTGAATTTTTTGGGATATACCATATAAAATAGTTTTCCACCACCTCTGTGCTGAGCTAAAGTGATATATTTTTCTGTACACCTTTATTCCTGTTAGTTAGGGTGGATATTAGGAAAAGGGCAGTGGAACAGGCTTCCTGGTGAAATGGTCACAGGCACAAGGCTATGAGAGCTCAAGGAGTGTTTGGACAACACTCTCAGGCACAGGGTGGGGTTGTTGGAGTGTCTGTGCAAGGCCAGGTGTTTGACTCGATAATCCTGACAGGTCCCTTCCAACTCAGGATATTCTATGATTCTTCACAGAATTACTCAGATAACCCCGGATGTCCCCAATATGTGGGGGTTTGCCAGTATTTTGGTTTGTTTCATCAGCAACTGGATTTCTAGACCTTCTGCTTTGCAGAGAAAAAAATCTCTTCTATTTTTATTAACTTCCACATTAGCATTAATGCAGCATTGGACATGTCGTTTTTGGGCTTCTGCCTTTCAGGTTTTGATTTGTATGAATTTGGTTCTTCAGCTTTTTTTTTTGGTGGATATTGACATCTTTTGGAAAAGGTTTGGGAAGTGCTATCATGAGACCCCTGATAAGACAACACAAAGGCAGTGGGACCTGCTTTGCCAGCATTGCCATTTCCTTGCTGGCATTCTTCTGCTAGATTAGTTGACAACCTATGAGCAATAATGCAGTCACAATTAAACCCACTAATCTGGTAACAATATGGCTACATCCCAAATTTCTGAACTCCAGGCCATGTTCTTTGGTGATCTTTTTCAGTTCCCTTCTTGCTTGTGATTTTGAGCACTGGATGCATTGCTTTTGGTGTTCAAACCCTTGATTAATAATGTAGTTACCACTGCATCTGCATAGCTCATTTTTTTTTCTTTTGGCAACATTTCAGTCCTTGTTGCTGCAGACCTCAATTCTCAGCCTTTGCATCAGTTCTTGAACCTGTTTTCACAAAGACATCTGTTAGGTGTTATCTCCTTCAGGTTTTTGCTCTTCCAAGGTAGAATGAAAATGATGCATCATTGCTTGTACAGTTTCTGCAGCCGTACAATGGCCTGAGGGGAACAGAGCTTGCTTTGCTGAAGAAACAAAATCTGAATTACTCAAGAGTTTGTCCACTATGTCACGTAAGTTTTTTGTACAGGAGCCTACAAAGTCTGAAACCACAGCCCTAATAATGAGTTTTCAGCACAACACAAACTACAATTGAGTCTTTCCTGACCTCATGGTCTTCCGTGAGACCACTGTAAGTGAAACATCTTTATTTGCATAAATTAGTATCTCTTTGCTTAAATTATTTGCAAAATTCATCTTGGCCAAAATGTATTTGTGATGGCATTTTTTCTTCTCTTGTTGTCCTACCCTTCTCTTGCAGAAAAGCTCATTTCTGTTGACAGACTGGTTTACTGCTTTATAAAAATGTCTTTTTAGAAGGTGGAGTCTCTTCATATTTAGTCTCTTCGATATTGACACAAGTAACATTTGCTGATAGACTATTTTTATCTCTACTTGTACCCATTCCAAGAGACTTATGACCAGGCTTTCCAAGAACAGCAAAACATGGGGCAGGGCCATCTGACTTTTCATTAGTCTCTTTATGTGCCATTGCAATGACAAGGTTACAGAGTCTGTCAGGATAAAAGGAAACCTCTTCTAACTCTCACTTGCCTTCAAGTAGTGGCCTCATCCTCTGTGCCCTTTGGCTCCTTTGGATTTGGAGTGGTTTCTGTGTTCCAATGAAAATCTGGTGGCATCCACACTTAATGTGTTCACCATAAACACTGAATCCTCTTGGTGATCTGCTGCACTGTTGAAAACTCTGCCCCTCAGCAGATGGTTGTCCTGAATTTCCATGACCTATATGCTTTTCAATGCTGAATGAACCCCTTCCAAGGTGTTTTTGAAAGCAACTAAAGAATTGGAGTGGATCAGATTCTTGAATCAGTCTCAGGAAAAAATAAAATGGAAATGCACAATTATTCCTTATCCACTTCTCTGTCTCTTGGCACAAGGGCTCTTTGCATGTTCAGAACTTCTGTGTGAGTACCAGGTGAAATTCTGATTGATCTTGGATCAGTGGGATATTCATCTCAGAGATATGCTGTCAATGACAGCAATTAGCCCCACCAGTGGCATAAATTACTTGAATACGAAAATGAATGATGATTAGGTGTGTTCATCATCATGCCACTAAAACTCACCTTTTCTTTTTTTTGCTGTTTAGGACTAATGTTACTCCCTAAGTGATGGTTACTGCTACTTGATAGACTCCATCAAGGAGCAGTAATCCAGGAATCCAGCAGGGAGCAGGAGAGGATCATTTTGCATCCACCAGCTCTTGGTGCAATCCTAGTAATGATGGTCAAAGGAAATGATTCATTTGTTACTAGATTTGGAATGAAAGGTGTTATTCCAGAGGGAAATATTCACCTGTTAAAATTCTGTTGGATAAAGGAAAAGAGTGAGGAAGCAGCTGGGGAATGAACAGGTGGATTTTTGGTGGATACAGGGGAAGATGTGGGAAGGGACTCTTAGGTAAAATATGCATAATGGGTACCACCAGGAAAAGCTCCAACTGTCCTCCTTTCCAAGCTCTAACATTCCAGAGGGGTAACCAGTGATTAGCACACCATTTCTATATTCCTTGGATACCCAGTGCCTTGTTGGGAAGAGATAATATTTGGAAATGAGCAAATCCAGGGATGTAATTCTTGATAGTAAAGCCCTGAGGGCCCAGGTTTTGATATTCTTCCAGCAACCAAACCCAACAGAGGGAATCGTGGAGGAGATGGAAAACACTGTCACTCTGTTGGTGGAATTCCTGGGAAATGGAAAGCAGCAGAAGCAGTAAGAGCAGAGCTGGAACCAGACTCCAGCTGGGTAAGGCAGACACCAAATCCTTTTAGAATTAGAACTGGGCAGGGGTGAGAAGAATTAACTGCTAAATTTGTACCCCATGGATTCCAGAGCAGGATCCCAGCAGGGAAACTCTACGAGAAGATCCAGACTGGGGACTGTTCCCAGACGGGAACAGTGAGCCTTGGAATTGTCTGCAGGACAGCACAAGGATCAGCTGTCAAATATGGAGATTTTATCAGACAATTACTCAGGAGTGTTTAATTTCCAAGGCAAGTCAATCTCCTGCCTTGTGAAGCTCAGAAATCTGCGAAGACCCCAAGTAATGTAGGGAATGGACTGGCAGATAAAACTGCTGGGGAATGGTAGGGAAAAACATCCTAATAGGGAGACTTCTTTTGTACAGGAATTGTGCAAAATTTGTCCAAAAGAACAGGAATCAAATTGGATGGACATATTCCTTGAAGACCACAATCCAGTGGGAAAGCTGAGAGAAGGAAACAAAGCCTAAAAAGGCAAATGAGCCAAATCTGCCAAAACCCTCATATGACCACATTCCCTGGCATTGCTGAGGAATTCAGCCAAGCTCCAAGAAAAAGGTGAACCCATATGGAATCCTTTATGGGAGACTATATCCAACTGTGACTCTTTCTGGGGAAAGCCATGGGATAATTTATCCACGAACAGGATAGCCATTGATAGGTTATCAATGAACAAATCCTGAGACAACTGGGGATTGGATATCTGGATCTTATGGCCCTTCAAGGCCATGTTGGGTTTACCCACTGATTTTGGTTTCAAGGGAAACTCCAAGTTAAGAATAATCAAAATATTAATCAGTTCTCATGAAACTCAGCTTTCCAAAATTTTATTTAGGATCAAAAAAGTTGGGAATGCCCTTGGCAGAGAAGCAGCTGTGAAGCAAAGCAGACTTAAGATGCCTGTAAGAAGATTACAGAAAATCATGTGTCAGATAGATAGATAGATAGATAGATATAAAGCAGGTATTTTATAGCAGCTGCAGGTAAACTGTCAGGGTTGGGTTTTGAAATATTTTTTACCTATAAAGTATTCTATAATTATGTATGTGATTTTTAACATTTAATATACAAGACTAAATGTCTTGCTGGTTTTAGAGTATTGCATTGAAAGCCTATGTGGTTTCTCCTCTTTCCCTGTTCCAGGAGAGCTCTTAGGAAACTTCTGTTATCTGTAAAAAGGTTGTAACATCAGAACTGCCAATTTCAGTGCCTTTATCTGAACTTGATATATTATCTCTATTATTGTTTAGATGCATTGTTTTAGACAGAACTAGGGGGCTGGAAGAGAAAATTGAAGGAAAAGGTTGTAGAGTAGGGGCAGAGAAAGAATGCAGAGAACCTAGTTTAGGATTGAAATCCATCAGTCTGCTGGTTCAGTCTCCTGGCAGGAAGTGGTGAAGGAGATCAGTCAGTGTTTGTGGGTTTGTCCCAGCCAGGTGAGGGCATGGGGGACACTCTGCACCCCAGCCAGGGCAGGGAGGGCTGAGAGGGACAGGGGGGTCTGCCCAGCCTGCTGGGAGCAGTGTCACACCAGGCAGGTGCCTGCAAAGGTGTGTTGTACTTATGGAGATGGGCCCATGGAGTTTGCCATGTACCTGAGACCCCTGGCACGGACCTGTGTCTCATTTTGTACAGGTGAGTGTTGCACAGAACAATTCTGAATTACAATTTGGGATGTCGTGTGCTGTGGGTTTTGGGGAATGCTTTTTTGTTTTGGATGGTTCACATTAGAAAGTTTTGTGTATATATAGTGTATATATACTCCAGTCTGCTGGATTTGGTGCTGCTTGTCTCACTAGAAGCTCTGAGCAAAGGAAGGATGTGGCAGCTCTCTCACTGAGTTGGCATCCTTGGCATCATCAGTCATGGAAGCAGCAGGCAGGTTTCTGACCTGCTGAACCACTTCTTGTGGTGTTAAGGCTGACATCCAGTGCTAAAGAAATTTCCTCTCTTTTCATGTGACAGCAGCACTGACAGGAGAGGGAAAGACTGGGGCAGACAACTAAAAAACTCAGAATTTCAGGTGTGATACAAAAGAAACAGAGTGCAAAAAGCTAAATGTGTGCCCAAATTGCCTCTCGAGGCAGTTTTGCTGTCTGTTCTTGTGTAATTGTGTCTTCTGAAAATTTGTATGTGGTATGAAAAACATACCACACCCTACATATGGGTTGTGTCTAAATAATACAGTGTAGGCCTAAATATACTTCTTAAGGAGTTGCATATGTCCTTTGGAACAGAAAATTCCATCATCTATTCTTCTATTTCTACCGTGCTGACCAATAGATGTTGATGGTATGAAGAGAGAAATAAAGAACTAATTCAAAGTTGAACTCCCCATTTTTTACAAGCAAATCAAGAAAGTCATCACATCTTAATAAATAACTGTGGGGTGGCTTTGCTGTTTCCCCACACACTGCTGGGAACCTACCCCCTGGGCCCTTGAAGGAGGTTCCCTCCCGTGAGTTCTTTGCCAGGGATGAAAGACGAGCAAGACTCACTGATTCTTGGTCTTCAGGTTGTTGTGTATTTTTCTCTTATGTTCCGTACGCTGTCTGTATGCTAGACTGAGCGTATGAGAAGCAAGGCATAAAATGGACAAAAATGGCAAAAATGGCCTCGGTACCCAAAACCAAGATCTTTTTAAAGATACCTAATCCAATTACTTTTTAACATGTACATTGTTTTTACTTTACTACCAATAACTCCTACTAATCTACACACGTAACAATTATGCTGCTACCATCCCTAACCAATGACTTTGTGCCACCAATGCTACAGAAAATGGAGAAGAAGAAGAACAAGAAGGAGAGATGAGACAACGCCCCAAATCCTCCATCTTGTCTCCCATTCACTCTCACACTATTATTCATTGACCATTTTATTCATTGTGCTGTACAAAACACTTCTCATAATGCCAGGAAACAGATGATACTGAAAATTGAAGGAATTTGGATGTGTAGAAACAAGCTATTCTTTCCTCTCCAGTGCGAGGTGCTTGATGTTAGCAAATACTGAAAAGCAAGGAAAAGGTTATAGTTGAGTTGGTCTCTCTTTATTTATTACCCCCTTTTTTTTAAAACACAGGAGTAACTGGGAAGGTTACAGGAACTAAAGCTGGATGTAATAAATCCCTAAATCTTAATAACAAAAGAGACTTAATGGAGAAGCTAACAGTCCTATGAGGGAATTATTTTTGCACTCAGAGGAAGTACGCACTGCAGAACCATGAAATGCCTGCAGGAGCCTAAGTCAAATTGGACTTTTTGTCATTTCCTCATGTTGTTTTTCTTATTTTCAACCTCAAGGCCTGACACTGTTATCCTTCTCTGCAGTCTCGGCCTTCCCAGCAGGGCACTGGGTAGATCCTTCTGTGTCTGCTGGAGGTGCAGCTTCACAGAGCAGGGGAGGAATCACTGCTGGGAAGGGGAGGCCAAAGGGACTGGCCTGATTTAAACAGCTGAACACACCAAAGTCACAAAGTGACTCTGCTGATCCCTAAGCTCCTGCCAGGATGTGGACACAGGTGGAAATTAAGGGAAAGCAAGCCAGATTGAGTTATTTTGTTGTGAAATTCTGTTTCCTAGGGAAAGAGCATAAGGATGAGAAATTTTGGGCTGAATGGGTTTTTTTCCATGAAATACCAAAAGCAATATTGGGAAACATACTGATTCTATTGGTAATGGCAATATAGTCTTGCACTTATCCTATTACTTTTCCTTTCAAATACTGGAAATTTAGAGACTGTTCAAATGGAATTGTCTCCTGTCCATGGTATTTTCTTGGTTGTTTTTCAAAACAAAAATACTTGCTCAGTAATAGTTAAAAACTCTTGAAATGCATTTGTTCATGACCAATGAAAATGCTGTAGGGCATTTTTTTTCAGGCAAGGAACACAGCCAGGAGCAGGTGATGCATTAATTCTAATAAGATCAACCTCCTTATCCATAGTGGGGACATTTCTCTGCCCCTTCAGAGCACAGGGACTGAGTTTGGGTTAATTTGAACCAAGGCAGCCCAAGCTTTCCCTGGCCACTCAGGTGGGGCGGCCACCAGCCTGTGACACCAGAGCTGGGGAGGAACTTCAACCCCTCTGCGGGCTGAGCCACTTTATTGTTCCAGCAGAGCCCTTTGGGGGGATGTACACATGGAAATTGTTAAAGCAACGTGCTGCTGTCCAGGGCAGTTTGACCCTTCTTTGGTGGTGAGGCAGAAAGGCTGGGGGAGGAGGTGGGGACTCGGGGGCTCTGATGTCATTTGGGGCACCCCAATGTCCCTGGGAGAGCCACGGTGTGGTGGGTGGGGAATGAGGGGGGTCATGCTGGGTGCCTTCCCCCAAAGGGACCCAAAACTGCCAGAAAATTCACAGGGAGGGGATATGTGTAGAATACTGAAGCCTGTCAAGTTTTTCATTTAGATATATATTGACAAGTAATACTAACTTATATATAAATTCATTTCAAAATAAACCCTATCTACTATATTACATACAGGAACGTAAGAAACTCTGAATAGAGATCTGTAGGGTTTGAAAGTAATGACGTAACGTTTTTATAGATTAATGAAACAATCCAGTGCCTGAAAGCACCAGAAAAGATGATCGGGCCCTTTGGGAAGGAAGTAAAAGGGCTCTATCCCAACATTTCTCTGCGTTTTCCCCCTGCCGCACACTGTCGCAGCCCTGGGCTGAGCTGTGCGGTGCTGCTGCTGCCTGGTGACAGACACCGGCACTGCCACCCCCGACACAGCGCCCTGCTGTCCCTGCTGTCCCCTGCTGCATGACACGGGACACCGGCGGCCTCCATGTGCTGAGCATGGGAAGGGCAAGAGCCGGGACGGAGCGAGGCGATGTCTGTGAAGAGAGTGGAGGGGTGAAGGAGAGTTAGAAGTGTTATGAACAAAACTTCTGGTTACTCCCCCAAATAAGTTTACTGTGCCACCCCCCNAACACAGCAGCAGAGGGACCCGCCCGAGGAGCAGCGGGAGTTATTCTGAGCCCTCGCCGTAAGGTTTCAAGTATTAAAGTGACAGGACCCCTGAACAGCGAGCCAGCCAAACTGTCTTCCTGCACCTCTCCTGTGAGGTTGGAAGCCCCAGCTTAGCCCAGTGGGCTGAGCTGCTTGAGCTCTCCTCTGCGCTGGCCACAAGGAAGCGTCGGTGGGAACCCCCAAGCCCCCCCCCACCACGAGCTGATCTCCTTAATAAAGGCATTTTTAAGGGAGCAGAAGGTCTCCTGGCCCGTTTTTGACAGAAGTGCAAACAGCCACAGCCATGAGTGGGACCACAGCGGTAAAAGGAGTGCAGAGGGTGACTGAGAAGAATGACAGCCGCGGTGCCAGCTGTGCTGGGCGGCAGAGGCGCGGCCGCACCGCGACACGGGCTGGGGACACCGGGTGGGCACGGTCTGGGTGGAGCTGCCCCACTGCCACTCTCAACATGGCGGCGCGAAAAGGAAGCCGTGGTTCGCCACTCCCAAGATGGCGGAAGTGGTCGGGGTTGAGCCACACTCAAAATGGTGGACTTGTGGGGACCGTGACAGAGGCGTCCCTTTCTCTGCCTGCTGCCGCTCGTGCGGCTCCCGCCAGCCCCAGGCGTCATTGACACCACCACCCATACTGGGAAACGCCTCAAAAAATCGCGCTGAAAG
>VXAX01004964.1:0-153245 GCA_013399835.1 Leptocoma aspasia
TTTTTTTTATGTTACTGACAGACTAGGACTCAACCTGATTATTTGCAGGCAGCTGTCTAAATAAGCTATGACAAAAATGTCTTCTTGTGACACTGAAGAATGAGCAAAAGTATTTTTAGTCACTGAAGTGGATGTACTTAATATCACACATTTTCCCTCTACACTTTTTCCAGTGTATTTCCCGAAGCTGCTGGGCAGCACATGTCTCTGTTCAGGAATGCCATCACAGGAATTTTTCTCTCAGTCTCGGGCCCACCTGAGCATCCTGCTGCCATATTGTCCTATTCTCATTCTCTCTTTTCTGCCCCAATGTGAGTTGATTGCTTCTTCCCCCTCTTTTGTCAGCCTGATAACCTTTTCAGGATCCTAACCATTTGTTCACAAAGTGTGTATTGGTGCCCACAGGCAAATTTTAAGTCCCTAAATCCCCTCTTAGATGCCTCAGTGGTGCATTGAATCTGGTTCAATAGCCTCTTAAGAAACAGACCCTCCATAAAGAGCCAGGGGACAGTCACATCCCTTTCTTTCCACAGCAGTTTGCCCTCCAGGATGAATAGGAGCATCCCAGCTTGCAGCTGATTATTTTTTTAACACTTGGAGACATCTGCCTGGGAAAGTAACTGCCTCCCTGGGCTCTGCATGTGTTTGTGCATCAGACATAAGTCAATGGAGGGCAATTCTCCAGAAAAGATCCTGGGCATGCATGTGAAGTAAAGAAATTGCAGAGAGGCCCTGATGAAGCGAGGAGAGAGGCCCAGGAATGACCTTTTCCAGAGAAGGAGGAGGGGGAGGGCAGTGAAGAAGAGGAGTGGAAGCCAGCTCAACCAGAGTGCCCTTTCTCCTTCTGCAGAAAGGAAAGGCAAACGAAGATGTGAGTGTGGGGAATTCATTCCCTGCATTCATTCCCAAAGGCAGGGCAGATCCAGTGCCTGAGCGACCCAAGCCCTGCAATTTTCTCCCCATCCTTGTGCAAACACTTGTCCCTTGCTCACCATGTCCCCCTGTGGCTCAGCCACGATGGCAGGGCTTGGCAGTGGCTTTCCCTGCCCACACAGCTTGTGCTCACACACAATGCCACAAAGGAATCTCATGAAAGCTGGAGCAGGGACAGCATTTGGCCCTCCAACCCCTGACCCTCCAACAGCTCAGTTAATGATTGTGGTTATCAGATACACTGATACACTGATACACTGGCTCAGCAGTGCATCCATCACTGGGCTGACAGGGATTCAATCCTACAAGGGAGGCAATGTGCAAACACATTCAATTGGCCAGCCCCCAGCATGCCTCTGCCCCTAAGTCCAAGAACAAACAGAGAGTTTCCAGCAGGGGAAGAGCTGCTGTGATTTATTGTGAAATAATAGACAAGATGGACCTGTGGATGCTGACAATGCCTTGATGCAGGACCAGCCCATGAGAAGCAGCTTAGCTGTTGATGCTCCTTGCAGCACACTGAGAGTGGTGCTTCCCTTTCCATGACAGTCTTTGCCTGCTCCTCTGCAATATTTTACTTGCTTTACTGGGTTCAATCCTGCAGCCCAAACCTGAGGCCAGCAGCTTGCTTTGCTGAACCTAAGGCTTATTCCTTGCATCTGTACTGTTTCAATGTCCCAGCTCTGCACTAAAGTCTCCTGCCCCATTTGTTTTCAGTCCCTGTCCAGGACACTGTGACCCCCTTTCCCTGTCCTGACAGTTCTTCCACACGTTTTCAATAGTTTATTCTGCAATAAATCACAGCAGTCCTCACATGATGGAAAACTGTTTGTTCTTGGATTTGGGGGAGGTCCATAAAGATGCTGTCAGCCACAGCAGCCCCAGGGGTACCAAAGGAAGGAAGATACAATTGGTGCTGTGACAGCAACAGTCCTGCGTCAGTTTGTCCATACTTGAACCCAGCACAAAGCTTGCAGCTGCTGGCTTGTCCCTGTATTTTTGAATATCACAGTATTTTCACAGTGAGAAAGGTCTGAGACAAAACACTGAAATACATTTGCTGAGCTCAACAGCTTTTTTTCTAAGAGGCTTGGAAAAATCTGGAAACATTTCCTCTGAAGAGGTAGTGCAGAAACAAGCCTGAACCCAGAGTCTCTAAAGACCAACCTCCCCTTCTGCTCAAATGCCATCAGAAATTCCCACTCCTGTTTCATTTTCTTGCCTCATCATGTCACACATGCACAGAGCTGACAGCAAGGAAGCACTGGGCATATCTCAGAGTGGGAGTTTTCACCTTCACAACCCCTCCATATGGAAAAGGAGATGTCCAGGTGAAGCACCACCAAACCCTGGCTGCCCAGGAGCACCAGGAGACAACTGACCACAAAGTGGGGCATGCATTAACCAGCCTGGTGTGTCTCTCTTTTGCATAGCAATTATTTCAAATATGGCCAGGGTTAATTAGCTGCTCCTGGTTGCCACTGCCTGGAACAGGCCACCCTCTGTGACAAGGGCTGAGTACAGAGCAGACCTGGCACTTGCCTTCACTCCTGATCAGAAACTAGGCAGGCAGCACCAGGCAGGATTTGGAGGGGTAGAAAACACTGTGGTGAAGTATGTATCTTATCTTGGATCCCTCAAGCAGTCCAAAACTTTGGCTCAGCTTTCTCCAAGCTCACTCCTAAGCAGATGACATGAGCACAGGAAGGCTGGCTGTAGGAAAAGGCAACACAGGCAAATGCTGGCCAATGGGTGCTCTCTAAAGTGCCCCATGCCAAGGCATTTTGATGCTCTCTGGGCAGGCTCATGGGTAGCCAAAACCCGCTTCCTTGGGGTTTACAACATGACCAGGTCCAGTTTTTGTACGCAGTGCTGCTTGAAGTGAGCAGCTGGCCTCAGATTTGGAGCTGCAGTAAATGCACGGGTTTCCCCCTTCTCTCCATGCTTTTATGGGATCCTCAGGGAAGCAGAACACGGCTGTCAGCACAGGGAGGACAGCCTGATCCATTTCTGGGTAGCGATGCTGTGCTGGAGTCCCTGGTCGCACGCTGGCAGGGATCCGCTGTGTTAGGGAAGCTGCGCTGCAGCGCTGTGTGATAAGAGCAGATAAGGGAGTTCCTGCTCTGATTACAGCATGACCAAACAAGTTTCCTGCTCCTGCACCTACGCCAGCCCCTCCTTGAGACAATACTGTTATCCCAGGCGGGAATGTGCAGGCAAGCAGGAGCAAAGCAGAGCCGCAAGCCCTGCTGCCCTGTGGCAAATAAACGTCACTGTGTACCCTCACCCCGGGCAGGGTGCAGACTCAGGGACTCAGGCAGGGAGATTTCCAGTGGAAATATCCTGGCAGGGCATCAGGCTTGGAAGAGACGGGGAGAGGGGAGCTACAGTGAAAAGAGAACAGGATGTGAACCAACGTGGAAACTATGACAAAAAGCAAGGAAAATTACACAGCCACAGTTTCTCTCTGCCTAGTGGCAGTTTGCAGCTGGGTGCCACAGGGGAGCTGAGGCTCTCAGCAATGCAAATGTCCTTCACTCCATCAGCTCTCCCCAGCTCCTCCAGGAATGCCATGACTGCACCTTTGGGGTGGTCCAGCACACCCTGAGTAGCTCCAAACCACCACCTAGTCCAGGAAAGCTCTCTGCAGCTTTGCATGTGTGCTGTGGCCTTTGTTGGCTTGGGTCCCTGGGAAAAAAGCCTGTCTGGCAAACTGGATCAAGCTCTGTCACTGCTGTCCCTGCTGTCTCAGGACAAGCAAGGTTGGGGAGCTCTCAGAGATGTTCTGTCATGGGACTGTCCCTTTGCATGGGCACTGAGCTGGGAAAATGCTCTTACTCAACATTAGAAACATCATTATCAGGCTGGTATTTTAGGGTAGACCACATGCTGACCTGTGGGGAAAGATTTCGATGAATTAGGACCTCACTCACAGGGTTTCACCTGCCTGATTTCCCTTGAGTCTTTGAGGGAAATCATCACCCTCTTTTCAAATGATCACAGGGGTTTCTGGTAATTCATAGTGTGCTTAGCTCCTGTCCCAGCAGCAGACTGAAGCAGAGAGCTCCAGACCTGCTCAGGACTGTGCCTCTCTGGTCTTTTCTGTCCAGTTACCTGAAGGAAGCAGATCTGATTTTAGGAGCAGACCTGTTGTGCCACTGCTGTATATTCAAGCTCTAATGTAAGCACACAGACACTTACCATGGGATCCTTATCATGTTTATATGGCAGTGAAGCCATCAGGGCTGAGCCAGTGGGAAACCTGGAGCACAAGTCTGGTGAGGAGCAGCTGCAGAATCTGGGGTTGTTCAGCCTGAAGAAAAGAAGGCTAAAGGGGAACTTATTGCTCTCTACAACTACCTGAAAAGTTGTAGATGGAGAGTCTCCTCTCCCATTTAACAAGTGAGAGGACATGGCCTCAAAGTTGCACAGGGGAGGTTTAGATTGGATATTAGGGAAAACTTCTTCATTGAAAGGGGAGTCAAACATTGGAACAGGCTGCCCAGAGAAGTGGTTGAAGGAACTCCATCCTTCATCCTTCCTGGAATCACCATCCCAGAATTTAAAATATGTGTAGATGTGACAGCTGGAGACATTTTAGTGGTGGCCTTGCCAGGGCTGGATTAATGATGATCTTAAAATCATTAAGATCTTGATGATCTTAAAAGTTTTTCCCAACTTTAATGATTTTATGACTTTATGAAACCAAGGCAAATGCAGCCCAAGCAAGACCCATGCCTGTGTGACCCAGTGGACAGCTGACAGGGGTTTATGAACCTCTTGTTTTTGCAGGCTCAGTGAGTCTGTGCTGGTTTAATTTGGGTGCCCAACCTGCAGCCTGGACAAACAGCACCACGTCATGCCAGGGTGTGCATCCAGCATGTGCAGCCAGGACAAAGGAGCACACAGGGGCCCATTATACCATGGTATTTAGCAAAGCCCACAAGAAAGAGCTTTCCAGCTATCTCAGAGGGCTCATTTGCATCAGGAGAGCTCCTCTGAACTCCTCCTGACCTGCCTGAACAGTGCCACCCCAACGGCTCCCCAGGAATGTTTTAATAGGGACCACTGGGTAAAACTTTGCAAGTCAGAAAGGTGACCAGAAAAAACACTCTGAAGTAATTTTTTCCCCCCTATTAAGAGCTAATTTGCATAAATACAGAGGGATCACCAAGGGTTTCTGCTGTTCTTCGAGCTGACTTCTGCAAGGGACTCCTGAAGCAGAGATAATCTCTTCCCCTCAGAAGCAGTGAAAGTTTTCTGGTAAATACCTCTGCAGCTGTCCTGAGGTGAAATGGTTGAACACAGGTCTTTTCATGAATCTCCATGGGTTGCTTAGTCCTGTGAACACCTGCTGGATGACATACCTCCTTTCATCCTGAGAGGTGGGTCAACAATTGTGGTAGACCTTCTCCTGGTGTTTTGTCTCTTGGGAATTGCACCTTGGCAATGGGCTGGGAGATCAGAAGAGAAAAAAATCGTGTGTGTCATTTGGCCAGCTCAGACCCAGGAGATGAGGAGGTATGTGGAAGTAAAACACATTAAGGAAAGACTCAGATGGTGGCAATGATTTCTACTTTACTGAGGAACCACCTACTGAGTCTCCTGGTCCCTACCACTGCTCAGCAGATAGGCAACTGTAGTGTCAGAAGCTTAGCAATGGTAATTTATCATGTTTGAAGGTGCAATAGGTCTCTCTAGATGTAATTAAGTGCTCTGTCAAAGGAAGGGACTATTGCTAAGCCTTGCAGGCATGTTTACTTGACCACAGAAGGCCCTCATCAGAACATCCAGTACTAATATATTATCACTAATGATGACAACCAAAAATTTCTTCTCCACATGAATTACAATTACACATTCTTACTTGGCTGGAGAGTCCAATTATCCACAAGGAAAATTTTTCTCTCATACAGGACAAGAAATATTAGTAATACTTATAGGTTGTTCTTTCCTATCTTCTTTTTTTTTAATTTGGCTCTTTGTTTTCCACCTCTAATTTGTTTCAAATTATTTCCAGCATTATTAGATTGGTATGAATGATCATCTACCACTTTTCTTTTGCCAGCCCCATGTGCCTTTAGATTCTCCACATTTTTACAGTTAGCCTGAAGGCGATACTTGATCTCTCAAACCAGCCACCACAACAGATTTTAGCAATCTTTGTTTCATCACCAAACACTTCTTCAGCACGGCATTTGACATCTGAGCTATGTGTTCCTCTCACCTAAAGTTCACCTTGGCAAAGTGGTCCTTCTCCAACAAGCACATTTTAAGGACCACTGCCCTGGTGCCCCATGCTACATCCTGCACTTGACATAACAAATTGCTCCATAAAGATCATAGGAGGCTGAAGCAGTTTGGAGGAAGGCTGCTTATCTCAAAGCAGCCCAGTGACCTGGAGGAGGCTATTCCCCATGTGGAGTAGTGATACTGTGACAGAGCCTCCAAAAGCAGTGCCTTAGGAGGCCTGTGACCCAAAGGAACAGCAGCAGCTCTTACCTCTGATGGAGGTGAAATGTGTTAAGAGGCACTAGTGTGAAGGAGTTTTGACTAAAACCCGAAATGGGTGAAGGGACTCAAGAAGGAGGCACTAGGAAGGCCTGAAACTGCAGGAGAAAGTCATGGCAATCTCAGCAGCCTCTGACAGGCAGCACTGATTCCCTGAGCTGATGTGAGGGAATGGGGAAGTGCTGTGTTATCTGTGCTTAAACCACTTCCCCAAGTCCTCTGTGAATTGTTTTCTGAAGGGCACAGCCCAGAGCTCGGCAGTGCCTGCTGCCACATCCCTCTGGCTGGATGGCTGGACTGCTCCTGAGGGAGGACATAGGGCTGGTACCTCCCAGGGAAAACACATCAACACCCAGCATGGCAGCCATGCTCCAACCTCACTGTCCCTGACAATGAAATTCCTTCTGAACAAGATTTGCCTCCTTGTATTTGCAAGACAATCTCCAGGCAAGTCAGGCTTGCTCTGGTACACTGCTCCATCACTCATCTGTGCCCCAAGGGACAAGTGTGTCTCCCTGTGACCAAGTTGTCTTCTGCTGTGATGCAGAGCCCACATCTCAGGTGTGCTCTGAGATGTGTAAACCTGCTTTTAGGTTGTGTGGATGCTCATTCTAGGCCTCTCCAAGTAAAACTCCTCTATCTTTGCCACCACACCCAAATTGTTACATGACCAAAAAAGTGCTTAATCAAGGAAACCGGAGCAGAGCCGGACCCGTTGCTTGTTTTACCCCACATGCTGTTTTGATGTGTTGAAGAGAGCTCACCTCTGAAGGCAGACCGAGGTTTATGGGCCCCCAACACCCCCCAGCCACAGCCAATATTCCAGCCAGTGCTACACTCTGTACTCCGATGATTTTGTTGTATCCTGTTAAGTACCTGCCTATATAACCCTTCCTCGATTAACAAAACTGCAGCCACCTCCTGCCCTCATTGTCACTTCAGTGCACTGAAACCTGCTGGCAGCTTGTCACCGATTTCAGCCAGGCAGCTGGGTCTGACCCTTGGAAATCGGGGGATTGAAGTCAGTAGGGTTTGTTGCCTACAAACCAGACCTGAATGTCACCCACATTCTTCTTGGAGTCTTCCCTTGGCTGGCAGGTCCTGCTCCAGCCTGGCCCAGAGCCTGTCCCGCACAGCAGTGCCCTCCTTCCCTCCGGGACAGGACAGGACACAGCAGTGCCCTCCTTCCCGCTGGGACAGGACAGGACAGGGAGCCCTGGAATCTCATTCATGCATCTGCTGTGGCACCGCTGCTGCCAATCCAGCTCGGGCTTTAGGAGAGAAGAACATGATCACTTCATGGGACGCTGCTGGAGTCACTGCACAAGCGGAGGAGACCATCTAATCCTTGCATTCCTGCAGCAAAGAAAGCCTCCAGTGAGCTAAACATAAATGGCCAACGGTGTGTGTGTTATTTTTAAGTCCAAAAGCCTGAAGGCAAGGTTTAAAGGAGAGTCTCATGGCATATTTTTCATGAGCTGTCTTAAGTCCCCTTGTCTCTTGCCTGGATTGCGTCAGCCAGCAGTGACATATTTTGGTGCAGGACCTGTCTCTGTCCCTGTTCTCAAGGCACTTTAAGCCTGGCTGGAGCAGGCAAACTGAGACACGGAGCAAATGCTGGCTTCCATCTACATATCTTGTCATCCAGGATTGACAGAGACCACAAAGTGGCCTCATAAAGGGATAAAGTCAAATGATATGGCTGCCTGATGTTCCATGTTATACCCTGCCTCTCCTGCCCAGAGCTGAGGGGAGGGTCACTGTGCCCGTGGTGATGTCCCTGCCAGCAGCCAGCTGTCCCTCTCCAGCCAGAGGCACTGAAACAGCCCTGCTGTGCCACACCACATCCTCCCTGCCACCCCAAGCACTGACTGGGACCTCAGGATGCAAAAGTTCAGCACATATCCTCCTTCCCCTCCCAGCTTTGCTGGCCATGGAGCACCAGGGCTATGCCAGTGTCCACAGCATCACTGCTCCTGCTCCTCCATGCTCAGCTCCCACAGCTGCCAGAGCATGGTGCGTGTCCTGGCCAAGACAAAAATGAATGAATTCACACTATGGATGGGTCTAAGTCCTGTGTTCAGCAGCTTTGTTGCTGTGTGGGGCAGAGTTAGGTGGTGAAATGTGAGCTGCAGCTGCAGAAGGCTGAGGGGATGCACTCAGCCTAGGCAGCAACCTGCTCTCCTTGTGCTCACCTAGCCATAACTGGGCATCCCAGGTAAGCACTGGCACTGCATGGCATTGAGTAATGGGTTCCTATTCAACCCTTTCTCCACTGAAAGCAGCTGCAGAAGCAGTGGAATGGTCCCCAAAACTCCACACTCTGACACACTGGTGTTTCCATATCCCAGCAATCATTTCTGACAGCAATGTTATTTTGTGAGATAGTGAGACTGCTTCAGCCAGCTGACATAACCATAAAGTATAACCAGCTTTGGCTCTTCCTGCTCCAAAATGAAGATGAATATTTTTGTTACTGTGCAGATGACTCTTGCTGAAACAAGCAGCTATTCAGTCTGGGATGAAATCTGGAAGGTAGCTGTAATTTTGGTTTTTTGGAAGGAAAGATGACTTCTGGGGACAAAGAAGCCCAGGTCATTCCACATATAGAAAGGATTGGGGCTGAAGTCAGAAACCAACATGCACCAATGTCAATGAATGTGAGAGGTGACAGGAGGCAGCCTCAGGGCTGAAGGATGAGTTTGGTTTCAACCCATGTTTCAGGATGGCCTCACCTGTGCATACTCAAGCATGTGCTGACACTTCATCCTTAAATCCCAGTATCCCTGGTCTGTGCATGCTGCTGCTCCCATCCATACTTCTCAGTGTAAAGAAACAGAGACATATGACACAGAATATTACCCTTAGTGCTTTGCTTTTGTATGACAAACCTGTTCAAATGAGCTGTCTTTTTTGATCTTGTTTAGCTTTGGTTGTGACATCCTCCCAGTTGCTTTTCTTTTCAGTGGCCTCATGTGCATTTTTGCCTTTCCTAATCCACCTTTTTCTGTCCTGTCTTCTATCACGTGAAGGCCACAGCTCTCACAGTCAACACAGATTGGGGAAATAAGGTGCACATTGCTCTATCACAAAATCAGCTTCTGAAATTCCCTTTCCTTCTCTACTGCATCAAGCTGGCACCTGTGGGGCAACTGGCACAAAAAGGACTGATGTGAAAGCAACATCCCTTGCACAGACAGGGGAAGAACCTGGTCATATGGACCAGTCCCTGCATCTCTAGAAGAGGGTATCTAAAAGCAGCAGTGACTCAGGGGTGGCAGCACAATGCTCTGCAGAAGCACTAGAGTTTCTAATAATGAACTCATCCCTGCGGGGTGAGGCATTGGACATCATCTTCACACTCCCTTGGAACAGAGGATTGCTTCTGATGTGATGAAGGAAAAACAAAGGAAAGGAAACAACAGCATCATTTTGGGGATGCAGGTGAGGGGGCCTTGTGTCTGAGTTTTTTAATTCGTTGAGTCATGAGAGTGAAAGAAAATCAGTTTAAAGAAGCCAAACTGATTTAATTAGCAATATGATTATGAGTGCACTGCCTTGTCAGGCATAGGAAAGGTTCTCATCTTCACCAGTTTCATTAAAATAATGACTCATACCCTCTCTCCCTCCCCATCACCCTCGCCATAGGTCCTCCCTCTCCCATGCCTGCGACTGTGCTGGGATATGCCCTCGATAATCTTCTGCTATCCTGGGGGCCTGGGAGGCAGGAGGGCCATGGAAAGAATCCCAGCGTTTCCATCTGTCGAATTCCCGAGCGGCAGAAACCTGACCCCGCACGGAGCGGGGAGGCGCTGCATTATTGCTGCTGTGGCAGAGCGAGCCCTTGTCATGCATTATTGAGTGAGCTCAGAGGGGGAGAGACACCGACGAGAGGGCGACTGAACCTGAAAAGTGGAAAAGTCAAAACTATCCCCTTATAAAAAAATAAATTTAAAAATAAATCCAGCCCTGAGCAGCCTCGGCAGGCGATGCGGCAGCTGCTCCCATGGGCAGAGCAGACCAGGCACAGAGACATGACAGCCATGCTGATGGTTTGCTGCAGTACCGTGGGGTTTTTCCATGGTTTTAGCCAGTTTGTAGACAGGGAAGGAGCCTGTGTGAAAAATGAGGCAGTAAATGTTAAAGTCTGCAATGCACTTGTTTCTGTTCTGATTTGCTCAGTGCTGAGGGAGTGGGAATACTTTGCCATTGGATGAGCTGCCCCAGAGCCAAACCCCACAGACATGGGGTGGCACTGCTGTCCCCCAAGGCTGCTGGACACCATGGTTGGTTGGCACATCCCCTTGGTCCCAAAGAACATGTGGGAATGGTGGCAGGGCCCCTGCCCCTGGCAGAGCCCTACCATGGCCACAGCACTCCTAAACCATCTGCTGAAACTGCCTGGGACACACATTTATCTGTGCAGCCCTGCTCCCAGCCAAACTGCTGCCTTGTGAAACTGCACAGCCTGAAGTACAGAGGAGGAGTGTGGATGCAGGGTTTGCCCTCTGGGACTCCATCCCCCGTAGAGGTGGATGGGATCTGATGTGGGGCAAAAGGGGGACCCCAGAAGTCACCTGCTTCTGCACCACTGATCAGTGTCACAGCTCTGGGGGCTTCAGGGGGGCTTCAACCAGCAACCACTGAGCCCTCCTGAGGGGAAAGGCCTGGACCAGACATGTACATTTGGGCAGGTATGCAATCTCATCCCAATCTTTCCCTGAGCCTGTTTTGTGATGTTTTTATGGATGCTTTTGCCAATTTTCCAGCCCACCAGCAACTATTCCTTATATGGAAAAACAAGAGCATAGAGAAACTGAATGTGTTTCTAGCTGCTTTTAACGAAATTTAATAACTTCAGCAAGGAAGCAGAATCAGCCCAACTAATTTTTTGTGAACCCAGAGCCTGTCTGAAGCAGAGCAAAAATGGCCCCTCTCGTTATTTGCAGAAGAGGCAAAATTGCAGAGGGCCAAGTATTGCAAAACCCTGCAAAAGGTGATTTATAGTTACCTGCAAAGATGTGACTAAGGAGCTCAGGAATCCCAAGCTGAACAACAGCCCATTGATAAGCCCCAAGACACTGCAGGCCAAACTCTTGGCTACCCCCCAGCTGACCCCTGGCAGTGTCCTGCACTTGCCTGAAAGGCAAATGTGTGCAGGGCAGAGGCAGTGGGGAGCACAGTGCCCTGCTGCAGGCCAGGGGCTCCACAGGCCAGGGACTCCACATGACAGGGCTGGTTGGTTTTTGTCAGCAGAGGATGGACCAAACCCATCGCTGGAGGCAAGGGGCTACATCTCTGTCAAGGGGCTGAGGGTCAGACCTCTGCTAATGATGTTGTGAGTTTTTTCAGGGATGTTTTCTTTCCACTTGTGCTCCCGGAAATTTGCAGAGACACATAAATAGAAAAGGACAAATCAATAAGCCTTTATGAGCCATGAAAAAGCTTTCTTCTTGCTCAGGTAAAATCTTAGTAGTGCTCTTTATGTGGCTGGGATGATTCACTGAGCTTCCCTCTCCCCCACAGGCAAGCAGAAATAAACAGGAATGCTTTCCAAATTCAGGAAGGGCATCCTCCCTCCTTCCCTCCCTCCTTCCCTCCTCCCTCCCTCATTTCCCTATTATAAGTAGATTTTTCTGCAAACAACTCAAATGGTTATCTCTGAAAACTTCTAAATTCCTGAACCTGCTTGCTTTGCTGCAGCACAGCCTGGAATACAGGTGGATGGTCATCCTGGCCACGGATATGTCCCTTCATCACACATTTCCCCATGTGCCAAAACACTCCTCCAAGTCCAGTCCCCTGAGCTCCACTTTCGCTGTCGCTGTGGTCAGAGGCAAAACTTCCCCTGGCTCCAGCGGGAGCAGGAGCACGTTTCACCCAGCAAATCCACCCATATCACCATATGTTGCTTTCCCTGCGTGCTGTGTTTTCCTTTCAGCCCTATCTGCTCCATCAAAGAGGGAGCTGGTGGCGGTGCCCGCGCGGGTGTTTGCACAAAGGCAGTAATTCAAGCCCTGGCGGGAGCTGTTTTGGCAGCGTAGCCAAGGCACTGCTCCTTGCTCCAGCTGACCTCTCCTCTGCGGCCCTGCCCGCCCTCCTGGCTGGGTGCAGGTGGCTCTCACCCCAGCCTTTCCCCCTGCTGTGCTTCCTAAAACCATTTTCCTGTGACTCACTTGTGGATGGAGCCACTCCTGCCCTGCTTAGCAGGACACCTGAAGGTGCTACCACGGGACAGTTCACATCCTGAATTATTTTTAAGACCCTGTGGGGCCAAGAGTGCTGGGCAAAGGCAGCAAACTGAGCCATTAATGTTACACACTTATAACAGCACTAAGAGCAGGTGCTGGCAGGGATTCCACTGGTGTAGGTCTTGGCTTGGGCAAGAGAGCCAAATGCTGCCCTCCACCCTGCTGCACATATCGTGACCTGCTGTCAGTGCCTCCACCACCTCATGCTGTGAACAGGTATGGCACTGCAAGGGAAAGCATGTCTTTTTGTCATGTAACTGTCCCATTTGTTGGTGAATCCTCATATGGATGGTACCCAAGCCTTGCAATGGCCTGGAGCAGTGCTCTCTGGCCTTTCCTTTGCAGAGACTTTATTTTGAACCTCTTGCCACGCTCCAAGGTCTCTGTAGGAGCTGCTGCTCCTGACAGGCTTGGAGAAAGTGCAGGGTGAAATTCCCTGTAGCTGTACATCTCAGTTCAGCTTCTCCCTGCTGCAAGAAATTCCAGGATGGAGAACAGTCAGATCAAAGAGAGACAATCCCAGCTGAAACATGCATGATTTGCATATTCCATTTAAAAAAAAATCAAAGGGGAGGGTGTGTAAAATATTTGCACCCTGGAGCATATACATTGTATGCCCCAACAAGATGCTCCATGTAGGGCTTATACTTATTTACTCTGATGCCTAATAACACACACAAAAGCTATTGTAATTTGCACATCCCAAAAAATTCTGGCTCATCTGATACGCAGACCATCTCCTTGAAAGAAGCACAGATACCCCTAAAAAACTCAGGCAGACTTTTGGCAAAATGCTTACTTTTGAAGGTCAAACTAAATACATTCCTTGTGCAGTGGGAGGTCCCCATTGATAGAAATCTTTATTGCTCTGGTTTTGCTGTTTCATTTAGCATTTGATAGGCTCCAAACACAGGAGAGGTGAGTGGAGGATACATGGACCTTTCTTTGCCAAATTTTATAATGGCACTGTGAAAAGTCAAATTGGCAAGGCTGAGTTGGTTTTAGGCTGAGGAAAGCATGGACTAGGAATTTAATTCTGGTTCTGGCTCCGTGGCAGACAGCTGGATGACAGTGACAAGGTCACTGCTCTGTGCCACTGTTTCTCCATCTATTAAAAAAAAGTAATTGATCCCTTTTTGTAGCATTTTGAGACCAACTGCTGGAAGATCTGTGTGAACCAGACACCATTACTGTTAGCATTAATATTCATGCTGCCTTTTATTACCTCAGTGGTGGCTTCTAAGGCTGTGAGCCCATGTTGCTCTACCCAGGAGTCTGAGCACAGGGTGGGTGATACTCCTGAGACTAATGACTGTATCCCTCTTTCTACCTAACAATTCCAGCATCTCAGTCTGCACTGAGTGGCACTGCCTTTCAGCAGGAGACGACAAATAAAAGAGCAGATTTATTGGAGAGGTGGGTCACAGCACTGCTCTGCTGACCCCTATCTCCAAAGCCGTTCTTCCACCAGTGGTTTGCACATCAGCAGGCCCTGGGGGATGCAGGAAGGCTGCAGGGTGGCACGCAGAGAGGAGAGGCAGGGGAAGATGATGAGTGCACACCCAGGTGGAAAACAGCACTGGCAAGAGCAGAACATCTCCTCCCCACTGTGACTGCCCCAGCCCATCCCCAGGCAGGAGCACAGCCCTTGGCTGTCCCATGCAGAGCTTTGGGCTGAAGGAGACACATTTCCTCTTCTCCCTGGGGGGGTTTTCTCTGGGTAAAGCCCTCCTATGCCAAGGCCCCACGCTCGCTGGAGCACCCACCCTGCCATGCACCCCATCCTGCAGTCCCATGGCCCTCCTCCTTCCCGTTGAAGGGACCAGGCACTGCAGCCATGCATGGACATGCCCTGAGAAAGATGCTGGCTTCCTCCCATGGAGTATTCCTGGCTGCTGGCACTCCACAGCAGCGCTGTATTGATTTGCTTAAAGGCGACCGTCGAGTCCCTGATAATTTATTGAGAACCAGCCGGGTGCTTTTTGCTGACTCCCACACCTTATGTGGCTCACATTAATCACTGCCAGCAACAAGTCATTTTTGAGAATACAATTCCTCTCACAGAGCATCTTCCAGGAAAAAAATAATACTCAGGAAGAATGTACCTTGAGACATCAAGCGTTTCAGCGCTGGTTTGTTTGCCTTTTCCCAACAGCTTGCCTTTAAGGTACATCATTTCTGGCATCAGGTTTCCTCACGTAGAGACCATTTAAGTACTTAAGGTGCTCTCTATGTACTCAGCCAAATGTTTTGCCAAGAAACCTAGAATTTCTTTGCTTTAGAGGCATAAAGTCTTCCATCTGAGTCTTAATTACAGGGTTGAATACACAATGAAACTGCAGCTAAGCCCCTACATGTATGGAATGTAACACCACTTCACTGCGCCTCACCTGAAAGACAACTTGTAAAAAAGCCACAGATGAGTAATAAACTGGAAGGACACTAATAAGAAAAGAGAAAAGATTTAAACAAAAAATCTCCCTCCAGTAAAAAATTAGCCTTTTTTCTGATTTCACTCCTCCTGATAAAAGACAAAGAGCCCTGTCAGGAAGTGACTCCACCTGAAAACCTGCTTCCAGAAAATGTGGTTTTAGTGGTCTAGACCATCTCCTCATGGCCGGGGGAAGGGTGAGTCTGAACCCATCTGCATTTGAAGCACTCCGATGTGGCGGGTGACGAAGCTCTCTTGAATCATGCTCCTGGACTGGGTGTCCCAGGGGAGGCAGAAGGAGCAATGGAGTCCTAGACCTCCCTGAGGAGGAGGAAGCCCAAAAGCCATTGCTGCTGGGATATGTCCTTGGTGCTATTAATGACCTGCACTGCTGGAAGTCAACAGGAAATTTTTCTGTGTTTCTGGGGGCAGGAGGTCAAACCAATCTGCAAGGCTCGTTCTGCATCTGGGCAGGGGCTGAGATAGCCTTGAGGATATGGGAAACACAGATGCTCCTTTGAGGCTGCCCTGGGGCTCTCCAGGGCACAGCAAAGCTGTGGGCAATGGTCTCATGGCCAAGCTTGGGCCAGCCCTGACCATAGTGGCACTGTGCCCACCTGCCTCTAACTCCTCACCACACTGTTTCTGTCACAGGAGCTGTGCCACAGGGGTTGGTGTGATAATACAGTGTGGGTAAAAGGGATTGCCCAGCTCCAGGGAAAAGGAAGGGGAGTAGGGAGTCTCCTTCCCCTGGGAAGGTGAGGGGACAGGCTGAGCTGAGGCAGTGCATGGGGTGGGAAGCTCTGGAGAGGCAGGTGGGCTCCCCTTGCCACAGCAGCCAGCTTTGCCTTTCCCCTCCTTGTGGGTGCTGTGCCACGTGCCACAAAGAACCCAATGCCAGAGTGAAGCCCCCTGGATAAACACCTGGCATGGCTGGGCCATCTGCTCAGAGTCAGAGGCAGGAAGACAACAAACAGCAAGATAAAGTTATTGCTTCACAGAAACGTGTGCTGCGTTTCTTAGCAGGAGAAGCCTCATCAAAGCATACCTGCAAGCAGGGAGCATGCTTCACGCAGAGCACACAGTCTTCATATTTAACCTGTAATTTAGGTTTTTTTTTTTTTCCATAGAAAGATCAAATTAGCTGCTTTAGCTCCATCCATAATTAAATGTCTTTCCTTTTTCCTTTTTCTAAATGGCAAATTCCTGCGAATTCAAACAAGTTATATCACCTGGCAGAATTAATTTTTAGTCAGGACATGCCTGTCATTCCAAACAAATTAGCTATCTGAAGGGGAGGGTTTAGCCACATTTCTATGCACTAACCAAACCAAGCAGTTATGATCCACACGGGGCCAAAAACGATATTCTTTAGGCAACAGTAACCCCTATGCATACCAGCACCTTGCTCAGTCAGAGAGTAAACACCCATTGTACCCAGGCATATACTGCTGTGGGTCTCTGAACCCATGTTTAATGACCTTGTCAGGGAATGTGTGTGCTGTACTCTCACATTTTTAAGAAAGCATAATGGTGCTTTTGTGTTCTGTTTTTTCCTGTGTGGCAAGTTGCAGCTAGTCTTCAAACTTAACCTAAAAACTTCACTTATTACTTCTGAACAGTTCTATAGCCACTTCTAAGCTTGCTCCTTTTCTTTTCTTTTCTTTTTCTTCTTCTTCCCTTCCCTTCCCATTTCTTTTATTTTTTTCCTCTTTAGCTGGGGATCTCTTAACAGATATCGAACTTTATTTTTTTGTGCTGTAATTGATAGTTTGGGGTCCAGTTGTGTGTCTGTGCACAGGTGCATCTGCAGACTCACAGTCTCCAGTCCATTGGACAGCCATATAGCAAGAGCAGAACCTGAAGACCTAAAATAAACACTAAAGCTCCATTCAAAGGGCCCTGGTGTTCAGTGT
This sequence comes from Leptocoma aspasia, assembly GCA_013399835.1. Classification (NCBI taxonomy): domain Eukaryota; kingdom Metazoa; phylum Chordata; class Aves; order Passeriformes; family Nectariniidae; genus Leptocoma; species Leptocoma aspasia. The sequence continues at coordinate 17,043 of VXAX01004964.1, forward strand.
CTCATTCAGGAGGGAGGTTCACTAGATGGCTGTCTTTTAACGTGTGCCAAAGTCCCACTAAATTAAAGACTCTATAAGGTTTTATAGACACTGAGAAGACTGAAAATGCAGGATTCACAACTGAAGTGAAGCTTTCTCTCCTCCCCACATGGAGGCTTTCAGGAGAAGCTAGGATATGGAGTGGTAGGAAAAGGGGGATGAGGGAGAATGGCCTTAAGCTGACAGAGAGCAGGTTTCGATTAGATATTAGAAAGAAATTCTTCCCTGTGAGGGTGCTGAGGCCCTGGCACAGGTTGCCCCAAGAAGCTGTGGCTGCCCCATCCATGGAAGTGTTCAAGGCCAGGCTGGATGGGGTTTTGAGCAATCTGGTCTGGTGGAAGGTGTTCCTGCCCATGGCAGGGGAGTTGGAGCTGGATGAACTTTGAGGTTTCTTTCAACCCAAAGTGTTCTGTGATTCTTTGATGCCCTTTTTGCCTGTGTTTGTCCTGGTGTGGACATGGGTGTGCAAAGCACAGGTACAGCTCATCAGCCTGCCCCAAATTCACAGCTACAGACCTCAAAACTGCTATTTCAGGCATCCAAACCTGCAGTTCTGCTAGAGAAAGGGACACTTCATTACAGATAAGATAACAGTCTGTGTGCATACCCCCAGAAAATGGATACAGAAACTCCATAAATTTCTTGGGGCTGCCAGTGGAATTGGGAGGTTCAAGAGGATGTTTGGAATTAGGAGGAAATAGGAACTCTTCAATCAGAGCAACAAGAAAGAAGACAGGTCTTTTGACTACTTTTCTCAGTGCAGCTGGGGATTTTCCATAATTCCTTATGTTCTTTTTAAGCAGTTTTAATTACCAGAGAACAGCACTTGTGGTATGAGAGTAGGATTCACCTCACAGCATTTTAGGTGTTCACACCTCTGCTGTCTTATCAGAGCTCCCTTCACAGCCATGTAACACAGACTAAAGGATGGCTGTAATTATTTTGGGTACCTATTTCAGCATGAGATAGATCCTTCTTGAAGCCATTGATTCTAGAAAGACAACAGCAGGTTAGATGGTAAACCAGATAGATTTGGAGGCACCTGGAGCTAGGGAGATGAATTTCACCCTAGGTACAATTTAAGTGTTGAACAGGCCTACCAGCCAACTGCTTTGGCTGCAAAATTTGTAGGAAAATTAGTCAGGGAGCTGGAGGAATCTGGCTCTAGGCAAGGAATATTTCCATCTCCTGGCAGGAAGAGAAGGCATTAGGAAGTGAATAATTAGGAAAGTGTATTAATATTAAAATCCTAATGGCTCCTGAGGTGCCTGTTAACTTTGCTAAAATCTGAATGCGAGGGAAGACACAGAATGAGCCTTCCTAAAGAAGATGAGTATGAAGATAAAGGGAGCTTTTTCATCAGCTGATTTTGCTTCATCCCCTCTAATGCCTCTTGGCAGCCAGCATCCCACTGGAGGGGAGCTGAGGCAGAGGGACCCAGGGCTGTGAGTCCCTCACTCATGGAGGGTTGCTCACCAAAACCACCTGAGAGCATCCTCAAGCATGCTGAAGTGAAGGAGGGGGAATCCTGGGAAATCTTCTTATAAGGTATGAGATTTGCAGTGATGAAGTCTCAAAGAGCCCAGATCAGCTGATTTGCCAGGAGACTTTTGCTCCCGTTGCCTGCAGGACAGCTGTGCAGGAGGCAGGGAGGAACCAGAAAGGTGGGCTGAGGGACCCATTTCTGTGCTCACTGCTCCACCACAGAGAATCCTGAGTTGCAAGGGACCTGCAGGGATTGAGTCCAACTCCACCACATGCCATAAACAGGGGTGTGAAACACAAATAGCTCTGCAGGGCACGGACTGGCAGGAGACAAGGTGGAGGATGGCAGGACAAATGTGAGTGTGGGAGCAAGGCCCTGAGAGGGTGATTTACCCTATGGCATGCTGGGAAGAGCACAGAATTTCATCACTCACACTTCAGCTGAGTTCTTCACTCCCAAAAGCCCTACTCTCCCCTCTGGATCAGGAGCTGCTGACTCCATACACCACAGCCCCTTGCTGCCCCATACCGTGAGACCCTGCCCAGGAGCTCCATACCAAACTCCAGGGATGGACACAGAGCTGAGCCCTGGGACAAGCAGGAAATGGTCCTGTGGTCAGGATGTGTTCCTTCTCCCAGCTGGGATGCAGCCCCCACATTCACCTCCGTGCCTGCTGGTCACACCCCAAGGCTCCCCATCTTCCAGGGGTCACAAAATGCCACACTGGGCAGTCTGCACCTCTGTGTGAGCACAGGACTTTCTACATACCTACAGACAGAGCTTTACAGGGTTATCAATCCAGAAAGCTCCTAAATCTTCCCGTAGTGCTATAGGAGACCATTACATATAATGTCAGTGCTTTAAGACCCTGCACAAGTGCCCCACATGAAGATAACTCTTCCCATCCCAAAGCACTTACAATCGAAACATAAGAGCAGAGGCAACAGGTGGGCACAGACAGCCAGGCTGGAGGGAAGCACATGGCAAAAAAGGAAACCCAAAAGTTCAGGAGGTGCTTATGAAGTTGTACATCCCTGTATTGAGATTGCTTTTGCCCATTTCATTGCATCAAAAAATTCACATGCTGCATTCTGGATTGTACAGATAATGCTGGAGACAAAAATGGATCAGCCATAACCATATGCTCAAATATGGTCAAACACTGGCAACTCATAAGGATCCTGTACAGGAGATCCCAAATTAGCTATTTTTGTTTAAATGACACTTCTGCCCTTACAGCTTTTCTCACCAGCTGTCCTTTGCAGGACTGTGTTCTATATCCGTTTGTTTACCTACTCTGCTGTAGGAACCGTTCCTATGACAGCTCCTATAAGAGAGAACACCTGCAAGTCTGAAACCCTGTGTCCCTTGGGTTGGAAATTAATTGTTCATCTCTATGGGCTGAAGCCTGAATCATTCAAAAAAGGGGACAAGTGAGAATTTCCAAAAGAGTGGTCAGAACTGCATATGGGGAGCTGCATCTAAAAGATGGCAGCTTCAGATAATGATTTCCAAAATTACCCTTTGCCAGTATATTAGGTGATGGATTTGAGATGGGCTTCTGCAGTTGCCTTACTTTGTTAACTGTCTGATGATAAGTTTTTGGGATTCCCAAGCTTGCTGTAGCAGGCGCCCTGCAAACATATAGAAATGACATAGCCCAGAGTTTAGATTTTCATTCTATTATGTTCTTTTTATTTTTTTAAATTTTTTTTTAAATTCTGCTCATTAATAAGAGCTGTAAAAAGGTGACTTGCAGCTTCACACATCTCAGATTCTGTGATTCTGTGACAAGGCCAAATCCAGAAAAACAAATCTCCCACTGAGATGTTCCTTCTGCATTGCTGAAGTTAAACTGAGGCCAAAAGACATTTCCATAATTTCCTAGAGTACAAAATCAGGAAAATACTTTTAATTTTTTTCCTTGTTTGTGGCATTTTCCACATGTTAGAACGCTGCCAGCACATCTCAAGAAGGTCGTCATGACATGAGCTTTATCAAGCACAGGTAACAGGAGAACAACCCTGCTGGGGACCCAAGTAAATCAGGTGAAAGCAGGGACATGTTTCAGTTGCCCATTGCTCCTGTGAGTTAGATGAAGGCAGATTGGACATTTTACAGTAACCACCTTGCTCTGCAGCCTCACTCAGTCTTTCACCTCTTGGCTAGAAACTCCTCCTTACTGGGGCTTTCTGTGCTCCCAGACTGGAAGGCTCTCCTCCACCACCTTTCCTGTCACTCCTTATGAGTCCCATGGAGGGAATAAGCAGCAAAGAAAAATACCATTCATTTAAAATTCTGATTTCTACTGTCACCTGGTAGGGTTCATGACACAGTTCCTTAGGGCTGTGTCTGCAGCTGAGCAGCCCAGGGCTGACAGTTCTGGCTGGGGGATGACAGCAGGCTGGAGAGCAAATGAAACCTCTGCAAACAAACTCTTCTGTCTTAGAAGCAGAAACCTAGGCATGTTATTTAACATTTTGGCTGTTAAAGTGATAACTCTGAGTCTCAGAAGCATGAAACACCTTGACCAGGGCTTGTCCCGGAGCCCAGATTTCACGAATGACACAAGAGGTCCCTTCAACTCTACTCTCTCCAACAAAAGCCAGCTTGGGAAAATGAGACTCAGGTATCAGAGTCAGAACCACGTATTTGGATGCATCTGGTGGCTAAAGCACACACTGGCAGCACTGCCCCTTGGCTTGTCCTGTAACACAATACAGGCACCTCCCAGGACTGATGCTTGGCAGTCACCCGAGGAACCACTGGACTCTGAAGGTAAAGTAATCTTTGTGGTGAGGCCAGGGGGCAAAGGGGAGTGGGGCTCACTGAGGGGGATAACCCCCTCCTCCTTTAAAAATTAAACACTGTGTTCCACCCCTCCAGCACTAGGTAGCACTTTGCTCTGTGAAAACACAAGAGCCAGGAAATTTTAGGTGTGCAAGCTGCTCAGCTCTCAGTTGGGTGCTATGTGTAGCACCTTGCCTGGGTCCTGTGCAGGCACCATGGAGGACCCCATGGTCCCAAGTGCCTGGCCTCACAGGAAGAAGAACCCCTCCCAGAGAGACCAAAACATGGAGAGACACCCTAAACCATCCCTCCCACCCATGGACAGTAAGAGCCTGCTTTGTTCAGATAGCTCTGTATTTCTAATTTCCAGTATCTTATTGGCACCTATGCCTTGAGTGACACTTCTTCATCAGGTCTGTGGTTTCAAAGCCTGTTCCACAGCAGTGCTGGAGATCTTGCAGTGCAGGGATGGCAGCCAGGACTCAGATGGGACCAGAGCTGTACGTATGTCCTGGGTAGCTGCCCCTCTCCAGCCTTTCACAGGCCGCCACATCACTGGGGTTATATTTAGCAAGGCATCTGCAGTGACAGTCATTTTTCCAGTATTTAGGAAATGCTAGTTCTGTCTTCTGGTTGGCTGCCAGGTGCTACTGGGAAACATGTGTTGGGATTATTTTCAGTGCTTTCACCACCACAGTGCCCATCAATCACCCCTGTGGGGCTGTCTAAAGTCTGTCTGGACCACGGCAGCCTCACAAAGTCCTCCTGCCTCCCCAGGGCTGGGGGACCACAAGCATGAGGAGGCTCAAGGGGAGCATGCAGATCATTTTTTAAGGAATTCTTGTCATGCCAGGCTTGGCTGAGCCTACCCAAGCCCACTGTAAAGCCTGGAGTGACGTTTAAAAAGAGTGGGCCAGAGCTGGGGGCATGCTCTGGCTTAATGGTGGAGGCTTCCTCCAAAATGTTTCCCAGGAAGAAAAGCTGAGTGAAATGCTCTTTTTCCTTGATGTGCTGGCTTACAGCAAGGGTTTCAGCAGCTGGGATGTTGCTTCACTTCACAGCAGCTTCTCCCAAGAAGAAGCTCTGAGTTTGCTTTCTGCAGGGAACTTCTTGCTCTTTAGAAAGTAAAATGCACCAAGTAATTGTTTGTGACTAAGAAGGATCAGAGACCAGCAGATAATTTTATAAGTATTGTCATTATATAATTGATATGCTCTGTTAAGCTCTTTATTTTCTTTTAAACAGGGTTTTTCTTTTCAATGCACTTTGGCCACAGCAGCATCCAAGAAGTATGGCTTGAACAAACACTTCTTCCAGGTCTTGGTGGCTCTTTCTCCTGGATTGCAAAAGCCTTTCCCCAGCATTTGGAGGACTCAGTCCAGCCTCAGCACCCACTGCTTACCCCTGGAGCTTTTCCTTCGGGCTTTTGATGATCATGGATATCCCATCCCAGCCTCTCCCCTTCCTCACAGCCATGCTTCCCTTCCCTGCCTGCTCTCCCACACACATTTCCTCACTATGGGCCAACTTTATGCTGAGGTCAGCCCAGGAATGAACTTCAGGGAGGGCTTTTGCTGCACTCAACCCTTGGCAAGGTCTGGTGTTCCTGTGGGTTCAGCACTGCTGGCAAGTCCCTGCAGGCTGGGATGGGGACAGGTGCTCCATCCCAGACCAGGGCACCCCAGCAGCTGGGAAAGGGGTGCAGCAACAGCGGCTGCCTCCCCAGCACTGCTCCATGGGCTCCTGCCTTCTATGCAAAACCCTGACAAAACACATTGCAGTCACAATGTTTAAGGAAAATCTGCACCCAGGGAAAAGGAGAGGGTTTCCCAGCTGGCAGAAAACAGCAGAAACCAGTCATGGCCCCAAGTCCTTGCTCCAAAATGTCAACTGAGGTTTCTCTCTTTCTCCCACCAAGACTTCCATTCCTGTTGTGCCTCAGTAGTTTTAAAACAACATTTTAATCTTTGTGCTTTGCTTGGCTGCTCAACTATTTTTTTCACCAGAATATATACACATATCAAGCTGCTGGTAACTGTAAAAATATCTTGTGAATAGTGTCATTAACAGCCACAAAGTGATGGCTGTGAATTAAAAATTATTTACAAAGGAAATCTGGAAACTGATTAGAGCAACTGATAAGATACAGAGTTTTGCAAGGTGTGAGACAGAAAAAGACATAAAATTTCCCAAATACGTTGCTGGCAATGGATGGATTCATCACTGTGTTGTCTCTCTTGTTCCAGATTCTGCTTCATGTGGGCTCAGAGAAGCACCTCTTTATGAAATTGCTTATAAAAGTGTTCAGGTTTCCCTGATGGGAATGCTGATCTGCATTACATATTATGGCAAAAGCTGATAGGGGATGGATTATTTGGATGCTGGGGGTGGGGAGGTCCTGTTTGTGCCAAGAAAGACATTAGATGCAAATCCCCTGCAGCTGATGTTTTTATGATTCAAGTGGGTATGCAGAGGTCCCCTTAGCTATGTGTGGTGTGTGCCAGTGTCACAAACCAAACACACTGTGCTACTCCAGGCAGACATCACTGAAACACACAGTTTGCTCTATTTAAAGCATCTGTGCAAGCATTGAAGCAGTGTCCACATCACCTTTCCACACCTAACACTGACTCCCACATCTCCCTTTGACTTTGTTCTTGACAACAAATCCCAACAGTTACCAGCTCTCCATGAAAGGCTCCTTCTCTGACCAGGCATGTTGCATAACCAGGGACAGAAAGATCAGTAAAAGGGTGAATTTTCTGCCTGTTTCCTACATCAGAGTAGCATGAATGATCATCCTTCAGCTTGTGGGTCAAAGCAGTTGTTCAAAGCAGAAAATACCACCCAAAGCAGGATGGGAAGACCTCTGGGGCCATCCAGTCCAGCCCCACCAATCCTGTGAGCATCACTCAGCTCTCCAGGGCTGCCTCTGCATGTCACCACCACGCAGTGCAGGATCAGGGCTGTGCCCAACTCCTAAAATTTCCAGTGAAAAGCCAGAAACCCCAGTGTGCCAGAGGAAGAAAGCAAGAGGAAACAAGTTGTCACCTCTGTCCTGGGCTCACACAGCAGGAGGGCTTTATAGGTTGAAAGTCCCTGTTTGAGCCAAAACCCATTGTCAAACCTCAGACAGAACAATCCCCTCCCTGGTTATCATTCCCCCTGGGATTTTTGCTGAACTGTCAAGAAAACAGTTTCTTATCAGCCTCTTGCCACCCCTCCCTGAAATACAGAGTTTTGGCAATAGCCAAGTTTTTTCACAGCTTTCAGGAATGTGGGAAGGTCTCTGCAGTTCCTGTGCCCTCTCTCACAGGGGCCTGCAGAGTGCTGACAGCACCCCCAGATCCCACACTCTGGCCTTGGTCACCTCCAGGCTGTCCATGCAGCACGTGGTGAATGCATTGAATGCATCCTGGATGCCTCAGACCCGCTGTGCACAAGTGGTGGAGGAGGTTTGTGTGTGGTCAGGAAGCTCCATGTGTTCTGAACCCATCAGATTTCCTGTACAGTGCCTTTTCCAGGGGCTGACTGCACCCAGCACTCTGCAATTTCTCAGTCCATAGCCCAGACAACTGCATGTTCTCAGCTGGGACAAACCCACTGCCCTGCCTGAGCTGCAGATCACCAGCTGCAGGCACTCTGAAGCCAGTCTTTAAAAACCCAAGAGACTTATCCTATTCTTGCAATAGGAGCATTTACTAATCCAGCCTTGATGCCACTGCATCTGTGCCTGCCCCCAGCACCAGTTGCAGCAAGCATCCAGAGAAAATCAGCTTCAGGCCAAACAAGCTGCATCTTGAGGGTTTTTAAAGGCTGGCAGCCTATTCTCCTGGATCAGGAGCTCCCAAGGTTGTCTAGCTCACCCAGAGAGGGCTGTGGGCAGTCAGGGTGCATTGCTGGTGTGTTCCTTGTTCACCAGCAAATTCAGTTCCTGGAATCATTCATAGTGGGTTGAATCTAAGAATGGTGATATTCCAGAATGGGAAGTATTTTATTTTATTTTACTTTAAGGTTTCAGATGATTCTCAGAGAAACATTTAACACTGATATATCACTTAGAAAGTGAGCATGAATGACTTTTTACTGGAATAACAGAAACCAAAACAAGAACATTCAACAAAATATTACGTCTACAGGAACTGCAAAGCTGCATTTAAAGCAAAGTGTTCAGAGTGTCTTCAGAAGTCCTTTCTCAGCCAGGCACTCAGCTTACTCATGCTGTCCCCAGGGAGGAAGGAGGGACAGAGGGACATTGCAGCCTCCAAACCCCTTTTGCCATAGGGGGTTTTGCCATCACCCTTTCCAACATCCTTGTGCAATATGTACATGGGGCTTGTTAGATCTCATCTTGCAGTTGAGAAACTGCACCACAAATTTTCCCCTGAGTGGGTTTTCATGTGTCATTAACAAATCCCACAACATAAAATCAATCATAAAAAATACTCAGAAAAAAAATATGGGGTACTGGGGAGGAATTTCTCTGCTTCCCTGTGTGTGATATCTTTTGAATCATGGCTGTCCAGTATAGGCAAAACCTGTGGAGCTGCACAAGTTTCCCTGCTCAGGGAAATCTCCCCACAGACTTCAGAGGGATTTTTGCATGGATAAAAGTCCAGAATACATCCATCATGGTGAAAGAAGGGATCCTTCTGTTTAGTTGTCCAGGTTTCATAAGGAAAAGGGGAAACCAAAACCTATTTTTTTTCACATTAAATGGTTATTATGTGACATCTAATGAGCTAATGTCAGGGCAAACTGTGTGTGTGTGTGTTGTGTGTAACCCTGGTGAGTGACTGCCCTGGAGCCCTTACATGCGAAGACTTCAATCAAGATTAGTTAAAACGTAATAAATCTAAGTAGGCAGAGTGGTCTGCCCCGACTATTAATAGCAGGAGTGGGGAACTCAACAACTGCTGGTTGCTCAAAGGGCTTAAATGGATAAAATGAAACAGAAGGTATATGTTTTATTATAGGGTGTCACAGTGTTATCAAATGCGTGGAAATCATCCTTGCAATGCTACTGCACCACTAAATCTTGCATGCAGGCTGAATGAAGAGGATTATTTCCAATATCCTTTTGCTCATGCTGCTGTCACAGCTTTTCCATATTTGACTTTGGGAAAAGAAGAAAAGAGTTTGCAAAAGGAAGAGTCATGGCAACGCTGCGTGTTAGCACCAAATCAAATTGGTCATGGCTGATCTGAGCGGGACGTCAGAAGTTACAAAGGCAGCAGAAATGGCCAAAGAGCCTTCGCAGGGATCCACTGGTATTTGGGTTTATATCCATTTCAAAGGGAAGAAGATATGGGTAAAGCACTTTATGGCTGACTGACATAAAGCATTTATAAATGTAAAAGAGTAGGCAACTTGGCCTAGTATGCTAGAGGAAAAGTGCATTTAGAACTGGATTTTATTTTCAACTCTAAAGAGTCTGACTCCAGTTTGGGCACTGCTTCCTAATGCTTGCCCACCTTTACACTCTCCTGGGCACTGGTCTGCCAGTGGTGTGGCACAAGCATCATTTCTCAGCATATGTTTGTTCAAGGACTACCCCAACATGCCCAATCTTAGCATCTGTAGGAGGTATCATAATGCTAATATAACCTGTGGGTTGGCTCGAAATATTTTTAGACTGCTTCTAATATGAATCTCCCTGTGGGTGTGTAGCTGGGATTAGCAGGTTTTCTGAAGATATTGCTAGAACTGCTAGGAATGAACAATGGAAAATGAAACCTAATTTCCATTATATTCTCTTGCCTCTTCCAGAAAAATGACAAAATATATTAGAATGCTGGAAGTGAGACACATTTATTTGACTACAGCTATACCACTTCCCATAATAGCTACTAGTCACTTCCAAAGTTCCCTATTTTTCTTTCAGCTTCCAAATTCATAGTACTATGAAGGATGGCAAGTCATAATGCTGATAGGGATTGGATTTTTTTGTTGGCACAGCTTAAAATCATGTGTATCTTGCTCACATTTCCCTTACAGGTCTAGGGGTCTGCTTTGCACTTAGTCTTCCAGATTTGAATATGCATCTACAAGTTGAACCTTTCATCCAGTGACCCTTTCAAATGATGCAACTTGCTGAAAATTTACTACAGCCCTTAGGAAAACCAAGAATGGGAACCAGTGAAGCAGTGGTTACAATGGCAGCAGCCTTACAGTGCCTAAAGGGGGCTACAAGAAGGCTGGAGAGGGACTTTTTACAGAGGGTGTTGTGATAGGACAAGGGGTAATGGCTTGAAACTGACAGAGGGCAGGTTTAGATTAGACATTGGGAAGAAATTCTTGGCTGTGAGAGTGATGAGACACAGGCACCAAATGACACAAATTGACTGTGTCCATACTCCATAGTATTTGGGAGCAGGTCTTCACTGGGTCCCATGGGATGACCCTTCAACATGAATATTTTTTTACCAATTATTGCAGCTGAAAGTAACACTGAGGCCATCCTGTCAGCAGTCAGAATGGTGAAAATGCAGGGTTTGCATTGTGTGCCCTGGAGAGAAGCTCTGGGAAGATGGAAGCACACAGGGCCATGCTCCATGCTGCAGGAATAAGAAGCTGGACAGGTTTAACCATATAATCACTTAAATAAGGGGCAGTATATCAGCTACACCACATCCTGCAGAGTCAGGAAACATCCACCAGGATGATCCCAGAAAGGGAAAAATGGATTGTCTCCTCTACAGGCTGCTGGGGCTGCTCCATAGTGCCTGCACTCTGTTGGCTGACTGTCTTCTCTCTGACCATCTGGAACCAGGGAGAGCAGCACAAAGCATGTGTGAAGGCAGATGACAACAGCTGAAGCTGGAAAGGAGAAGCAGAGAAAGACAGAGGAAGCTGTTAGTAATGCCAGAATCTATTTTGGTAGATGCAGGGGTTTCATTTATTTTGCAACATATATCAGAAACTGGGAAAAACTAGAAACAAATCCTATAATGATGAAAGTAGACTTGTGAGAAATCATGAATTTTTTACTGAAAAACATCAATAATTCAATCTATTGATATTGATCTATTAAAGTACTTGAAATTGCAATTCTCTTCCTTATCTTTCCCCTTTTACTCTTCATTCCCTTTCTTCCTTACTTGTCACTCAACGCCACATAGATTTTGTGATAATCTGCATTTTCTTTTCAGCTTTCTTGCAATCATCTGTTTGCCCGTGTCTCATTTCTCTTCAGTCACTCTGGGTGCAAATCATCTGACACAATTTCAGCCATTTGAGGGTCAGGTACTCACTGGGGCTGATCTTCTGGGCTCATTTTACAGCGGGCAGAGGGAGACCCAGCTGGCAGTTTATCCCACGCTCTCTAGGAAGGGGCAAAAGGCTGAGCTTAGCTTTCACTGGACATCTAAATCTGAGACAGAGAAAGAGGGTGACAAGCCCTGTCATCTGTGACTTTCCAATAACTGCATAATACTGGGCTTACAAGGACAAAAGGAGGAGTGCAACAAAGAAGTGCTGTAAATTGAAAGGAAAAAAAGTAGAAAATCAAAATTCTCCACTTGCCGAAGAAAGGGATTTTTTTTCTTTAAGAAATATTAGGTTTAGGAAAATCCAAAACTTTTCATATATATTCCAAATTTAGGGCAAAAAGGGCATTTTAAGCAGAAAAGTACAAACCAGATTTAGCAAAATTACAGACATTATTTCTCTAAACCTCCCCAGCATGTAGTTGAATATTTCATGAAAGGTGAGAGAATGTTTTAAGCAAAAACAATCTTCTTGGAGCTATGAGCAGATTTGTCATTGACCCGGGAGCAGATGTGTTCTGTGATCTGACAGATGTTGCAATGACAACAGGCAAACCCAACACAAGGATCAGTCACATATTTTATCTGGAGCCCTGGTGCATTGTCTGGAAAAAACCATAAAGCCAAACCAGGTATTAAATTTATCAGAAAATTACCTAAAACTTGAAGAAAGTTCCAGTATTTTCTTATTTTTCAAAGTAAAACAAATCTGTAGAACTTCGTGTGATATTTAAGTGCCTCTATCTCCACTTCCCTGTCAGCCCCATATCATCCCTTGACATCTCTTCTTTTCTCCCTGTCTCAATTAAAAGATCAAATGTAATTTTCCAGCTGATTTTCCTTCCTGAAATTTTAAATTCCATTTTTCCAACATCCTATTAAATGTCCATCTCTCCACACAGGCATTAATTTCTTCATAAACTTGGGGGATGGGGGGAAGGGAAGAACCTGGGCACATTAGACAAAACCCCAAATAATTCACATCATTCAATAAAATGATGGCTAAGGAATAAATGCTATTAATGCTGTGGGGATTTTGATGCCATGGGGGTGCTCTGCTGCCTAAAGCCTGCCCAGTCACTCTGCCTTTTCCAAGGACCTCTGCACAGCTCTTTTCATGTGCCATTGCAGGGAGGTGTGCAACCTCCTGTCCAGCAAACAGCTCTTTTGTGAGTGAATTTGTTGGTAGGGCTGTCAGAAAAAAAAGCACTTTCTTCTTCTAAAAGGTGGTTTGATAAAATGCTCAGTCTGGGGTTTCAGGCCATGCACCTTTCTGCTTTGTCTTGAGAAGACCTGACCTGCAATAATGCTCAAAATCTGGAGAAGTCCCCTGTATAACTGGAGAACTGCTCTGTTTAACAGCATCTCTCAGATTCTGGCTGGCCAGCTGAGCCCCAGCATTTGTGTGTGATTGCAATGAGGGGGAGAAACCTTCTTTCTTCTCATTTTAGTAGTAATTCATTAAACTGGAAATTAGCCCAGCTGGAAAATCGATATGTCCCTGGCTTATAGGGGCATATGAATGCACAGCCCCTTCTGCAAACAGAGGTTTAATTTACCTCCCAATTGCCGTGAACTCAGGTGATATCAACTGCAGCAGTGCCCCATGTAATCATGGCTGAGGTCAGGCTTTAATGTTTGCAACCTCCTGTCCAACAAACAGCTCTTTTGTCAGTGAATTTGTTGGTAGGGCTGTCAGAAAAAAAGCACTTTCTTCTTCTAAAAGCACGATCTCTGTGACGTAGATGGGTCACTGCTATGGCAGGCTTGCTCCCCTTATGAGAATTCCCTGAGGTGCTCAGAGAGACCTGTGAAAAGAGGGATTCTGAACATGGGGAGACAGAGGCACGAGGTGGCAGCATGGACAGTGGGGATTTTCCCCTTCACTGTGTTGTCCTGACATCAGTGTTTGGCACAACTGGCAGCCAAGCAGTAACTACAACTCCCAGGCCATGCTTGCATGGTCCTTCCTTCCCTAAGGAATTTCCCTTGTGCTGATGTCCGAGTTCAGGGCCATGTGCTGGTGACCAGCAGATCCAGGTGGAAGCTTTGTGAAGCATGTTGGATTCTCCTTGGCATTCTCAGCTGCCTCCAGCCACTTTCTGCTTCCCTGCTATTTACCCCCAGGTCTTTTTTCTCACCTTTAAGCTGGTTGTCTGTGTCCAAATGCCTCTGTGCTAAATTCATTTGTGTTCATAAACATGTGAAGGCAACTATAAAAGTGCAAAAAAATGAATATATGTTAATGTATTCTGCAATCATAAAACCAGAAAAGGGAGAAAAGAAAGCAGTGATTTTATCTCTGTAGAAAGAATAATTTAAGAAACATTACCAAACATAGCTATAGAACATGGCTAATGACTCAATTTCAGGTCTTAACCTCCATAGTGACCTGCCCATAAATGAGGTATTTTTTCAACCTCATGTACTTCCCAAGCTGCAAATAATCCATAGTATCAGTGATTCCAGTCTCATTTATTTGCACCAGTGTGACTTTCTTTTTCAAATAAAAAGCACAGTGCCACACATTCTGCCTACAGCTGGAATAACATGAGAGCTGTTAGCTGTTAGAATTCACCCGAGGGGAGCAGTTTAAGGTAAAGCAGCATTAGTCTGGAGCACATGTCACAGCACAAGAGAACCCCTTCAAAATGAAAATAAAAATGCAAATCTGCCCTCTGTGTTGCCTGTTACACCATCTCTCTAGGTTTTAAACATTAAGAGAACAGCTTTGTTTGATTTTTTTACTCCCAGGTTGATTCTTTAGCTCAGTGCACAGATATTATTCTGCCAAATAACTCCTGCGTAATTTGAGCTATGCCACAAGATTAATCCCCTTGGTTTTTTTAGAGGACAACCTGATGGAAAGAGCTGCAGTTAGCAGGTGGGCTTGTGACAGAGAAAAGAAAGTAAGGATCAATTATAGCCTTGAACGTGGCTGCTCAACTATGTATCAGATAACCACCAATTCCCTGAAAATCTGTCACTATCCAGCAGTTGCTATGCAAGGGTGAGTGTGGGGCTGCTGAGTTCATGTTCACAATCGGGCCAGGTGGGTGATGCCTTTTAAGGAGAAGTGGCAGGAGGAATGCACTGGGACCCAGGATGAACAGCCCTGTCGTTTTTGCCAGAATAATATGCACTTGATGGCCTGGGACCTCTAGTTTTGTCTGCAAAGGTTCCCTGCCAGTCAGGTTGTGATGCTGCTTTGATGGTATGGATATGTGGAGGATAAGGAATGGGTCTGACCTAGGAAGCACTTGCTTTCTCCTGGACACAGCTCCCTTCTGAATATCCCCCATTTTTTTTCTGGGGGAAACATATGTTTCTGTGCATTTCCAATTTCTAATTTGTCCTCCTTCTGGTACCGTTGCATGCCTCATTTTGATACAGGACAGTTTAATTGGTCAGACAAGATTATCACATGAAAACACTTAAGATTACTCCCTTATCTGTGGGGATACATGCAAAGCTCTTTGATCAGAGAAAGAACATGCTGGTTCCACATCTCACCTCTTCAAACAGTCCTCAGAACCTGGTGAAATCTGGCTGATCCAGCTGCCACACCTATCAGATCTTCATGTTTACCAAGACAAACCCACTTTATCCCACCTCAGGCTACCAGCTCACCTGGCAGCAGTTTTACCTGCACTGCTGAAACAGCCAGTGGAAGAGACCTGCGAGCAGGAGCTTGAGACCCACCAACATTATCAGGTATGGAAATGGCTCTTGGGTAAAAAACCTCACTTCCTGTGGTGTGCATTTGCCAGGATTACCCAATATTTTTCACCAAGCTATCACAAAGTCTGAATGAAGCTGAACAACAGGTGAAGAAAGAAACGGGCAGTGGGACACATTGCTCACAAGGTGACCACAGATGAAACTGTCCCCACAGCTGGATGCTTCTCAAGTGCTTTGCAGACTCATCCACAGCTGTTCCTCAACAGACCTTTTTATATCATGAAACTATATCATACAGATGACAAAATCCTGCTGAGAGGCCAGAAAAAATAATCAAGGCTAAACAAACATAGCAAAATAAACAGGTATTTTAGTGCCAAAAGACCAGTAAATTTTTAAGTGTCAAGAAATGAAGCTGTTTTCAGAAGGGACTAAAATGATTGAGGTAATGGGAGCTCAGGGACTTGTGGTTGCCACTACACAGTGGGACAGCTGAAGTCAGGGACTGGTCCCAGCTGTCCTCTTCATGTTCCCCATCCAGAGAGGCAGGACATCTGCCTGCCTCAGCCATTGCATTTTTAACTCCATGTGAGTCAAGACCCTTAGGTTCCTCCTTTTGAAGGCAGGGCGTAAGTCCTTATGTCTCTTAGTTGTGTATAAAAATACTCACCAAGAACCAGACATGCAGTTACAGGGCAGTGACTCACAACTGCCTATTATTTACTACATAATTTTATGGTACACTAAGCACTTATTATGTTCTTCTTTGCCCTCCCAGGAGAATTGCTGCAAACGAATTTTGGGAGATGGTGTCTGTCCCAAAGCACCTGTAGTCTGGACAGAAAAGACACACGAAGTGTGCAAGCATAAACATTGGGGCAGATAAGAGATTTGCCCGAGGTGGCAACATTAAAACTTGGATTTGTTTCTCCTCATGCCCCGTTCCCTGTCAGGTATTTTGTCCATTCAATTCTGACACTGCTATCCATGGTGATGGAAAAAGTTAACTGAAAAATATGGCAGAACAGAATATTACCAAATAATGATAGGGGCTTTTACCTGGTACCTGTTTACAGGAGTAGTTATTACAGAGGAACTAATCCTCAGGATTCCATGGTCCATGAAAAAAAGGTTGGTTTTCTTTGACACCATTTTCATTTTCTCTCTTCTTCCACTGAGAAATGGTAGTTTAGGATAGGAGAAGATAGTCTGGGACATTCATTGCAAGAGTGCTTGGTACATAATCCACTGCTGTCCTGTGGGTACAAGTGATATATCCATGGTATTCCAACTCCTCTGTGGCAGAGGGGAGGTGGGTGATGCAGGGATGTCTCCAACAGCTGAGTGGGGATGAAGAGCGAGCCCCTTGGCTGCTCTCCTCAGCCATCAACTTTGCAACCCTACCCTTAGTTCATCTGGTGGTGGGTTTTGGGGTGACCACTCATGCTTTCCCATGAACTCAGGCTGCTCCACACACCTGTCATGTCTCCACCCCTGCTCTCCTATTGCAGAGGTGCCATTCAGATGTTTCCCATTCTACCAGGAGACGACAGTGATGTGAATTCAGAGAACACTGAGACCTGTGGACAGAAAGGGAAGCAGAGGAGATTGCATTTGCCTCCTGGAAACCTCAAAAGAGGCACTGGAAAAGCTGGAGCAGTAAGCTGAATGCTAACACCTGCTTCTGAGAGCTCCCTGCTTTGTCTATAATTGGAATATTTGTCCTTGAAGCAGCTCAGCTATGTCCCTGAGGAGGAAGAGCAGGGAGAATGTCTCAGGGCACTGTAACAGCCAGCAAGCTCCAGGAAACATAAATATGTTTATCTTAGGCTTTTGTGGTTCCTGTGACATCTTGCTGGATGTTGGAAAGGCAAAAAAATTCTAAGAACAGCAAAGGATCTTGATACAAAATGAGTAAAAATTCAGGCCCTTTGAAAACCACTTGTATGTTAATAGCATTTATTCCTACAGACAGGCAGCAAAGAGAGAAGTTGCTCAGGGATCACAGGGATATATCCAACCATATGAACATGCTTCCTATGGCATTTACTTCTGATTACCTAAACCCACAAATGGGTGTAGATAGCAAGAGGGGACGGGAGCTCTTGTGGGAAAGATGGAAGGGGGGCACTGGTGGTGAGGTACAACCAGATGTGTGAAAGGTTTCTTATCCTTGGGACTACTTTGAGGGAATTTTGTGTGGACACAAGCACTTGCACATGCAGCAACCTATCAGTTTGAGTTGGGATGTAGGAAAAGCATCAAATTTCATAGGAACTGCCTCTGGCTGTGGAAGCCAAAGGAAGGGAAAGGGTCTGTCCTGGTGGACTAGAGACACAGTGTGTGAGGATAGGACCTCTGCATGGGTCGAAATTGGGTTAGGTTGAAGGGAAGAGGTGAATCTTGAAGCTTTCCTAAACCATGGGAGGATGAGCTGGATCCCTCGCGTCAGTGCAGTGGTGGGTGTTGGAAAAAGACAAATTCCTCAAATGCTTTGCTCTTCACAAAAACAGCCCAAACTTTCAACATCAAAAGCTGAAGAGAAAGGCAAGATGAAGGGAAAAATGGCAATGGTGTCCCTTGGTGCAGACCACAGTGGGTCTTCCAAATGGGTGTGTTTGAGTGCCTGTACAGAAACAGGGCTCAGCCCACCACAGCTGCTCAGCCAAGCTCTGGGCAAGGACGACACCTGAGCACCAGGTGAATCCCTCTCTGTCCTGGCAGATGAGCACCTTCCCAAGACACCAGGAGCAGCAGAGGAGGGGGCATGAGCAGCCCTTGCCCAGCTCAAACGCCTGCGATGGCCCCGCCGCTGCCGCCAGCCCTGTGCCAGCGAGCCTGCCCGGCCTTGCAGCCGCTTTATCGTCTTAATTTAGCTCTGCAAACCATGAGCTGTTAGGGCAGGATTCATGCCTCTGGTATTTGCTCTTGGCTCCAGCAGGAAGACACTCTCCATGGCTCCTGGGTGATGGGGAGGGGCCCTGCACACCACGGTGCTGGTGGGGACCGCGCGTGGCCGGCGGCTGGGCCGACACGCGGTGCCTGAGCCCTGCAGGGTTCCTCAGCCCACGGGGCAGGAGGAATGGGCTCCCTCATTTGGCTGCTCTGGGTGAAATCCAAGCAATGCTCACCCACATGCTGCTGAGGGGCGGCATGATGGCCAAGGGAAGGCTACAGGGTCCCCCAGCAAGGCGGGGACGTGACTTCCTCTCTTCATTGGTAATTGCTGCCCTGCCCCAAATGGGCTGGGCAAAAAGTCAGGCTTTGGTAGGTGGGCACAGCACCAAGTGACGCTGTTGGATCTCCCCCTCCAAGGCAAGGTGGGTGCTGATTTTGGGGCTGCTTTTGTCCATCCTGATGTGATGTTGTAGCACTTCCCATGGATTTTCCCAGCCAGCCCCATGGCCCCCAGTGAGCCCCAGCCCAGCAGCGTGCCCAGGGCTGGCATGCTGGGGCACCTTCCAGCCTCGTTCACGGTGGCCATGCCTTCCCTCCCGTGCCAGCCCATGCTGCCCACACTGTCTCGAGTGCTTCCTGCAAGCACTAACAAGGGAGCCAAGCAGAGGGTGCCATCCCCTGGGAGCTCTGGAAAGCTCCGTGGTATGTCCCCAAGGAGGCTCAGAGGTGTGTACACAAGGGCAGCCTTCCCAGGGGGCATCTTGGCAGGCTGCAGCTCCAAACTGTCTCTCCTTCATCCCAGGATGATGTGGAGCTACCCCAGAACAGCAACTTCAGCATTGCCCCTGGGTTGGAATGGGAAGGAAACCTGCTCTGTTTGACACCCTCCTGTAGCTCCTTCAGGAGCATATTTCTTGGAGCAGATGAAAGAATAAGGATTTTGCTTTGTTTCTGTTTTCAAAAGCAAAATATCTCAGTGAAAACATTTCAGATCTAATAGCTTGACTAAGCTTTGAATTCCTGTGGTCACAGAAAGTGATGTCTTATGAACATCCATAAAAACTTGGGGCATTAATCACAAGTGCAGTTTTCCCCTGGCTCCTGTAGCAGCAGATGTGTTACAGCAGTGCAGGACGTGCTCCTGCAGGGAAGGGACAGGCACACCTGCAGGGTGACTGCAGGGAAAATGGACCAAACTCCCACCATCCACAAGCATGGCAAAGTTTGGAGTAGCATTTTGAGATTAAGTTAGTGGAGCTGCTCCAGACACAGTAACTGAGATCACCCTTTGGCTTAAAACTTTTCCAAACAACCTCAATAACAACACCACTGTGTCCTTTGCCACTGGGAGAGGACCAGGCATGGCAAGTGCCATCTTCCCTCCAGTGCCACCTTCAGCCCCACAGCTAAGGGTCTCTTTAGCCTTGCAGGGTTTTCAAGACATTTATTTAGATTTTTTTATTACTGATGAAGGCTTCATGTAGTACTTAAAGTGGTGATTTGGCTCTTAATTATTTTCTCTTCTAGGAAATTACTTCAAGTTTTTATTGTTGTTGTTTTTAAAGTTAAAATAGTTCCTTTTCCGTTGTGTTTCCTTCCTCCCTCAAAAGAAATGTCATTCATAGGACATCAATGTCTGCACCCAAAATGTAATTGCTTGTGGGAACATGTCTGTCTATGAGTGCATCAGCTGTTTTATACCAGAATCAAAAGTGTATTTAGAGAAAAAAAAAAAAAAAAAAAAAAGATAAAAGAAAATGAAGTGTAATAAAAAGTATAGCTAAAGGGGTTTGAGAGGCATCTCCATATCAAGAAAAGTTACATCACCTGTGAAAACATCAGCTCTACTCTTCCAGCTCTGCAGTCATTATCCTTATTAGCAGCATTGTTATTACTGCTGGAACAAGTGTGAGCTCAGGGCCATGGAAGCAGAAGGGCTCTGGGCCACATCCTGCTCATCCTGCAGCACATACCATGGGAGGCCTGACCTAGACATGCAACAGCAAAAAAAAACTTGTACAGAAGAGATGAAGGAGAATTTTTGTAGCTGCATTTCTGGGACAAGTGTTTTTTCTTGAGAAGGAGTGTTTTAGAAATTCCTTTTATTGTTTTTCTCTCACTGCTGCACAGTGGGGCAACTGACATAAAAAATTGGGCACGTTCCTAGAAAAGAAGGATTATTTATAAAGCTCTTCCCTAGACAGGAGCTGCCTGCAGCCCAGTGGAGATCTGCCTGCTAGCTCATGTGAGAGGCACACACTGAGAGCTCCTTTACCTTCAGGCACCAGCAACCCTCAAAACCATCACACTGTCTTCCTGCCCTCCCAGGGGTCGTGAAAAACCTCAGTGCTTCATTTAGAGGAGTTGTTTTAGTCCCATCTGGGGCAGAGGAGCGAGGAGGACAACGCCAGGAGGTTTTCTCACCCTAAGAGGGTTATTGAGAGGAAAGGGCTGTGTCTTCTCACTGGCTTATAGCTTCTCCTATCAATAACAAAGGCTTCTCTGAATCAAAACACTCCCTTTAAAATGGGCTACTTCAGGCAGGTTAGAAAATCGGGCCAAAGGTGGATATTTTTGTAAACAAATTGTATTTTAAAAAAAAAAAAGCCAACCCCCTTTCCTAGGAAGCCACCCACTTTTTGCATGCCAGATGCTCTGCTGCCTGGAAACTTTCCAGACAAAGTGCAAAAAAGTTTCTGGATGAGTTGTGAATTAATTCAGCAGCAGTTCATTTGTTTCCTTTAGCTGCATGTACCAATTGCAAATAAGGTTAACAGATGATATTTGCTACTTAGAATAGTTTATAAAACAGCACAGGAATTATTTATAGCCAGACTTCTCTGCATACATTTGGTCTGAGGTTCAAGAAATTGAGCTCTCTAGCACCAGTTAAACCCCCTCTTGTCAAAGTTTCATAAATTACCATCAATGGAGAACAGTGTGCAGACTTACACCATGCCAGCTGGAATCCTGGAAGACGGGTTTGCCACTTCATCAGCAGGAGGAATCACACCAGTTTTCACAAGGAAACAGGAGGAACTGATGTTCCTACTGTTCTGCATGGGTTGGGTCTTCTGCTGATCTGTGCTGCTGGAGCTCCATCAGCAGCAGCACCACCACAGTTTTTCCCCATCTGGGTATCCAGATTACAAAAAATTAGAAGTGCATTGTATTTAGATGTCAGCATTTTGCAAATAAGTCCACTGATAAAATTCTTGCATTTCTTACTGTGCACTATGTCTCATTTTTAGATAATACCAACATCTCATTTACAGGCCAATTAGGAGATTGATATACATACATATGCATAAATGTGTGTATGGATGTGGGTGCAATTTTATAGCCAGCATGTTAACAGCGTTGTCACAGGCCCAGACTGCACTACTGGCTCCATCAGCTCACCATCTGAAATATCTCTTTCCTAGATTAATCTCTTAAAGCTCATTTAACTCCTCACACTTCCTGGTTGTGGGATAGTGTTGGATTGTTTCACTTCAACATATCAGCTGGTTATTTGTTTAGCTGGAAAAGTCCTTCTGCATGTACAGTTACCTATTTTGCATTTCAAAATGAGATGGACCACTTATCTGTAAGACTGGTCTTGAGGTATACCTGCAGCACCATAAGAGATTTAAATCAGCCTTTCTTCAGCCTCAGAAAGAGGACAGCTGATACCTCCAGACCTGCTGAACAAACTCTGTGCTCTGCACTCCTTTGGAAAGAAAACAAAGCAGATGCCTGTGCTAGCAAGAGTGATTTTTTTCAAGGAGTCTACCAGCACTTGTGATCCTGCTGCCAATTACCTCTGCTCCTGTGAGGAGAACTTGCAAAGGTCTGGAGACAGTGCAGGTAAACCTGGTTTGCCTTTCTCCTCCAGCATGCCAGGAAAAGCTGTCAGATGACACGTGAGGTGACCTTTAGATAAGAGGCTGGAGATGGCTGCAGTAATTTCCAATGGCATCAGCATCATCTAGCAGGGAGCTCTGTGCACTGAACAGCGAGTACAAGGCATCCAGCACATGTAAGTGCCAGGAAGCGCTGACATTTGGATAATTTATGCACTTATTGTTCACATGAACATCAAGTCCCTGGGAGCCTGGACACCCAGAAACAAGTCAGGCAGCGTGGGTGCCTGCAGACCAGCTCGTTGTCAGAATCAAATACCACTTAATTTGAACTGAGGGTGTCTTCAAATTGCATACAGAACCATAGCTTCTCTTTTCCTTGAGTCCTCTCTAGATTTGAACCAGGTTGCATAATTGCAAGGATCAAGTGGGAGTTAAATCCATGGCTCTTGACTTCTTTTAAAGACAAAACAGTGCTTACTTCCTTGCATTCCTTCAGGGAGCTCCTGTCCAACAGGAGAGATCTAATGACCTAATCCACGTGAAGCCCTGGAGATACTGTTTTTGCTTCAAAGACTAAATGCAAATTCTGTTCTTGTGCTTTGTGTGGTTGAAGGGCTTGGCATGAGTACAGAGGTGGGAGGTGCAGAGGGCACTGCTGCCTGCCTGTCTGAGGGATCAGCAGCAAGTAATGGCAGCACCTAGCCACAAAAAGGCTAAAAGATAAAAGTCCTGCTAGTTGCTGTTCAGGTTTTCTTGTAATGATGTGGTGACTGCCTCCAACACTGCAGGTTCCTCAGTGTGCACCAGAAGTGAGACCCCAAATGATTTTGAAAAAGTAATTTTTTCCCACCTCAATTTCAAGGATCTTCAACTCCTTCCAAGGCATCTTCTCACACCCCAAACCTTCTTCCTCTCCCAGTATTTTGCCACCCAACCACCACCTTCTTGGCTGTCACCCTCACTCCTGGAGTGCATGAGGATGAGGCTCAGAGCCCTGTCCTCCCTGCAAGCAGACAGCTGTGCTCCATGGCCATCCAGGCATGGGCCTCTAAGGCTGCACCACTGAACACTGGTGGGGAGGCATGAGACCAAAGAAATCCCTTGGGCTGCATCTTTTCCATTTAAAGTATCATCTCCCCCCCCTTCCCTCTCTCTGTCCAAGCCCACTGACCTCCAAGGTTTGTCAAAATTGGTCTCTGAGCATCCAGTTTGCCTCAGCTCCCCCTCCCTCAGGCTGTTTTGCTTCTGCTACTTCTCCACCTTTGTTGAAGTGCAGACACCTTCTTTCTTCTCCCATCCTGTTCATGGATATCTGAACTCACTACAGCTCCTGCAGGCTGTAAAGTTTGTCCCAGCTCACAAGGTTCAACTCTGAAACAAGAATCAAATCAAATGAGGTGTGACCACCTGTGGCATCAACTGGTGATAAACAGAAGCATATTTCTGAAAGAAACCTTGCTTGGTGGAAATTGGTGTTAACACATCCCCTTGAGCAGCTTCCACCTGGTCAGAGCTTGCTGAAGGCTGGATGCCATTTCCAGACAAAGCCTGCACAGCACCCAAATATTGCAGACTGTTGATGGCTTCTACAAGGGGTTGAAAACATCATTAGCACAGCATAATTATTGGCAAAATGGGCCAATTTCAAGGCTCAGCACAATAGTTTTAAACAATAGTTGATGAGAATCAATTTCCAAGTCAGTTGAGGGGCTGAAAACATCCCTGGTTGCACTGTTTGTCCTGCTGGTGTGCTCATTCCCAAGGAATCATATTAGAGCAAGATGTCACACAAGAATGTACTCCACTAACCATTAAGAGACACTGAGCTCTTTTGTCTTCTGAAGCAAGTTTCCATGGGATAATACTGTGCAGAATAATTTAAGATTGAAAAACAATAACAATCCTGAAATAATTTGATGGGCTATTTCTTTAATCTTCCTTGTATGGAAGAATCCAAACTAATCAGGGGTAAGGGGACACCTCTCCCCAGGGGTAAATGGCCATGAAATGCTCATTCACTTCCAATTTCTGTGGGACTAGGCCATTTAGTGGTTGTCAGTATCTTTGCAAATCTCCCTTCTAGGTGAAGTTGCACTCTGCTGTTCTGCCAAAAAGCAGTAGTTACTTTTGGTTTTCAAGGGAGCTTTCTTTTCCTAGATAAGTATGTACAGATATTCTCATAACTTTAGAGAAGCTTTCAAAACCCAGGTGCAGAGGTTTGGCATCAGCAACCTCCCCAGAGCACTTTATAGCACATAAATCTTGCTCCCAGTTAATCAAACAGTGCTGGAGTGAGCCAAGGAGCCATGAGAATGTAAAATGCTCTTCTCCTCCCTTCCCATTTATCAGAGATTGCTGCTGCTGCTTCTTCAGAGGCAGAGTGAGGAGTTTTATTGCTTTAAATGTGACTTTAACACTGGTAAGGATGCTGCCTTGTTTGGACATGGGCATTTTTTGTGCAAAGGGGTTTTTTGGGTTTGGGTTTTTAACCCAAAACTGCTCTTGATGGGCCAGCTGCTCTCCTGCCTTAACCCTTCTCTGGAACTGGTTTTTCAGCCCTCACCTTTACTTTAACCCCAGCCTGGGTTCTCAACAAGGCTGGAGCTGTCATGCAGCTGTGTCAGGAACAACCACACCGTTTCTCCCAGACAAGGACTTTGCTGGGCACGTGGCTGCCTTCCTACTGGCCCCCTGTGCTCCCTGGGCTGTGTGCTGCAGGACAGCTCAGGCTGCTTTGCCTTTTGTTGGTGACAGCTTTGTGAGGGTGAGAGAGGAGACAACTCCACTGACATCATAATTTTCCCACCAAAGGCATCTTGGAGCAACACCCCCTTTTTGCTGAAAGTTATCACTGCAGATGCCAGGCTTGTTTTCAACCAGGGATGCTCAGGCTCAGCCTGAGCCAAACAGAGCCAGAGGAAAAGACTGTACCTCCAAACTGTCATGAAATCAGGATTTGCACATGAAGCAGGAGCTGTGTTTAAAGACTTGTTCAACCTCCTGCTTAACAGAAGTCTTTACTTTAATCTATAATGCCATCTTGTTTTGTCTTAATGAAGTTATGCAAAAAGTTCTTCACTGAAAAGACCAACCCAGCATTTTCTTTCTTCCCTTCAAGTTGAGATGAAAAGGACTGCCTGCAGCCTGAAAGTTTGTTTCCTTAAGGAAACGGAAAGCAAAGAATTTACTTATATTAATGCTTTGTACCAAGTACCTTTGAATTTCAAGGGGTAGAAATCAGCCTTGACCTGGCTGCTGAATCCAGATTTTCATAATGTTTTTCCCACTCTGCTGGCGCCAAGGTCAGTCGGTTACACTTCTGCTTCAGTCTGTTTTAATTCTGGTCTCTTAGCAGTGACTTCTCTGTGCAAGACATGGAAGCCACACCCCAGCGTGTGCTACTCCCAGCCATTAACAATCCTGGGCTAAATAAACACACAAGGATACTTCTGCATCTGGTTTTACTGGCAGGAGAAAGAGACATTATATGTCTCTGGAAATCTGATAAAACGGTGACATATAAATTCTGGATTGCTAACATGGCCAGTTTAACTCCACTGGACAGAATTTGCTGCAGTGCTTAAGGCTGAGAATAAAACTTCTCTTTTTTCCTAAGCACTGTAAACCAGAAAAAAAATTAAATTAGCATTTGGCAATATATACAACCTTCTACCAGCAGATAATAACCCCTCAAATTCAGTTTCTGCAGTCTGCCCCTCTACAGGGTAATGACTTGTCATTTGTTCTGTCTTATTTGTGGAGCATTGCACAAGCCTGTCTTTCTTCCATGAATATTTTAAAAAGCTGGGTAGTTGCTTGGCAAAGGCCTGGGCTGGTGCCTGGGTATTGTGCAGTCTATAACATGCTCTGCCACAAGCTTTGTGTGTGACCTTGATAAGTGCCTGTGCTTCTTCCATTTCTCAATTTCCCATCACTGCAGTGTGCATTTTCCTCCTCTGTACTTCATAAATTCATTAAACTGGTAAATATCTCTCTACATACTCATCTTCATACAGGGCTTACTTCAGGTGCTGTTCAAATTTTCAGATGCTAGAAGCACTGTGATTAAATGAAGAAAAAAAATTCTACTATTTTGGTTTTGTTGCTGCAATACTTAAGATTATTTGCACATTATATAAATATATGTATATTTGTTTAGCCCTTGTTTGCAACAGCCATTCAACTAGGATCAGGTAAGGAGAAAATAGTCAATGCTACGAGCTGGTGAACATGGAGCAGGGATGGGCTTGAAGGATGAGTTTACAGGAAAGTGACTGGCAGAGATGGGATCATACAGTAAAAGTTAAGGAAACACAGTCAGGAGAGCACTAAGAACAGGGTAGATGGATATTTTTCCAAGTGTGGTAGAAGAAGATGGAAAAAGAGTGAACTGGGAGTGAAAACAGGGAGTTCAACTTCAGCCATTGCAGATAGTGATTTCTCATCAAGAAAAACATGAGGAACCGGGACATCAGAATTTCCCTCAGACCCCAGGCCATTCCTGGCCCGGAGAACCCAGAAGGATCTGGCTGTTTTTAACAGGGAAGCAAAGTCTGCATCTGTTTAAAATTTAGTCCCCATCTCTGACCTTTCTAAGAATTACAAGTGTGAGACTTCTGGCAAGAAACTTCCCTCCCTGCTACCAAAACAGAGCCACCACCTTTCTCAGCAGACAGGGCAGTCTGGTGCAGCAGTGATGGGAAAGCCATTGCTGAAATCCTGCATACAGGATGTTTAAAGAGGCTACATCAAATAAAACCAGAAAGAAGAATCCTGAAAGGGGCAATATTTTTACTAAATGGCAAAATTTACATTATTAATGGTAGAGCCATTCACAGTGCATGTATATGGGCTGCATTTAAGGAACATATTATCTATACATTAAAAAGTCACTCCAAGTGTTATGGAGAAAGAGTATCTACAGATAACATTGACACAAGCAAAGCTGTGAGCACTTAACCACTTATCTTGGCTTAAGTGTCCTCTTAGAAACACACATCTTCACATCCACCTTAATTTACAGAACTTAGATATGATTGAAATTTGCACCCCATTTGATTATTCCAGATACTGAACTAGACTCTTTTCTTAGCTCCTTGGTTGAAGCAGACATTTCTGCCTGTCAAATGTAGACCCCTTCTGAAGAGATGCTGCTAGTGCTCTGACCCATGTTTTGCCTTGATGAAAGTGTAGGATTTGTCCTTTGGGGTCGATGCTACATTTATGGTTTCCAAATGGGCCTTTGTAGTTAAATGCTAGAGAAGTAATTCATTGCACAGGAATTGTATACAGTTATGTCTAGTAGGAAAATATGCACTATATGTGTGCGGGACAAGAATTTGAGGGCAAAATTCTTCTGTCTGAGCCACATAATGGAGTGAGAAGGTGTTCTGGAGATGTACTGTGGCCAGCAGCTCGAGTGCAATTACGTGATATGGTCGCTTTGATGGTAAAGGTATCTTCAGATGTTACAGTGAAATAGAAACATCCCAAATACTGTGCTTAATAATTTAATTTTCCACTAAAATATGTGTGTCCTTCAAAGATGCCTTCTTGTTGAAACAACTTAATTAGGGACCAATATTATGACAAGGTGTAATGTGGATCTCCTGTGTACTCTGTGGCTCAGAGGAGAGTTTTGCCAAACTGGATCAGCCACAAGAGAAAGATGAAAATAGCTGCAGCGCCTAGTTGTCATCCCGGAGTTTGGTGGCTTTGACACTTTACACCAGCGGCACTTGGGAATCAGAGAGGGTTCCTGGAGCTGAGTGTTAAGTACATGAACCTGAGCAGTGTAAATGTCACAGGAATAGGGATGGTTTGGGAACCAGTGCTTGTTCTTAATGGAGTCCCCAGGCTTTGTCTGACACGGCTGAAGTCCATGTACCAGTACACTCAGGCACTATCTTTCCCCCCTCTCTCTTTCCCTTTTCTCCAGATAAGAGCATAGCACACGTTATTCTAAGGAAATGACAGCGATATTAATCACTGATTAATCAAGATCTCTAACAAAGGCCCTGCTATTTTGAATATTCATATTGCCATGGCATTAGGAGTGTCAGAAATGCCATTGTTCTGCAGGGAATGACACATCCCCGCTCTTCCTGCTCGGCACCTCCGGGATGCAGCCCCGAGGAGAGCCAACCACGCGGTTCCTCCTCAAGCGCTGCCCCTGCTCTCCAGACGGGAGGCAGAGGCACAGAGACATGAAATGACTTGGCCAGATCACATGGGATCCCAAGGAGAGGTGGGAAAGGAACGCAGGTCTTCTTAATCCTGGCACAGGGAGGGAACTTTGTTTCTTATAAACAAAATAATTCACATACCTGACATGAAAGGATGTATCAAGGTGATGAATGTATGCCTGAGTACATGTGCACGTAGGTAATACACATATAACATTTGTGAGATATATAATATTAGATGTGTAACTCATTCAGACTTGGCCAGAAAGAGCTATTGTAGTGCTGGCTGAACAAATTTATGCAAATCAGTCACTGATGAAATTAATAACCTTTGCAATATTCTTCAGGCAAATCAAATGCTTGTGGAACTTTTGGTCCCAGAGCTCCAACCCAGAAAATAGGTTATGATGGGAAAACGGGTCTTAACAGGAAGAAAGTGGATGAAGAGGGAACTATCTGTTGTCCATCTCCCTGCCACCACCCCAAGGTCATTCTTGGCTTAGACTACCAGGATTAGTCTTTCTTGCACAGCTGGTACTCAGCTTGGGGAGTTTGTTGCTTTAAAAGGCTGTGGAGACAAGGAGTGCCAGCAGAGCCAGGGATTACACAAATTCATAAACAAAAGGTGCAAGCAGGGATGTGCCCTCTAATGTCACAAGTTGGAACATGGAAAATTCCAGTTAGATATAAGGCCAAAAAAGTTTTTACCATGACAGTGGTCAAATATAGCACAAGTCACCCAGAGCGGCTGTGGGGTTTCTCATCCTCAGAGATGTTGAAGGCTGGACTGAACAAGTCCTTGAGCAATTTGATCTTGGTCCAACTCAAAGTTGGACTGAGTTGTCCCACAAGTGCCTCCCAGCCTAAATTATTCCTTGGTTCTCTAAGCAAATTACCAGATCATCTTTTTACTCCTCTCTTTCTTCCCTCTCCTCCCCACTGTCTTACTTTCTCCCTAACGTGGCTGGTCTTGCAGGGGGATGGGTCTCCCTTCTTGGCCAGAAACTCTCAGGCTGTAGACTTCAGGATTCCCGTAATACTCTCAGGGCTCATGTCTTTCAAGGCTAACTTTTTTGCTCTTCACTCTGGAGACCTTCCCATCCCAGCCCCTTGAAACAGAAATTGGTTTCCTCAGGCAGCAGGTCCATGGTGGGAACCTCTGGGATTTCACTGGCCAGGGAAAGGGCTGGCCCAACCCTGCCACCAAATTATGGTTTCCATGGTCATGGTACACCAAACTCCTAACATCCATTGTGCTGCTGCATTTTACTTGGCCCACGTTCCTGTACAGAAATTTTGTTAGGGCATCAAGCAATCATTCACCAAAACCAAAACAGAATCAGAATATTTTGGCCTAGCTGGCTAATGGCCTAACACTTTAAAAAGTGGGAATGTACTCAAAGCTGGTTTTGGTCTCTGCACAGCAAATGCCTGGCTTAGCTGGCTTGTCAGTGCTCCCTTATGTGGAAATGAAGAAGCAGTGACAGCAGGAGATGCATTAATGGGAAAGAAGACACTGGATTTCAAGTGCCTGTACTAGAACTGGGAGGCTGTTTTAATGTTCTGTGCGTCTTCCTGCCCTGAAGTATTTCAAACACTCACGTCTTGTTTGCTGAACACTCTGAACAATACACGTGTAGTTACAGATTGATATCATAAATCACCTAAAGAACAAGACGGTCTTTCAGAACAGAAAGGACAATTTTGAGGAAGTTTATTTTTTGAATGGCAATATTTATCCTCTTAGTACTTTAGAAAGAAAAAAAAAAAAAGAGTCTCAGCTGTTGGGCCTGAAAACCACCTGGAAAACATTAAAAAAAAGACTGTATTGTGTCTTTACCATGGTATGTTTCTGTATATGTGTGAATGCACATGTATATATATGCATGTATATGTGTACATAAAAAAATCAAACAGAATAAAAGTGGGTAGGATCAAACTTCATAAGCCAAGTGAAATCCAAAGCTCCAACTTTATTTTAGATAAATGCACATATTTGAGCCAGCGTGGAGCTATGAAGCTAAACAGGAACAGACAGGATAAGCAGTGATGGAAGCTGAGTTTCTCCTTCAGAGGCTGTGCTGGAATGGCTGTGCTGGCAGAGACCCCAGCTGTGGCTGTGTATACACTTATGGCAGGATCTCTATCTGACACAGATATGCTGTGTCCCCTGGTGATGCAAGCTGGGCCAGCAACATAAATCTTGGAAGGTCCTACTGAACACTGGTGCTCTGCCTCAGGAAGATTTCCAGAGTTTGTTCAGAGCAGTATTGAAAACCTGAAACTTCAAACTTGCTGTAAGGTAAACTGTTAGGAAAAAGAACACAAACAAACATGAGATTGTTTGATTTAAATTCAATCTTTTGATCTGATTAATTTTTATTTTTCAATGTTTCCATTTTGCACTATATTTTATAACTACTTTCTTACATTATGATCCATGTTACAGTAGGATATAAAAATGAGAAGTTGTTCTATGGTGAAAATTGAAAAGTACTTTATTCTCAAAAGCTGAGATAGGATGTTTCAACAACTTTTCTGCTTGATTTTACAAATTTTCCAGATTTTCATAGAAACAATTAGTCTTATTTCCATTTTTTCCAATTGCCTAGCCCAATTTTAAAATAGTAAATAATTAGAGAGCAAAATACCTAACTGATGGTCAGCAGCTCCCTGTAAACAAATACTGCTTCTAAGTTAACTACAGTTTTTCTTTTGATCAGAGAAGGCAAATTCTCACTGTAGGGCATTGCCAATGGGTGCAACAGACTCCCTAAAGCTTGAATTTTGTAAATAATTATCAGACAACTTTTGAAAGACTTGCTTTAAATCAGCTAAAAATTATGAGGGCAAATTCAGGAAGTGAAATCACATGCCCTGTGTAAATGATCAGAAAGATCTTTCTGGCCCTTTATCAGGCATTGATTTTGATTCAGTTCTGAGTTCAGTAAAAGGGGATGTGCACAGTGATGTGCTGTTTACCTGTTCCCCACCTGACAAGCAGCTCTGTTTCAGAAGCATCTCTCACAGACTCAGCAGCACAGGCTGCCTGCAAGCTGTGTTTTTCATTTACTCAGCTGTGTTACTTACACACATTCTATGGATCAACTTAATTACCCAAGTACTGCAAGTGGGGCTACTAAACACAGCAAGGGTTCAGCAGCTGGAATATGAACTTAAAGAGGTGTTGTGACAGCTCATACTGTTCCCACAGGCAGTCCAGGGAAAGGTGAAGCCTCTCACTTCACACTGGCCTCTGTTTCTGTGCAAGTGATAAATTGGTGATGAACGTTTGCTTTCTGCCATGCAAAGAACAGAGGAAGTGATTATCATCACTGCTCCCTTCCAAATAATAATGAAAGCATCCTCTTCATTTTCATGGACACTTCAGTGTTTGATCACCTGCCCCTCTTGAGCAAAGTGTCCTCTTCCCAGAGACACATCACCTGATTTACTAGACCTTCCAAAAGTTTGGCTTGGCTCCAGCTCTCCTGTGCACATGGGCAAGTGTCTTCTTGGTACAAAGAGGTCCTGACTTATAATGTCTCTGCTCTGAAGGTTTTGATGCAAAGCAGTTGTTCACCAATGAATCAGAGACAGAGGAGAAATGATGATGCTCAGTCTCACTTATACTCTACTGTGGATGGCCAAATTCAGATCAGGATAAAAAAAACCCCAAAAAACCAAATTAAGGCAGGTGTCTTTCCTAATAAATGAAATGAGAGAGAGAAGTCAGATGTCTCTCTCTGTCACATTCATCTTTACCTCTTCCCAGACATTGTTACCGGCCACTGAAATCCTGAGCTTTTGAACTGGGTCCAGCTGTGGTCCTGCTTCAGGCTGCTGTAGGTTAGTTCACACAAACATGCATGGTTTGGACAGGATTTCTGTGCTGATACTTTATAAGATGGTCAACTGCTGATCTTGGTGTTTTCCTCAGCCCTTTCCATACACTCCTCATGATGGGCACTCACAGCAGGGTCACAGCTGCTGGGTGGGAGTGGAGTGCAGCTCCCTGCCCTCTCCCAAAGGCCCTGTTCTGCTCCTGTTCAGCTCCCTGCCCTCTCCCAAAGGCCCTGTTCTGCTCCTGGAGTGTTCTCCAGCCTTTCTGAGGAAGAAGGGGCTCCCACTGCAATCTCGGCATGGGGAAAAATGAGAGGAGACAAAGAATAACTGGGAAGAAGGAGGAATGAGAAGAGTGCTCTGAGTCACTGAGCAAACAGACCAGTGGCATCCAAGCAGGCTGCACTTGCATAGTTTCAATCCTGTGCCCAAAGAGCCTTGGCTATCCCAGACCTTGGCTGTGGTGAGGGTGGGGGAGAGAGGGAGGGGACAGAGGTAATAGTTTCTCAAGGACATAATGATCTTGAGCAATTTCTGTGCAGGTATAAACATGATTTCCTGCAGCACTGCTTGTCACAAATGTCTCCTCGCTCAAACAGGACTGAATGCATTTGTTTACAGTGTTTGATGCAAGGAAAATTTCTGACATATGTTTTATTTATGAGGTGTCCTAACGTAATGATACTTTTTGTGTGCATGAGGTAGGGAGGGAATTGGCTGCCTTTCCATGACTCCTAATTTGAATGGCTGAGGATTGTGTTTATAGAAATGTGTGGAGAGATGTCTTAAAAGCTATACAAACCTGGGTTGTGTAAGATGGCCAGTAAAAGTGTCTACTGCTGAGGATATTCACAGACCCTAGAGCTTTCCCCAGAGCTCATCTGCTTCTTAGAGATGCCTAGAAGACAGCAAAGGTGGTTGTGGAATCAGGAGGAGATAGTCCAAAAGATTTCAGTACCTCTGAGCAGATGCTGTAGGAATTTGGAGAGACCAGTGGAAGGGGACATGCCTGTGACCTCCAAAACCAGGAGAGCATGAGGATAGGAACAGCAGCATGGACAGGACAATCCCCACGCTCTCATTGGTGCTTAGGACAGCAGAATGAGCCCACCATGGAGAGGTCTGGGCAAGTTGATGTCCTCCAGACTGATAGCAACCTCAACATTTTCCAGTGGCTGAACTTGTTTAATCTGTTCCTTCTCTTTTCAGCTGGACATGGTGGACAACTGATGTGAGTGCAGGGGGTTGAGATCTCGCTCTGGAATGGAAGATATGGAGGACAAATTCATCAAAACATGAGAAAGGGTCTACCAATTCAGTCATCAGACACATCTTGGTCTGAAACCTTATTCCTGGCCTTGACATACTGTTTGTGGTGCTTGTAAAAAGATAAAAGTATGGCAGATGCACATGTTCCTGGAATATTGCTTTCCTCTGGGATTACATGGCACTTCTACTTCCCAGGCCAGGAGTTGTACCCACATAGCCCTCCATAATTTCTTGTGTTGTGATCTGACTTTGTGAAGACGTCTGAACTCTCCAACACCCTGCTGCAGGGACTCCCAACAACTGTGTGAGGAGAGGACTGATGGGGCAGAGAGGCAGGGAGCCCTTGGCAGAGGGGGCTGGAGGGCGTGACAGGGAAAGGATGCCCTTTCTAGAGGCTGAGGAGATTGTGAGTGCTTGGTTCAGGCAGATGGCACAAGCAGTAAAGTGGCAGAAAGAGAAGAGAAGGCAAAGCAGGTCAGAGGGAGAGCCCTGGTACAAGGTAGAAGCCAGAAGCCAGTGAGACAGACACTGACCACAAGGCAAGAAAAATACAGAGTCTTAGTGAAGGCTCCAAAAAGGATGAAACTGGGATTCATTGCCTACTAGGTCAGGAAATAGTGGGAAACCTGAGGAAGACATAAACCACCCAGATGAGGAGCTGGGAGAGGAGCAGCTGGGATTGTTTGGGGCAGAGAGGAGGCAAGAATTGTAGACAGCGGCATAAGCCTCCAACAAAAGCGTGCACTGAGCAATGTTCTGCTCAAAACTGAGTCATTTAAAGGCAGTTTGGGTGCATCTGCCCTGCAGTTACTTCTGTGAATGCAAGGAATTACTAGATTTGCTGGCATGGGCCATTCTGCACAGGGCAGGTTACTATAGCACTGTTTGCTTTTATGGCAAACAAACTTTTCCAGTGCAAGTTTCCCTGGGGACAAGCCTCCCCACTGAGTAATAGTGTTATTACAGCTCAGCCCATGTTTGAGCCTTCCTTTAGTCTCTACTCCTGGGAGGATTTGATGGGAAAAGGCTTTAATAATCACTTTAGGGAAGAAAAATGTACCCATAGCTTCCTGATGACTGAAGTGTTAGAGCTGGATGGGGTTTCTCTTTCTATTCATGCAAACAGGTTGAATTTACCAAGAGTTTTGGCCCAGCTGAATGCAAACACATTCTGTGTAGGGATGTAGTGTAGAAGACAGATATGGGAGGTTGAAGATGATGATGAAAAGACTATACAAGATTTTGAATTTTCTTTGTTTCATTTGGAAACACCTTCTTTTCACTCCATTCTTTCAGCCTCTTTTCATAGTCCCCTCCTCCTAAGTTTTTCCTAAGGGCTTAGGCAACTTGCAAAGAAATTAAGCACTTTCTTTGCAGAAGATCTAAGTGGTCCAAAATTAATTTTTCTTCCATCTCATCAAAAAAACCCCAAAACCACACACACACACAAAACCCCCAAACAACTAGTAACAAGGAATATTCCATGTAAGGTAAGTGATGGAAATTAAGCCTGCTCCATGGCAGGCAGCCTAGAGCTGAGCCCTTGGGAAGTGCTGCATGGAGTTGGAAATTACCATGATCTTTAGGAAGAAGCAAGATATGTGCATGCCACTACTGGGTCAGGGTGGGGAAGGAAGCATCTGAGCATCTGGTCCCTCCCCTCCTCACACACAGGTCAATTGTGCTGCAACTCTTGTGTGTTTGAGTGTAAAATCCACCCTGGCCTGCCTGTGCGTGTACAGCACGAGGCACTGGCTGGTCTATATATACTTTCCTGCAGAAAACTTCAAAGTGACTTCCCCTGCAGTGTTTCTTCACCAAATTAACTCAAGCAATGTCTGCAGTGACGTGGTGAGGAGGAGAAGCCTCTGGCTGCCACCACAGCTGTGTCAGCTCCCTAAAGGCAAGGGCTAATTGCATTGGCTTCCTTGTTGCAAAGACCCCCCTTTGCCCAGCAAGCACTGGTCTCTGTTGCCACTGAAATATCCCAGTCTCTGAGTCATCCTATCCACAGAATTCAGTGCAAAATTCAGCCTGTCATATCCTGCTTTTGAAGAAAACAATTATAGACAGGTCTGCCAACACGGTCCTAACGTGTCGGGACTGCTGTGAGCCCCCGGTGGAATTCATGGGGATGTAGGTGACATCTATCCAGGAATTTAGATGGCTTCTTTGGTCCACTTATCTGGATGTATCAGGGGACACAGAGATGCACTTGAATTTCCAGACAGGTTTCTTTCTTGTAACACATCTGCTGGTGGTGGTGGGTGTTTGCAAAGCCATTGCAGTCAGCTCAGGGTGTGATGATCCCTCTGGACTTCAGCAGGATGCACTGCAGCTTGCTTTTGGCATCAACCTAATGTGCTTTGGCTTCCAAGTCACTTCTAACTGCTGGCCTGAATTTATTTGAAAGATGCTCTGCTTTGCTCTACAGTTTTTAGGTGGCTCATTGACTGATACAAAATCCCCTTTCCCTAATGTTTTTCTAGGCTGGCACTAGTAGGAAGAGTGTGCCATGCAAAATGCTTCTCTTCCTAAATTCACTTGAAGATTTGGAGACATTTTAGCATCAAGGCACAAATGCAAAAGGATCCTGTTGGACACAGCACTTTTTGTTGACTTTATTCCAGCCACATGGACAAAAGACAAATTTACTTTCCATCAGTATCACAGTGTTCTGCAAATTCTATCATCAACACCCTGTGTTATTACAAAATTGCAGATGTCTCTTCTTTAGAACAAGCCACAGGAAAATGTGTTTTGTAGTTATAACCTAAAGGAATTCTCCTTTGACAGGCTGACTGCTCATGTCACATGCAGAAAGCCCAGAGTAAGACTGGTTTACTGTGAGTTTGGTTTGGTTTCAGTTTTTTTCCAAAGCCCAGTCTGTCTCCCTAGAGGGCACATGAGCCATAGCTAAAATCTCTCTGGGTTGTGCAGTGTAGCCCGTGGCTCCAGTAGCTGCTCAGGGATTTTGCAGCTGTTCTCCAGCAGAGATGTGTAATAACTGTGCAGCAACACACACGTATTTTCTTTCATAGTGGATGTTAATTTATGAGCTTGCTTAGAGCTTTAACACTCAGCTGGTTTACTCTGCACCTTTTTGTGTTATACATAGCATTTTGTGAACCAGGACAGCAACTGGATACGGGATTGCCTCAAATCCTCGGCAAGGTCTGCCACTCAGAAATTCCACCCTAAACCCAGTCAGGTCTTTTGTCACAGAGTATTATTAGTTCCCTCTAAAAGGTCCTGAGAGTCACAGAATACTTATTTTAAAAAAAAAAAAAACTCCTCTGAAATGGGAGGTAGAAAAGGTGATGGGAGGCTTATTTCTGGTGAGAAGATGCAGACTGAGTACAGGACACCTTTTTCTCTGCTCTCATACTACACAACACATCTGCAGGTCTGAAAAGTCTTTCTAACATTATATCTGGCTCAGCATTACTAATATTAAGAAACAATTTATTTGTTGCAGGGTCGAGGTCACATCACATGTGATAACTGATAGCTGATAACTTCCCTGCAAGCCACAGCCTTCTGAGAGGGACCATGAAAAATGGGCTTCATGCAACCAGTGCTGTGCAAAATGGGTGCTTGGGCACTCGCCCAGAGGGATAGAAGGAAGAACCAAGGTTTATGTGGTTCCCCCAGTACAGCAAAAGAAGATTCCCATGCAGTAATGTGGGCATCCTACCCACTGGGCTGTAGCACACAGATAGCATCCAGTCCCTGCTTCCCTATCCTACCCACACATCCAAAACTATCTTCAACACTAGTGCCTTTCCCTCCAAATTATCACTGTCTTTTCCAGTAAAAGAAGTCCTCAAGCAGTCCCAAGTGAAACAGATAACTAGGATTGAAAAAAAAAAAAGTTTTACTTGGTCTGCTTTTTTAAAGCTCTATTGGTTTTCTGAAACACACAGCTAACCAAAAAAAAACCTCAGGTTTTTTCAAGCATGGTTTAAGCATGCAGTTAGTGTCCCTTGGTTTCTAAAGGTACTTTATACAATACTTGGAGGTAAACTCATGCCCAAGTGCTTCACTGAATGAATTCCCCCTTTTCTCTGAACACAGGGAGACAACCATGGCAGCATGGTATTGAAGAGAAGTGCTAAGGCATCTCTTCCTGGGCTTCAGCTGGAGCAGCCGTTCAGAGCTCCATTTCCAAACCCAGACAAATCTCCCGAAGTTGTTCTGACACGTATTGTAAGAGTAAATAAATAATCACATGGCACTTTATTCCACCACCAGAACTCTCTTAGCACAGGATAGCAGTGGATCTGGATGAAGCCAATTCTAATTACAGATAAAAGGTTTGATGCATGAAAAGAAGCTGGTATTTACACCCAATTATCTGAGGGAGGAGAGATAGGGATGTACTTCCTTTTATCATTTTCATTAAGTTTCTTTTGAAATTAAAAGACTCCTTGAGTTTCTGAAGATGCAACGGTCTTTTCAACTCGCCGGCAGTGAAATACAGGTTGTTTTCCACGATGTGTTGTGCAAGTTCAGACAGTGGGATCTCTCCCTCCTCCCTTGACTCCAGTAGAGCATTGCATGATGCTTGCTCATCCAGTTGCTTCTTTAATGTCCCTTTGCTGAAGTTTAAACTCCTGGAGCTGCATTTCATGTATTTCAGGTCTGAGGCACCCTGTGTTTGTAAACAGCCTCTGCCTTCCCATCACCTGAAGAAAATCACTTTGAGTGAAGGAAACCTCCAAGCTTTTGGGGCTTGTTAGGGAGGGGTAACACCAGCCCACTGAATACTAACAGAAAGCATCTGGGCCTACTGATGCCATTTTACCACAGAGAACCCTCAGAGGGAACAGAGAGAGGGGATGGGAAGCAGCCAGGTGGATGTGTTATCCACACAGCAGCTCTCAGGAATCGGGCAGAGCAGGACCTTGACAGCTCCATTGCTGCTTGGAGTCCAGAAGTTCTGGTCTTTGTGACTCTTCTCATCCCTCCCTCCCTTCTGGGCACTCTGAGCCCAGCCTCTTTTCTTAGAATAGATCACTTACTTCTCCTCTTCATTTCTCCATCTGCAAACTGGGGACGATGTGCGTAAAGCTCCCTGAAATCCTCTGCAGGGAGGTGCCACAGAGTGGAAAGTATTAGCTATCAGTATCCTTGTTAATATTCTGTTCAACTCTCAGTGAAGTCACATAATCCTGTGTTTGGGTCATCGCTATTTGTTGCTATGGAAATGTGTGTTATCAGATACTGCAAATTCAGTGTCTGAGGACATCTGCGGAGGGGGAAAATCTCTTGTTTGAAGAAACACTTGTGCCAGTGGCAGGAAACTTTGCGAGGAAGAAGGGAATTCACCTATTTCTTTTGTTCTCCACAAATTGCTGGAATGAGTCAACAGGAGCTCCCCACACTCAGCTCCTGGAAGCCGGTGTCTCTTACCCGATGCACAATTCCAAAAGGACTGCACGTGCTGGGTGAATTTGTGAATGCATCTGGTAGGATCATTAACACCAGAGCAGAAGACAAATGCAAAGTATGTGCTTGGCCATATGGGTGAACGTGAGCTGCTTAAGACTGTGTGCCATAATAGAGATGGAAAGTCTTACGAGGGAAGATCAGTATCCCCCCACCTCTCTGGTAAGGGATTAAGGCAGTTGGTCTTGCAGGAGTATTCATAGAGTGTAAGGCCAAAGGGGACACTTAGGTCACCTAGGCCAGCCTCCTGAATGCTGCAGGTCACGGTGTTTCTTCCACTGAGACCTGAGCTGAGCCCTATAACTTTACGTTGAGGCTGCAGCAAAGCTTCCAGCCAGACCAGAGGCAGACCCCAGCAACTCCCTGCCCAGTTTGTCCCAGTGAAGGAGCACTCTCACTGGTAACACACGACTGGTGTTCCCCCAGGTGGGTGCAGATCAAACCACGTGTGCTGCAATGGGGTCAAACACAGAAATGGGATGCACTGGACCAGTGCAGCTTCCTGATCCGAGCTGGTGGGGTTACATCACCCTGTGCCTCAGCCCCTCCTGGCTCCAAACCTCTGCAGGAATATGCCATTTCCCTGGAAATGTGCTTACTTACCAATTGTCCACATAGTCTTCTTTGAGTGAAACCAAACAGGCTTTTTGGGGAACTTCCTGCTCATTTATGTGGTTTTCTATTGCACCTGTGCAAAATCTGACAATGGTTTTATATCTACAGCTGCCCAACACATGTCTGTGCTCACTGTCCATCATGTGCATTGAGTCTACAGATATAAAAAGCCCTTTTTGGATATACTCAGCATCACTTTAATTTCCAGACCTTTCTGTCAGGTTCCCTGAGCAAAGGCTGTTGTAAGAGAAAACAAAGTTCATATTTTGATAATGTCCCTATTTGAGGTATTCCATGGCCATGCTCTTACCTCATGCCTAAAGATGAAACACAAGCCCTGCCTTTATTACTCTTTGAGACTCTGTATTGAGTGCATTCCTCATCCTTTACCAGTTTTTCACTGGGTTTGCCTCCCTGCCTCATACAAAGCTAATTTCAGGTTGAAAGCAGGAAAAACAGTGCCTAAGATCAAGCATGCCAGTTTGACTTTTCATAATTAAGATCTTTATTTTCAGCTATTCAAGCTGGTTATAAAAGCTCAGCAACACTTGGGGGATGCAGTCATGGGCAGGCAGGGCTGATAAGAACCATTGCCTAAACATTTTTTATATATATATTTAGCAGGTAAATACCTGTATCCAGCACTAACAGAAAGTTCTTGCAGTGAGAAATGACCAACTTATGAAAAAAAATGTATAAGTGCTTTTAGGTATGTATGTATGTATATATGTGGGCATATATATATACACACATACACATATACATATATGCATATATAGTTGCTAATGTTTTTCTATGACAAATGTTTAATACATTTACACTAAATTTTCCATATTTAGTGGAAAGTTCTAGTGACAGACTTACTAAAGAAAGAAATATATGTTGTGGGGTAATTGTATATTATGCTCTATAAATTCTCTGTCTGCTAAGAAACATGATACAGCTTTTATTTTGCACAAGTTTCAGATTTACAACTCTGACATTAAAGATCAGGCTGGGAATCTGAACAGTAGCTTGCTATTTCTGCATCTCTACTACCATGGTGATTTTTGCCATCGGAACTGAAACTACCAATTACAGGGCTGAATCATGAAACAAGACAGGATATACTTTGCTTTTCCATCCAAATCAGAAGAACCTGCAAAGCTCTTGGTACTTGTAATTAACATTAACATGCTCCAAGTCACATTTAAAAATCAAGAAGACAACCAGAGCTGCCTAAGATGTTGCTCATCAGAAGCAGAAATGGTGAGCTTTGATCGTGTTTGCAGGAAGCCATTTTTGGACCCTTTCCATTGCTGTTAGAAATTACTTCAGTGCCTGTGACATTGTTACCTCCTTCCACAGGCTGACAGTATTCAGTGCAGATATTGCAGACTGGGAGAAGTGCTGGTGGGGAAAAGCAGTGTCTGTTTTCCCATGTGTGATGGGGGAATGCAGGTGCTACATGTTTTCCAGCCTGGCAAGTTGCTCTTCACGAACCTCAGCTCTTCTCTTTGTTTAAGCACAGACCACAGTTCTGACCTTGCAGGACGGTTTAGCAAGAATTATACAGACTTAATTGTTAGGGCTGTTGCAGGTAAAAACCCCAAATAGACCCATAATAACACACAACAGAGTGCCACGTAATTTTAGAAATATTTAATACATCCAAATTCTGTATGTGCTAGCCACAATGCATGCCACTCCTTACTAAAACTCTACTTAGCTAAAAAGAAGCTACAATTTTGCAGTAGCAAAATGCAGCGTCTTTAGTCAGGATTTGCAAACATGTCTGTATCATTCTTTTCCCCTCCAGGTCAACTTTTGATCATTTTGGCTGCTTGCAACAAACACTTGGCAGAAGGGGACAGCACTCAGATATGCTGCACTCCTATTATTTCTGTGAATTCTTGCCTCTGCTTTGGGGAGAGAGAAACCTCATTAGCTTGCAGGGAAAAGCAGCAAAAGGGCCTCAACCACAGCAGGCACAAAGGGTGCCTACAGATGTTGTAACAGCCCTGCCACAGCTGCCTCTCGTGTTTTATGGGACTCTGGAATCTCCAGTCACAAGAGAGGCAACCCCAGGCAGCTCAGCTCTGCCTCTTTGTTTGTTCTTGGAGTTACTTGTTTTTAAACCTCACTAGGTACACATCAGATGGCAACATGAGAAACTCAGCCCACAGCCCAGGAGTTAAGAACCACATCAGCAAGACCCACTGCTTTCACTCACACATCTCTTCTGAACTCCAGCCAGTCTGAGCCCAGCACAGCCTTTCTGCAGATGAGCCCTGACACTGCTGAGCTGTGTCATCAGCCACCTGCCATCTGGATCTCTGCAAGCCCTTTGATGGCAGCAAGGGCCAGGGACCAAGCAGCATAAACCAAGGGACTGCCATGCACTGGAGAGCACTGCTGGGTGCTGCCAGCTGCACTGTAGGCTGTTGCTAAATCCTGCACTGCCCTTGGGTAAGGAGTTTACTCAATCTCAGTGTTGATTAGGACATCTCCAGGGCACATTCAAAGGGATATAGGTGTTAGGACACAACAACAAACACAGTTTTTAATCCTGGGCTGGGCTGGGCTGGGCAGGAAGCACTTACAATCATAGGATTGTTAAGGTTGCAAAAGACCTAAGATGGTCACCCAACACTGCCCAATCCACCAGTAAACCATGTCACTGAGTGCCACATCTACACATTTTTAAATGCCGCCAGGGATAGTAACTCAACCACTTACCTGGGCAGCTTATTCCTGTGCCTGACCAACCTTTCAGTAAAGAAATTTTTCCTGACATCCAATCCATGCACAGCTCAAGGCTGTTTTCTCTTGTCCATCATTTTTTCCCCTGGAGAAGAGGTGACTCCCACTTTGCTACAACCTCTTCTCAGGGAGTTGTAGAGAGAGATAAGGTGTCCCCTGAGCCTCCTTTTCTCCAGGCCAAACACCTCCTGCGGCTCCTCATAGGCCTTGTGCTTCCCAACTTTGTCACCCTGCTCTGGGCATGCATACTTGTATCTGCTTTAGCAGAACTGGCTGGTAAAACTCATACCCAGAGAGCACCATTACCTGACTCCTTTTTGGGGCTGTCTTGTGGCTGTGACATACCAGATCTCTTCTCCTGCCCCAGCTCCCTAGAAATCCTGCCCTGGCACTGTCCCATGGCCAGTTGCCATTACCCTTGGGGCTGTGTACACCAATATTTGTTGGCTTGGCTTCTCCATGCAAAGGAAGAGATGCCTGCAGCACATGCTGATGATGTGCCTGATGTACTGCTGGATGTTTCCAGCCTGCTCCTGACTGCATGACTTTGGTCTGCTCCCTGCTTGTGTACAGACACCTGGGGATTTTCCAGCAAAAAACATGTGCCCATTCCCTGCTTTTCTGCTCCTTTTCATCACATTTAAATGGTAAATCCTGGTAAACCTTAAGGGTTTTAACCAAGCAAAACAAAAGTGATGGTGAAATGAAACCATGAGTCTACAAGGTAAGAGTGATTGTGTGTTTGCTACAAATACCTGAGGGCAAAGTTTTGGGTTTTGTTCATCTTGGCTGCTCCAGGATGCTTCTCATTTCACACACAATTTCAGCAGTTCTGAATGATGACTTTTGATCACTAGTGACATTTTCCATATCTCCTAGTATGCTTGGGTTTCACCCTCCAGTTCCAGCTGCTATTTCCTGGACTATTTTCCACTTGGAAGCAATTCTCCACCTCACCCAGCTGTGTCTTCCTGCTCCTTCCAGTCCCTCCATCTTGAAACCTCACTCCTTTCTCCCACATCTCACAAAGCCATCTGTAGGGACAGGCTCCTTTCCCGGCCCTCTCCTCTGCATCTGCATCAGCAGAGCACTTTCCAAGCCTCTTCCTTCCGTGCTCTTTTCTTAGGCTGGACTCCCTTCTCCAGCTCCCCCCACCACCTCCCCTGCTCTCCAGCAGAACCCAGCACTCGCCGACTTCCTCCTCCGCGAGCGGCCGCAACGGCTTCCTCTGGCCACGGCTGTCCCAGACACTCTGGCTCCACGGCACACCCTCTACATGCACAAAAACACCAAACCAGGGCTTTGCTTTCTTATTCAAACATGCAGCTCAGCTCAGGCAGCTGTGACACTGAGGAAACCTGCAATGACAACCTGTCACCCACTGTGCCACCGCCAGCATGGACACCCCAATCGGCTCTGCCAGCCCTCATGACCCATCACTGTCAGGTATTTGCTCGTGTCCTTATCATCCCTGTGTCCTGCAGGGCCTCCCTGACACA
This sequence comes from Leptocoma aspasia, assembly GCA_013399835.1. Classification (NCBI taxonomy): domain Eukaryota; kingdom Metazoa; phylum Chordata; class Aves; order Passeriformes; family Nectariniidae; genus Leptocoma; species Leptocoma aspasia. Next base: position 60,657 of record VXAX01004964.1, read on the forward strand.
GGATGATATTTTTTCAAACCAGATCTGATGGTTTTGTTACGATGCAGGTCCCCTGTGGTTTGCAGAGGGCACCAAAATTTTAACTGAATTCATAGAAAAGCACTCTGCTTGGGTGGGATTTTGCACAAGAGACAGGGAAAATTCTTCTGGAGTTAGTGTCTGTGGGCACGCTTGGCCCAAGGCCCTGTAGGGAATGTGTTGGACAGACAGAGACACATCTGTCCCAGGGAGCCCTGCTCACTCAGCTGCCCCCCAGGTGCTATGACTCACCATCCTGCACAGACAGCTTTGTAAGGAAGGGCAAATTCCTCCCTCAGAGTGGATCCTGTTGGAGCTTGATTGGATGCAGGCTGCTCTGTGTGTGTCACCCTGCTGGGCAGAGCTGTCAGGGATGGGGACAGGACCTGGCCACCTCCGAGCCACCTTGCCATGGCCAGTATGGGGCTGCTGTTGCCAGTGAAGTCTGGACCATCCCTGGCAGCCTGTGCCCAATATGTGCCCATGTGATTGCTGGCAAAAGGATAGCCAAGCTCTCAGTGCAGTTCTCTCCTCTGATGCTGCCAGCTCCCAGGCAGATGTGTTATTTTAGGTCTCATGAACTCAGCAGGCTGGGAACAAGCTGCAACTTGGCAGAGACATCCAAAGAACATCCAGATGTTGCAGAAAGTTGTCAGGTGGGGTCAACCTAGGACTAATTCAGTGCTGGTACGGGCCATGGTGTTACTGGCCTCCAGACTCCCAAAGAGAAAGCTACTTTTAATTTCCTGGTGGCTTGTGGCCACTAAAACCACCACAACCTTCCGCTCACAGCTGTTGGAGTCTGAATGTCACTGTCCGAGCCCACTTTTAATTTACTTAATTTTCTGCTGTGATTTAAACTGGAGAAGTTTTGTTGATTTCCTCCTTTCTAGGCAATGGTTGTGTAACACTCCTGGCTTGAGAGAGCTGTTGTGTTCCAGTCCAAAGCAGCTGTGCTGCAGTGGTTGATTTTGGTGATCCACATTGCTTAGATGGAGTGTTTGTCATCTGTTTGGACACCCTGCAGTCTGGTGGGGGAAATCTGTGATGATAATGAGCTAAATGCCTTGACCTCATTTGGAAATTTTACTGGGGAACATGTGCAGAACTTGGCTGGCAAGGGGGAGGGATAGTCAGCCTGTTCTTTACATTTCTGTTCGCTTAAACTACATATGCTCTGGCACATGCTACCTGGGAAGCCTGGCATGGCTGCAAGCTCTCCATCTCAAACAAACCCTGGGTCTGCCCACAGGATGGAAGACTGCTGGGGGAAATGGTGCCAACAATGTCTAGAGATGCTTTCTGTGCAGAGACAAGAAATGTCTGGCTCTTTCACAGAGGGGTGGAAGGTGGAGGGACATGCAATCAGGAAAGCAATCTCACATCTCTTACCAGAGTGGCTTGTGCTAGGGCAGTGAGGGGACATGAAGAGGGTGTAAAGGAGGATCAGTGAAGTCAGGCTGCAGATGGAAAATGAGCTTTGGGGGCCAGGGTGCTCTTTGCTTGTCAGACAGGAGGTTGAGAAGCGACCTTAATTACAGTGGGTGGGTGATTCCACCTGGAAGAAAACTGAACGAGGGGAACTAGAGGCAATTTTGAGTCTTGCTAGTGAGGGTGCAACGTGAGCAAACAGCACGAAGCCTGGCAAACCCAACCTTGCAGTAAGGAGTCCACTGACACCTCACCTTCCCACTTTGTTGTAACAAGGAAGGACATTCTTCTGCACGATGTTCTTTGATCCAGCTACTGGCACTACTCTTCAGTGACGTGAGTATGTGCAACAGGGCAAACTTTCATGGTGTGGGGAATACTCTGCCCTCTGATCCAACTCCTGATGTCCCTCTTCCTGGACATTATGGAGAGGAAGGACAGCTGCAATTTTCCTCAATGTCATTATCACACACATGGCTGAGTCTTCAGAATATGACAGTAATACAAGCTCACAGCTCCTGCAGGAGTAGGTGCATTCTAAGGGTACATTTTTTGCTCATTTACCACTTCCTTCTGAATGTTCAGGATACTTCCAGTTCCCAATATGACAGTATGAAGTGACAGACTTTTACTTTGAAAGTTTTGAAAAATTTGAAAATCTGAAAATTGAAGTGTTCCTGAAAACACACGTCTGCCTGTCTGATACTTGGCTGACTGGCCTTGCTGTCAGACCTCACATGCTCTCAGAGGGTGCACACAGATTGGTTTCTCCAGAAGAAACAGAAGGAAATGTGTTTATGTCTACACAGGGTTGGATGATTCAGTGGGGAGTTCCCAGCAGCAGCCAGTGAAAGGATGCTGGGCTTACTGGAAATGCCCAGGTGTCATTTCCCCTGGCACGAGTGTAGGCAGCTGACCTGGCAGGCTGGACTCACCAAAGCACAATCACCAAGCAGTTCTTTCTTTTGGACTCAGTTTAAACAACCCAGCAAAGCCAGACTTTGCAGCCTGTGTGGAAGACAACCAGGGGCCTTTGCCAGCAGCTGAATGCTACGCCAAAGGGAATAGAATAGAATAGAATAGAATAGAATAGAATAGAATAGAATAGAATAGAACTATTTCAGTTGGAATGGACCAGTGGTGATCATCCATTCCAAGTTCCTGACCACTGCAGGGCTGATCAGAAGTTACAGCATGTTGTTAAGGGCATTGTCCAAATGTCTCTTTAAACACTGACAGCCTCAGAGCATCAATCACCTCTCAAGGAATCCCAGTGTTTAACCACCCTCCTAGTTAAGAAATATTTTGTAATGTCAAGACTAAAATTATTCTGGAGCAGCTTTGAACCATTCCCATGCACCCTATCACTGGATCCCAGGGAGAAGGGATCAGCACCTCCCTCTCCACTTACCCTCCTCAGGGAGCTGCAGAGAGTAATGAGTTCACTCTTCAGCCTCTTATTTTCCAAACTGGAAAAGCCCAAAATCCTCAGCTGATCTTCACAGGACATTCTTTCTAGCCCGTTGACCAGCTTTGTTGCCCTACTCTGGATGCATTCAAGTATCTTAGCGACTTTCTTAAATTTTGGGGCCCAGAACAGCATGGGATTCTCAAAGTGAGGCTGCACCAATGCTAAATACAGCAGGATAATCCCCTCTGTTGATTCATGGATTGCTTGTTGGGGAGAGGCTGAGGTGCTGCCATTCCCTCCCTGTTCCAAGGAGGACATTAGAGAGGAGCATCATCTCTGAAAAATCAGGTGGGAATGTGTGTTTGCACACATCTGTGACAGCAAATACCCTTCTGACACTTTGTAACAGCAAGAAAAGGCCACAGCAAGAAGGAACACAAAAGAATTTATTGCCTGGGACTCCTAGATTTACTGCCTCATAACTGATTTTCTTATAAGCTGTTCATAGTAGTCAAATGGCATGCACAAGCCTTTGTGCTTCAAGTCTTTAAGAAACTACTTATGTTCATTTTACACATTGTCTGGGAAGTATTAAAAGTTACTACTAAGGGTCTTAGCCACTATCATGCTGAAGTTTTAGTCACAAACCCTGGCAAGTCCTGGCCAAAATGTTCGTGGACTGGTCTTGAGCAATAAGTGGAAGTGCAACAAGAAAAGTGGTGCAACAGTTGTACCTGGCAGTGTTTCCACATCCCCTTTTGATTCTAGACTCTAACTTACTGAAGGTCAAAGTGAATACTCCATTTGAGGTTCAAAACTGTTTTTATCCTCAGACCAGAGAACAAGAATCTTGATTCATTTTGCCTTCCTCGACGGTAGTGAGTTGTAGGTTGCCTGGTGGTGTCACCGAGGCACAACTCACCCAAGCTCTTTTCTGCCACTGCTGAGGATCAGTCCATTCCATTCCATTCCATTCCATTCCATTCCATTCCATTCCATTCCATTCCATTCCATTCCCAGATTCTGACTGAGACATTATAGTCTTGAGAGGATCAAGATATTTTGTGTGACCAAGTTTCTGGATGCAGTACTGGTGTGAAATCCGATGGTCTGCGATTGCTGAGCCAGGTAAGACAAACTAATGGCCCTTTCTGGTTTCCAGCTGCATCATATGTTGTGTTCATGTTGTTTTGTGGTTGGTGCTCTGTGGGGCCTGGAGTGTGGTCAGTTCTGGGGTGTGTGGAAGGGAAACCAGGGTGGGTCACTCAGAGGTGTCACAGCCAAGAGGCTGTGGCAGGGCTCACCTCAAAGGGAAGGTTCTGCATGCAGTGGAAGCAAATGCCCTGATATTCTTCCAGGAGGACTCCTGAGAGTCTGAGGGTGCTCTGCTTTGAAATGCCACTTGAGATTTCCCCTGGGTGAGCAGGATGGGTTTTCAGAGCTGTTCTCAAACTGCTCAAGATCTCGTGTATCTGCAGGGCATGCGTGGAATTCCTACCAACACCTGTGATGTTTTTCAGGCATTTCCTTTTCCCAGGGCTGTCTTTCCTTTTTATCTCCTCTCCCATGCTGCAACCCTGGACCCATCCCCAGCTCCAAGTGAGCTGCTTTGGGAGGGGAAGCAGGATCCCTGGGGCAGTCCTGGAGGTTGGGTCAGTACCGCACCGTGACTGCTGATGTGCATCGCTCACAGAGCACTGCTCACAAGGGAAACTTCCCATGTGTTCTTCTTGGCTCCTCTGTTCCCACTCACAGCAATTATGTGTCTGCTTTTTGGCCTTCGTTTGTGCTAAGCTGTTGTGCCTCAAGTGAGCGCTTATTAGCACTTCCTTCTCTGAAAAGGAGTGACTGCAAAATAAGCCAAGGGTCATTTCCCTTCCCTTGAGACCAGGAGACATCCTGGCTTTTAAATCAGGCTCCATAAATTTTAAGCCTTAGCATCTCATGTGTTTTGCCTAGAGAGGGGTGGAGGTTCCTCTGGAGAGAGCAAGGAAAAAAAACTCCTTCTGATGTGACAGTACATTGCCAGAGCCAGTGTTTTTAAGGCATCTGAGACAGCACAGACCAGTGAAAAAAAGCAATCATTAATATACCAAGTGTGTGAAATGAACCAGAAGTGGAAAAAGGAAGCGACCCTTTTCTATTTCTTGCATCATCTTTACTTCCATATCATCCTGCAGGGTTGGGCATCAGCAGGTGGAGCTGCTAAGTATTAGCCAACAAAAAATGCTGCCAGTAAATAGAATGCTGTTGTTGAGAGTCAACACCAGTAGACTGTGCTATGTGTGGTGAATACAAATTTTTAGACTGAAAGTACTCTTAATATCTGCAGTGTTCACTATAAGCTCAGAAGAAAAGGATTCAGACTAATGTCAGAAGCTTGAAACTTTTACAAGTCCATAAAAATCTCAAATTTCCCAGCACATAAACTGCCTTCTCAATACTACATACGGTTTTCTCTAACCCATGCTGATTCTTTCTGCAAGAGATTCTAGTAGGAGATCTCTAGTCAGAGAACAAGGTGGTCCCTAACAAGTGATATCAGGGTACATGTTAGTGGGACGATGTGGCAGGGAGGTCCAGAGCTGTGATGGCTGGCTGGTTTCAGTGGTGAGGTATCAGAACCTCAACATATTCTGCTCAACATATTCTGCTCCTCTGTGTTTACATCCTGAGAGCAGAAACAAGGGCTGCACCAAGGAGTTCGTCTCTGCCCTTTCCCTGGGGCTACCTTTTCTTTTCCCCAGCAGTCCCTTGCCTTCATTAAGGTCTCTATTTTAATTTCTTCACTAAAGACACAGCAGTGATGTTGGAAGTTGCCATATTAATGAGGGCTCGTGGCTTGAAGAAGTCAAACTTTCTAAACCCATGAGGTGCTTGGTGAGATTTTCAACCAGCCCAGAGCTGCAACCCAACCCACCTCCACCAGAAGGGCCCCTGGAAGCAGTTCATGGGTAGGAGACAAATGCATGCCCAGGGTTCTTTCACTCCATTCCGGGAGTGTACGTCCTGCATGACCACGGCAAGACAGCAGCATGATGGTTTCATCCTCAGGTAGGGATTGGATCACCAACACCAACACCCCATCCACAAGGTGGGTACGTGGGATGATCCTGATGTAGGAGCCACACCCGAACACAAGCTGTGTGTGGCAATACAAGACCCACTTCTGCCTGAAAATCTCAGCACTGCTCAGGTATGGAACAACCTCTGCATGGAGGAAACCTGCTGTCGTCCTCTCCGGTGACAGACAGGGCCATGGGTGAGGGTGTGCCACAGAGAGAGATGGGGGGAAGGAAAGGATTCAGCAGAATATTATTTCTTGATTCCTCTCCTGCAATTAAAAAAGGGTTGTGTTTTTCACTTTCACGTGCCTCAACTCCCACCAGCTGCATGCACCCACCCACAGCATGTGTGCTGTGTTTTTATTACGGCTGTAGCCTCAGGTAGCGTGGAATTGGGGCCAAGCATACATTAGTAAAATTAGAAGAAATATCATCTGACGGGTCTGGACGGTGCTGTGGGCAGAGCATATTTGGCAAGACTGCTTCCTTCGCAATCCAGCCCAGAGACATTCCCTGATCCTATCTGAACAAGGACTGAATTTGCAAAACGAGTCCCAGCTTGTGAGCTGTGAGTCAGGGATGTCTTAAACACTGCCTCAGCATCCAACACCAACAAGCCCTTTTTATCTTGTTCATCCTGCTCAAATAACTGTAGCAAGCCCTCATGTTAACAGAGCAGCCTTGAGGGTCATAAGGCTGGCGTTTTTTCACACCCTCCAGCACTTGCCCCTTTTGTGTCTGTCCAGTTTTGACCCATTATTGTCCTTTTCTCTGGTTCAGCTAATGAGACTCAGCTACACTGCTCAGAGACAGTGGTTTGAAACCTGCATCTGCTCCATATGGCCACATTCATGTCCCTCACTGGTGAGCCATAAAGATTCACTTCAGTGGGTTTGTCTATGCATCAGCCTTTGAAGGATGTGTGTGCTTAAAATCAAGTATACTTTCCAACCTCTTTCGAGTACCTTCCTTGTAAATAAAGCTTCCTTCATGATTCAAGGGATTTCATAAATTGTCTGCCAGGACAGGCCAGATCACGCAGGAATCTGTGGAAAACCCTGTGTTTACATCCTAAGATGATATACCTCCATCATATCTGAGAAAACCTAATTAGAAATGTTGGATTTGGGAACCATTTGCTGGAAAATCGTGGTGAAAAACATCAGGTCAAAGGAAGACAGGACTTACACTGATCTATTCCAGAAAATCACACCCGGTATTGGTATCACAGTGGCTCAAACTGTTCTTGCCCATGTTTCAGTGAGAGACTGCAGATGTGAAGGTAGTATGGATTAATGACTGCAAAGGTGCATTCACCTTGTTACTAGAAGATGGAAAGAGAAATATTATCTACTTGTGAAGCAAAGGAATTTAGGACAGACGTTTGTAGTAACAGAGAATAAAAGCATAGTGCTTTATTCAAACACAGAGCAATGGAGACAAAAGGCTCATTCAAAAGGACTACATGGGGTGTGCCTGATGCCTTCATAGCCTTGATTTATCTTACTTCAAAACCAGGCACATCACAGGGAATAAATGATTCCTGGGTGGTTATAAACAAATTGCAGTATTTTTTGGAAGAGAGAGGGTCATACCCTCATGCACCAAGGATGTACCAAGATTTACCATTCTGTCACATACCAAGAAAGACATGTTCAAATCTCAATTTCTCAGGAGGAGAAGGATCAGATTGGAAAGAAAATAAAGGCAACTTGAAACTGGCTTTTATCTTAAATATATTTTGCTCTTCTTCCACAATGCAATGCAATGCAGTCTTCATGTCCTCATGTCCCTTTTCTCACCTTCCTTTTGTTTTGCAGTATCACCCATTGCTCTTTACATGTCAGTACTGCCCACTATCAGCACCATGCATAACAAACAACACCATTCCCCTCTCATGGGCTTAGGATGACTTATTTCAGAGATATCATTCAAGGGCCTTAAATATATTGGCCTTAGAACTATTTTTACTTGCAAGTGCTTGAGCCAGACCTTTGATGTTTCATTTGGGTTCAGGGTAAAATAGAGAACACATTAAAATAAGCAGGAGCTGGTGGTTTTGTTCTAAGTGTTACCAGAAGCCAGGGTGAGACACAGAAGAGGAAGGGAAGGGGATTGCCAAAGATTTCCGTTGGATTCTTACTCTCTCCAGGGCTTGTAAATCTGTTCTGTAACCCACTTAATCCCTCCTCCTGCAGGGGAATATGGTATCGCTGAAATCTTCATGATCTCCTGCAAACAAAGGTTTTAATGCAGCCTTTTGTTTATTGTCTCTGCAAATAAAAAGAGGGTCATTTTTTCTCTGTAGCCTGAAGGCTCAGGGAAGTTATTGAGTGTCCTATCCTGCTCTGCTTCCCATCCAGCATTTTGACAGGCATTGACTTGTCCATATCCAGACACCACCTCGCTGGATGTGCCAAAGGAATGGAGCGCTGGGGTCCAAGTCATGAAAATCTTCCAAAGTCAGGGTGGAGGGAAGGCAACCACAACTACCCTCACCTGATGCCACCTAAATTCAAGAGAGAAGGAGACTGTCCTCTTCCAACCTCAGTGGATTCTACTGGGAATGATTCACATTCAAATCAAAACCATCCTGTGACCATGCCTTGGTTGTTGTGCTGCCCACTTGTTCTGCTTCATCTAATGAATTTTACTTGCCTTTTACTCCATCTTTCAGCATGTGGGTAGACCAATCGTTGTCTGTACCTATTTCAGGAACACTATGTATTAGAGGTAGACAGGTATAAACCTGTAATAGCTAATATGACTATGTAGAAAGAAAAAAAAATTGTTTGTTTTTAAAAAAGGAAAAGGAAATCCTATAGAAGCCATTTAAAATGGAAAATATTCTGGGAATAATATTGGATAATAGAAAGAAAAGTTTTGGGAAAAATGAAAGCAAGCCACATGCAAGTAAGCGGGGAAAATTCACAGTACAGCAAGTTGGTGTTGATGCTAAAATGGGAGGAGATTTGAATGCAATTGAACAGAGAATTTACCCTGTGGCACCTACAGAGATTCATGTAGGAATGTCCAGGAAATAAAATCACAAAAGTGGGATAATATGGGCTACCATTACTCAGGGAAAAATATCCCCAAAGGAACACATAGAAGCAGCCATGTTAAGGAAAGCTGGGAAGTGATACAGGAGGAGAATCTACGTGTAACTTCTGGCAGCAAGCTGGCATTGCAAAATTCCCTGCCATCCTCAGTGGGCATCACCCTCATCTGCATGTCTTAGATATGGCTGGGAAGGTTGCTGTTAATTTCTTGGAATCTCAATGCCATACACTGTAAAGTCAGAGCCTTCAAGGGAGAGCAGAGACATAATCACATCATTTGGAGTGGGTTTGATTCATGAAGTTGGGCTTAGATATTAGCTGGCAAAGAGATAAGAAAATAACAGACTTGAGTCTACAAGTATCTGAAGGATGCAAGCAGGGTTGCACAAATGCACTTGAAGAGAGAGAAAATAGGACATAACAGAAAGAAGGAAAAAATCCCTACCAGTATTGAGAAAACAAAACTTGGATATAGGGTCTTAAAGAAAATTCTCTTGAATGCCTTTCTCTTTCAAATAGCAGGAAATGTCCTGTAAATGCAGTCTTGCTTGGATAGGATAAAAGCTAATAATCTCAGCTCAAACTTTTGAGACACAATTCTTCTTGATGAAAGGTTAATTTAAAAAGTGAGTTAATTTCTGCCATGAATACAGTGAGCTGAAAAAAGGTCACCTATTCCAGTTTTCTAAAATTCCTTTAAAAACATTGTGTGCAATGAGCAATCAAAGGAAAGCCAAGAAACTGAGAGCCAGGAGTTAGCAAAATCATTAAAGAAACAGCAAAGAAATATAAAGAGCACAATGCATTCAAATCAGCACAGAGGGCCAGATGGTACATACCCAAGGGTATTAAAGGAATTAGCTGAAAAACTCTTAGGCCCATTATCCATTATATTCAAGTGCTCCTGGAGAACTGAGCGAGCCCTGGTGACTGGCAGAGGGAAAACATCATGCTTCTTTTCCAAAAGGGGAATTACAGATCAATTAACTTGGCATCCTTTCCAGGTGAAACTTGGTCTCTAATAATCAGAAAGCACTATTAGCTGTTCTGCAGGAGGAACAAAACAGAAATGTGTCACACAGAGAGAGAGGTCACATTAAGAGGAGCAGTTGTGCCCAAGTGATAGACTCTACAGACAGATTATACTCACAGTGTTGATGGGAGGAGGAAAACCACATAGAGTGGGAAGTGTTGGGTGGGGAGAGTGAAGGATAAGCAGCTGCTTATCCATCATGTGGGATGAGTATACAGCGTAGTGGGGCAGGCTGGTGGGAGGAAGAAGGGATATGGTCCCTTGAGTCACTCGGTAAATTTACCCTTAAGGGTTTCACTGGCTGACAAGACAACTGGTTTTACAGAGAACTCTTCTGCAGAAAGGTTCTTGATTTCAGTAAGTAATTTTACTCAGTTTCTTCAGACACAATATTCTTTTAGAACCTGATCCATCCCTAAAGAGTTCCATGCAGACACAGTTGACTTTAACAGTGGCTGGACTGGGCCCAAAGCATTACAAGAAAGATGTAGAGTGGATACAGAGAATAACAATGAAAGAGATTAAAATCAGCCTCTACAATGGAAAGTGGAGTATGCTTATAAATATTGCCATGTTGGGCTCCTCAGGGACTCCTGCTGACTTGGACATTATATTCATCTGCAGTAGCACTGAGGAAGGAGAAGAAAAATACATCAATCAAATTCAAAGATAACACTCAGCTGGGGTGTGAATTGCAAATCATTTATTAGAAGTACCATCCTAAAGGGATTTCAATAAATGAAAACTGGGACATAGTGGGAATAGCAAGAAATTGAACAAATCTAAGTGCAGAAACCTCCACAGGGTAACATTGCTCACTAAGGAGAGGTCAAAGCAGTAACCCCAGAGGCTGTGGAGAGGAGTAACTCAGAAGAACTCCTTGGATGCTAATTTGATAGAAAGCTACAGCTGATAATTCATTAAAAACACCCAGATCAATCCTCTTTTGAAGTGCTAATAGGAATACCACTTGGGGCAGGGCCTTCCGAAAAGAGGCAGGCAAACAGGTAAGGGTATAGATTAACTCGTACCGACAAGAGGGTGGAAGGAATGACCTATTTACTAGGAACATCAAAGGAAATAAACATATACATAGCCAGGAAAAAATAAACAAAGGAAGGCAGCAGGGTATAGTCAGATACAGAGACAAACCTTACCATGAAAGAATGCTGCTGAGTGGGAGACAGAACCAGGCTCATCAGTAAGCAATGGTGGGGGCTACACACATGGCCACTTTCAGACTGGAAAGGGGACAATGACCTGATGACTTGGATCTCCATCAGGATTGGCCTGGAAATGTCTCCATTGTAGGGAAGAATAGGCTTTAAAACCACCATACATTCAGGTCCTGTGTTTGGTTCTCCACCTCCATGGAGTCACCATCTTGCTGCCTCTGGGATCACAGCATGTTTACAGTCACATTTTTGGCAATGTCCTTGAGTCAACAGACATGGAAATGAAAGCAAAATCATCAGGGCTTGAATACCAGGGGGAGTGTATAGTGGAAGGAATGTCACTGCAGACAAGGTGGAAAATCCCAGTGGTATGGGGTTAAATACTCCAGATGTGTACAGACAGACTGGCAAGGCAAACATCAGGCAGGTAAAGAAAAGGAGATGAATTATCACATGGAAAAGCCCAGTCCCAGCACAAGGATTGCGGATGTCCTTAGCAGTGGTGCTATTTGTTCCTTTTTCTAGGGGATTGATTAATGTGGGCCAGAGGAGATATTAATCTCACCTTCTTTTTTATATCCATGGGGTAGTATCATGGATCTCCAGAGTGGGAACTGTGAGAAAGGTATGCTTCCCTGCCATACCTCAAGTACTTAACTCTTGTTAGCTCACAACCTCAGCTAGACTTTTACCAAAGGCATGAGGTTATTGCTACACTTGAAAATACCAAGCAATCTGGAAAATATGAGAAGACTTAATGGGAATTTCACTGATTTCCTTACAAAACTGCTGGACCACTTGTTCCACCAATGTTCCCATTTCTCTGTGTTGTCTGCCCACTGACTTCCAGCTGGGATTCACAGTGCAAATTATGATCCATAAATCTCAAAATGTGCATGGCCAACTAGCAAATTCGTTGCTTTCACACACATCACCTCTAAGCCCTTATTAACGGGGGCTTTGGGGACCCCACACCAGGACGTGTCTGCAGCAGGCCCTCCATCCTGGAACTTGCACTCAGCAGAGACACTCCTGTTCTTATCTGATCTTCACCACAGGTGGCAGCTCTTCACCTCGATGCTCACAGCAGGAATTCCTGGCAATTCTTCTCAGTGGAGAGGCTTTCGCCACCCTTCAGCCATGTGAAATCCTCCCACGTGTTTGGGAGGGTGACAGCACATTGGAGCCACACAGCATCACTCGAGTGCCCGTGACAGCAACCGGAGCAACACCAACGGAAGCTCTGCAGGAAGGGGATGAGAAACTCCCTCCCACCACTTGACTCGTGTGGGCTGCTGCTTGGATACAGGTTGAGGCAGCCACTGAAGTCGTGGCTGTCTGTGGGCTGCCAAGTTTCTAACTTGATGTTTTATGGGGCTCTGTCTATCAAAATATTTGGGATCTGCTCATCTGTGGTTACCGTGCCAGTTTCAGAAGTGTGTGTTGGCTGCACAGAAGCCACACTAAGGCACCATCTTGCTCAAATGCTGGCTGAATTACCTGCTTTTTGAGCCTGGTTGTCAGGGAAAAGCCATACGTGTGCAACAAGCTGTTGAAAATAATTTTTAAGGGGTCTCCCAAGTCTCCAGCGCTCCTACTCTGACTGGGCAAAGTAGTGCTTGCCTAAGTATTGTTTCAGGGAAACAATCACAATGGAAATATGCAAATATGTGAACAATTGTTGAATTTGAGACTTGTAATCAAGGACCCAAAGTTAATTTTAAAGGAAATTAAAATTTTCTAAGGAATTTTTTTCCAAGGAAATGTTTCATTGCCTAATCTTCAAATTGCACTCCATTCTGGTGTTACTAAATGAGAGGAAGGGCAGGCTCCTGGTTGAGATGATGGGACAAGTAGTCCAGGGTCAGTTCCTGGTCCTAGCCCAGCTTTCCAGAACCCAAATTACTCAATCCTCCTATGTATTGCAGTTCACTATCAGGAGATATCAATAATATTACTTTTCTCCACACTTCATCTATTTTATCTATTAAATAATGTGGAGAGACAGAGTGAAGATTTAATATAAAGATGCACAACCTCTTGCACAGTGGAGTACCTCATCTTGATTAAGAACTTACACATTATTGATGTTTATATTAATTTCAGCAGTTCCAACTTGTTCTTTTATACAAAGGAAGACTATTACAAAAAACTGCAGTTATGGAACACAGTTAGCTAGATATTACATGTATCTGTCTCTCTGGTTTAAAGAGACATATTTATCTGTCTAGGTGTGGGCAATGTGTTAGAGGCTGAGTGGTTTAGTAAGCAACCAAGTCTTGTGATGGAGAATTTATTGTGGCTGAAAGGCTGAAGACCAACTCTTCATTTTCACATGATGGTTCTCAAAATTAGCTATTATTCACTGTACATCTACACCATGAAAGGCTAACACATATAATTAAAACTAATACAGGTATTTTAACTGTTTTGGCACAGATTACCATAAGTCTATTTTAATTCATAAGTGTCACAGGTATTCTGTGTTCTGTAAACAGGAGTAAAAGTGTAAGCTATACTGTTTCCAAATTGTGATGAGTCAATGGTAGACTATTTAAAGCTTCCTATTCAGGTGAGTGGTGATCCCCATGTCTCCTTTCAAATTTATGATCTTCCTTCCTGACTTTAATTGTCCTAGTTTTCCTGAGGAAATCAAAACATAATGGTATAAACCAGTCATTTTGTTGTACATAATGCATATGATTTGCCTTTAAACTTCACTGGGTTTTAGCCATTTAAGGCTAAAAATGTCGAATTTGTGTGATGTAGGCCTGAGTCATGCTGTGGTGATGGTGAGCAGGTTCTGCTCCCTGGAGGATGCTCAGGCCTGAAGAAATCTCATACAATTTCAGATGCTTGAAACTCAGGAGCTTAATCTGTGTTCATCACCACAGTCATTGGAGACACAACTCTGCAGAGAAATTCTTCACATGTTCTTCTACGGCTGTTGTCAGAACCTGAAGAATCACCAGTGTTGCCAACCAGGCAATTAACCCTTCCTGCTGGAGAGCCTTCCACATGTGACAATCTGGTTATGGAAAAAAGGCTTTGCCAGAGTGCAAAGGGCTTCACACATAACTGTCCCTGCACCCACCAGGTTCAGAGTGATCAGCTCCCCTGGAATGTGTACAGTTACCAGGGAGCAGCCTGAGAGTGACCCATGTCCTTCCACACAGACCATTCCCACCAGGTCATACACAGATTTCAGGTTCACACAGAACTAAAGCCTAAAGTCCTTGCTTAGGTATCTACTGTGCCCTTGTATTCAGCCTTCAGCAGGGCCTGAGTTGCAGGCATCTCTGAAGCAAATTCTCCATCCCCTCTTGCCAGCTAATAGGAAAGGTGAGTTTAATATTTCAGTCTTAGTGCTTCTTACCCATGCCTGCATGAGTTTATTTTAATCAGTGGGGTGGAAAGGGAGGTGTCAGTGCTTGCAAACCAGGAGTTCTTGGCAGTATTTATGCCACTTTTTATTTATGTTTGATACATGTCCCTTTCTGTTTCTGTTCTCAAGTTGTTAAGTGACCTGACACAGAGCACCCTGAAATCTCTGGGTTTCAGAGCAGCTCTGTGATGGCTTTAAAGTATATTGATAAAGCATGAGATCTTTTGCCGAGCTGAAAATTTATCCCAAACTTTGATCTACATCAACATTACTTCCATTGACATAATACCCTTTAATATTATGCCCCATCTGAATATTTCATGGGAACTATTTAATTCTCCTTTGTAAACCCTGTAGAAATAGCAGGCTTATATTTTATGAGAACAATCAGTTGTACTTTTCATTTACAGATGACACCAATCTTTACAATAAAGCTTTCACCACTGCATCTTCTTTAAAGGATTAAGAAGATACAAGGGAAACAGCGTTGGAAATACTGATTTATTTTCTTCTTTAGGTAGTCAAATGCTGAATCACTACAAAATATGCACTGTGCACTTCAACCTGCTGCCAGGGAGAGTGAGAAAGCAGGCTCCTTTCCCATGTTTGTCTGTGTCATCCTCTCATGGTGTCTGTTCTACAAACAGCACCATTTGTGCGTTTGAGCATCGACAGGCTTGCAGGTGGAACTCCTGTGTACACCCAAGGTGAGACAGACCCTGGCTCAGCAGAGTAGTCCAGGTTATATTGACATCCTCTTGAGGCTACTTTGCTGAATATGGGTGTGATGAAGACACTCAGGTGGATAGGACTATTCACAGTGACCATTCTGTTTGCCAAGCACAGCCTCTGTGCCCACTGAACACTGATTTCTTCAAACTTGGTGGCTATCTAAGTCTCTGCTTTTTCAGAGAACTGTAGAATCATAAAATCATAGAACAGCCAGGGTTGGAAGGGACCCTAAAGATCATCCAGTTTCAATCCTTTTGCCATGGGTAGGGGCACCTTCCACCAGACCAGGTTGCTGTGAGCCCCATCCAGCCTGGCCTTGGACATTCCCAGGGATGGGGCAGCCACAGCTGCTCTGGGCAACCTCTGCTAGGGCCTCAGCACCCTCACAGGGAAGAATTTCTTCCTAATATCTAATTTAAACCTATTCTCTTTCAGTTTGAGTCCTTTCTCCCTTGCCCTGTAACTACATGCCCTTGTAAATAGCCTCTCTCCACTGTATACATTTTGTACACATTCTTTACAATATTTTGTTCATACTCTTTAGAAGATGTAGAATTTGAGTTGCAAAAGCAAGTCCTGCTTTTGGGTCAGCATTTCTGTTTGTTCATTTAAAACTTGTTTTTCCTAAACACACATGTGACAATGCGTCATTCACTTTCTACTCATTTACTCCAGAAGACCATGAAAAATACTGTTAAGTAAGATGTGGAGCAATATTAATAAGATTTAAATTATAATTACTGCCCACAGGACATAGTTACAAGTTAATACACCTCCTTCCACACTACTGTAGGACATATTCTGTTTTCAAAATATCCTAAATGAAGTATCTTCCTAAAGTCTCTGCTGCTAACATATGTTGCTTTTAAATATCAGATGAGTTTTCCAGTTGGTTTTAACATCTTATGCTGTGGCCAGCTGATGTAATTTGGCATAGATCCATTATACCATCGGAAGTGTGTCAGTCTATACCAGCTGAAATTACAGCACAGTTCTAATTTTAAATATACTTAACATCTTTTTAATGCTTTCTCGAACAATGCTAGTAAAACCTGTTTTATCTCAGTTTCTGTCCTCAGTAAGCGTATGTGCAAAAGTGAACATCTTGGAAGAGATGAAAGAGAACAGGACCTGTCCCTGCTCAAACTTTAAGGTAAATATCCCTTATGAAGTCATGACAGGAGGGACTGAGTTTCCAAAAGACCAGTGGAACAAAAGAACATAATTTACCATTTTAAGAGGTTCCAAAAACAAAGCTAAATTCAAAGCATTGAAGAAAATCTACTTGGTTTCAACTCTGGAGCTTCTTAAATTATTCATTGTAAATACATGACCATACTGATTTAGCCCTTTTGCTGTTCTTTGTGATTTTGTTGACTGAGATGACCTTGATTTGCTGCCTGTTCAAAGCACAGTTTTGCCTATTAAATAACTTTCAAATGCTCACCTTGGACTGCATAAAGCTATTACTGACATGCTCACATAATTCTTCCCCTTGAAGTGCCAGTCTAGTTACACCAAAAAGAAGTATACACACACATTGTTCTCACGAGCCCATGTAAAGCCCTGATGTGGCAGAGCTTTGTCCCTGGAGTGGCCACATGCTGGTGGTCCCTTGTGGGGTGTCTCATCTCCACACCCTCTCAGGAACTAAAGATGCTGTGGGATGGAGCAGTTAACTCCTGTTTTCTCTCCATCCTGGGCTCATTTTCCCCTGGTGTCTTTGGGATGGTTGTTGGTACCATGAGTGAAACCAAGCATTGTGAGCAGGGCTCTCCATAGGCACTGCAGGCTGGCCTAAGGAGGGGCTGGAATGAACCTTTCCCAAAGGTGTGTCAGCTCCAGGGGCAGCATTCCAGCACAGCAAAATCCAGTTTCCCTGCTAAGCTCACCCCAGCACTGGGCAGTGCAGTACAAACCCACAGTGGGATATATCCTGACATGCTATCAAGCTTGGCACTGCAGAGATTTCCCATTTCTCTGAGGGGGTGAAAGTAAATGGATAAAGACGGGTGTTGTCAAAGTGGAAGGTGACTTACTTGACTAAATGTACCTTCTGGAAGTTCAGTCTTTGTAGGAAGATTAGCATTTAGGTTGACAGCAACTCTTATTCCCAGATGATGTGGTCCCTTAGGTATAGGTGTAGATGTAGGCCCGTTCAGGTGTGCCCCAGAACGGGGTTATCACAGCTGTGTCCTCTCAGGGTCAGTGCTGGATCCTTTCCTGAGGAAAAAGTGCCCCTTTTGGATGCTTTCAGAGTGCTTCAGGAAACTGTGTCTGCCACAAAAACCTCCTTATGCACTCAGGCATCACACCAGCCTTTCCTGCTCCCTTCTTCCTTCCTTCATCTTATGAAGCACCTGACACTTTGGGGCTTTCTCTGACTTCAGAAGAGAAAATAAGGATTTTCCTTTTTTAAAGCATTTTTTTAAAATCAGAAACCTTTAAATGTTTGTCTCATTCCTAACATGTCTAAAAGCCTGTATAGGAACATTGAGCTCAAATCTGGTTTTGTGAGGGTTAAGTGTGTGAGTGATACTCTCAGGCACATGGTGTGATTCTTGGGGCTGTGCAGGGCCAAGAGTTGGACTCGGTGATCCTTGTGGGTCCTTTCCAACTCAGCATATTCTGTGATTCTGTGATATCTGAAATCTGCTCAAATGTGAGTGGGAAAACAAGATGGATGCCATTTGGGAGATGGGGATTTCAACATGAGGACGTTATTGTGCTACTTTTATACAGCGACAAAATAAAGCTTAAAGGTCTCTTCTGTGCATGACATTTTCAGTATGTCGGGGAAAATATATTTTTACATATATAAAGCAAAGCAAGCTCTGAGAGGCTGCCAGCTCCTTCCAGATGCCATAAAAATGCCAGTACCTGTATCCAGTACCTCTGGGTTTTAAGAATAAGTTAAAAACCCAGAGCTGTGAGAAATAGTAAAATGCAGAGCACAGACTAGAGTAGTAAAACTTTTCTCCAAAGCGGTTTGGGGATATCTATGTGCAAGGTCATGCTGCCTATAGCTGTCCTATTTAATGTCTGTCTTGCCAGAGATTACAACACAAAAGCTTTTGGTAAGTTTTGGGCTGATCATCATGTCCAAAGGGTGTTTAAAAATGCCCCTTTTGACCTGAAGGAAGCACTGCTTGCCGAGAGAAATTAAATGTCAACACAAACTCAAATGTGAGTGGTAGCACTGGTATCCTTAACCCTCACCAAGAATGAAATTTCTAGCACTCCCTGCATAAAATGTTCATCAAGGTCTGAGTTGAGTTCATGAGACATTTGAACTTTATCCTGTTGTCAAGACAGTTTGGTTGTGTTGCAGCCCTTGGTAGTGCTTCCACTCTGCACCAGTTGGACACATCTCCCTGGCCATCAGTCTTCACAGTGTGTTGCACCCAGCAACTGGCAAATATTCCGTGGTTTTTCTGTTGCTTGTATTTCTCCTAATGGAACTCCTAAGTAACCTAATTGGCAATTCCCATTTTAATGAGCTCCTTATTATGGGGTTAATAACCTGCATTATTTTGTGTGGTTCTAGCCATTAGCAGCTTGATGTTAGATGGTTTTAATTTGTTTTGATGCGCATCTGTTGACTTAGCGTCTCAAAAAGTAAATAGTTCAGCACAGATCTGATCAGGAACGAATTTGGCATATGCCCCTGAGGTCCTAAATGCAGGCAGCAACCCTCCCACTGTCTGCCCTCTTTCAATTCTCCTCATTAAGACTTTCTCAAGACCCAGCAGGGTGCATTTTTCCAATATGATGCTCTACAAAGTTGTCCTGCCACTGCGGTAATTGGTGCCGAGCTATCGTAACCCAGCGGGCTGCTTCCAAAGCTCCTCCCTAAGTGTTCAGCACAAGGAATGAATTGGCACTAGCACCTTGGGAAAAAAAAAGAGGAAAGAAATCTGAAAAGGGACCTGAATGGGTGGGGGAAGAGGAGGAGGAGGACCAGTTCCCAGGGATTTCACACACAACTTCTGTTGCTATGGCAATCGTTCTGTCTGTCTGTACTTGCTCAGGGCAACAGCTTCATCCGGAGCCACAAAGTCAGGCAATTTTGTTAGGGCCCTTTTGGAGAGTGGGGAACAAGCAATGGGGATGTTTACTCCAAAAAAAGGTGATGTGGGGAGGGGTATGATAGAGAGAGAAGAAGAGTTTGTAAATAGGCATTAGCCTGGTGCCTGTTCTCACCAGGGTGATGCCAGGGGCATGTTTGTGTACAGCACCCAGCACAGCCACCACCTGAGTTTCAGCTGGAGCTCCCAGGCAGAGCCACAGTACTGATAAAGCAAAAAGGTTTGGGTCAGGGAAGTGAGAATTCAGCCTTCAGCATGTGGAGGAACTACGAAACGGGTCTCCTACCCAAGCACCTCTTTTACGTGCTCTGAAAACAAGTAGGATGGGAGAAAGTGTTGAATCACAGATATTGTCCTTGGTGAAACACCGTCTCACCCACAAATTGCTTCTAACACTAATAGCAGCACGGCACAGACAAGAATCTGTGGGAAGAGTGAGTCACTGGAAATGACATATTTATATAGCACCCCTCAGCACTGTATTATGGCATCTCTGCTTTCATGGGATCCAGTCCTAGAGGTCCTGCTGCACTCTAGACCTTGAGGATGTACTCAGTCTTCAAGCTCTGCTTAATCTTGGCCTTTCCAAATATAGTAGCTGGTCGAAGTGCTCCTTACAACAGAATCCCAGGTGGCTCACTTCCACTGACCTCCAAACAGGCCAGATTTCAACTGTGGTTCATGATGCTATATCACCACAGAACAAGAGAGCTGCAGCTTAAGTCTAACCTGCCTGAGAGTAATCTTGCTTCTGCAGAAGGTGTTTTCACCAGGGCAGAATGGAAAAAAGACTCCATACCTTCCCACACCCTTTTCACCGTGTGATTTCAGGAAACTGCTCCCTCGTGATAAAAGGTTCCTGCAATAATGCACCCTGAGGTGTTGGGTTTTAAGCTTTTCCAGAGAACAAGATGTGTCCTGCTTCAAGAAGTACTCACCAGGGTGCAGCTTGCCAAGTGCTGGGATTCAGACTTAGAGAATTGATTTTTTTACCTTTTTTTTTTTTCCCCTAAGTTGAGCTGGGTCAAATCTTCATAAGAAAGAATATCTTGGCACAGCCTGGAGAGAAAACAGAGATAATGCCAGTTGTGTGTTAACTTTTCAATTGGCATGTATTTTGTTGTTTAGAGCTACTATTAGAGGGATGTGATCTCTCTGGTGCCAGAGAGGTTAATGTAACTATCACTGCAATCATTTGAGTTAGGCAACACATATCTCAGTTTAAATCATGCTTCACATGTGGACTTAAGAGTATTGAAAGCATTTAGGATTTCAATCCACACTTCCTCTTTCAAGTCAAGGCTTCTTTCAGCTTCACCAAATACTTTCAAATTACTCTTTTAAGGAACTGAACCAAGTGGATACAATTTCCAGCATGCAGAGCAGTACAAACTCTGCACCCTGATCCTCATGCCCCATGAGTCTTGCTCTGAGCATGGCAGTGCCTGCATCCTTCCCTGAGCCCTCATGGCCACCAGCAATGGTCTGGAGGAGCATCTGCTCTGTTTCCCTGCATCTTCCCAAAATGTTTCCTGGTTTCATGTGCCCTGGAGTCTACTTTTATGAGGAAAAAATGTGAGGTGCCCCTCCCATGTCCCGGTTGCTGGTAAGTGCAGCACCGTGAGGAAGGGAGCCTCTGACTGGGGAAAACTCCTGAAAAAAAGCCCTGCTCCAAATGAATACCAGGCAATGCCCCCATTTTGTCAGGCCACACAACTTCCTGGCTGGAGCCATCTGAATCTCCCTCACTTTCAGCAGCAGGATGGGGTTTTTCACAGCTGTTGAAATATTCAACTTAAATACATGGACTCCTAATGGAGTTGCCTCTCCACTACAAAAGTGAGAAGTAGTAGAGCCTATCTGAAGTCAACTGCCTGCAATCATGTTTCTCTTTGAGAAAAATCTCACTTTTTCCAGAGGGCTCCCCTAGCCTGGAAGCCTGGAGATAAGGAGGGGAAGATAAAGGCTGTGCTGCAGGGCTGTTTGCATTGGAAGAGACAATAAAGTTGATGATAGTAAATGCTGAGTGTATGAGACTGAATGGATGGATGGAAAATTACTGAGATATTATATGCTGCTTTATCTTGGGAACTGAAGTGAATGCGATTTCTAGCCCAGCGTGATGTGATACTGGCTGAGCTGCATCCTAAGATACACAGGAGAAGGCCTGGCCTCTCCTGCCTGCCAGCCCCCTGTTCTTCTCAGGGTTCTTTTCAGAGAGCTTCAGGGCATGGACAGAGGGTAGCCTGAGGACTGGCAAATCTACCAGGAACCACCCAGCTGTCAGGAACCCAGCTGTCCTACCTGTGCCACCCCTGGGAAAATCACACAGCCCTGTTCCCCACTTTCTTTTGATTTTTATCTGCATCCTTTTGGGGTTCTGAGCCTTCATCTGCCTGTCAGTCACTGCATGTTAATTTATTTTTTTTCACTTCCCTTCCCACAGCCGTGTTGTGTAGATAAATAAGGGATGCCTGAGGGTGTACACTCCAAGCCTTTCTGGCACAGTAAACCTCAGACCAGCACTGGGATTTGGCTGCTGGGGCAGCAGAACAAGAGGCTGTACTGCTCTTAAAACAACATCCAAACCAACAAATGAGTGAGACACTTCCCTACCATCTGAAGCCTTCCTAACCCTTTCCCAGTGCTCACAGCTGCCAGAAAAAGTCTTCATGGAGCACTGAGACAACTGAATGGAGGCACAGTGACACTTTTTGTCCTCCAGCCTGTGGGTTGCTGTGTTGCACTAGAAACCTCCATGATGAATTCTTAAATGCAGGATCCACAAAAATGGAAGGTTGCTGAAGTACCTGACCTGGAATTAGGTTGGAGCCTCTATCATTCTTTTATATTTTTCTCTTCCTTCTCTTCTTCTCCCCCTCCATTTCAGTGAGGGACTGAAGGGCAGAACTGGGACCAGGCTGCATGTGGGGAAGAGCACACAAAGCCCAAAGGCTGCACCTGGGTCCCTTCCAGGGAGGGAAGTGCAGCCAGTGGGTCACCTGTACCCAATGGCCAGGTGTCCTCCCCGTTAGCCCCCAGGCAGGGCTCATGCATCCAAATCCAAAATGAAGGAATGGTCTGTGATGAGCTCAACAGCAACCTGCACCCTTCTTTCCAAAATTGCTGCAGAAACATGATGGGCACTGCAGGGATTACAGCTTTGGTTTGCTTTACATGTGATGTTTCCAAAGGAAAGCCCTTGAAGCATTAGGAGAATGAAAAGGGTGGAAATAAATGTATGGGCTACATTCATCTTAGACATAAAGCAACTGGGACCACCAGGAAATAACTTGCCCCATTGCATTCTAATCTGAATCAAACCTTTTTTTTTTTTCCTTCCAGAAAGGCACACCCTTTCTAGAGGTAGGTGCAGAGTTTTCCATATGTGAACTTCAGAGTTCTGATGGAGTTCTCAGTTTACCCTCTGAAGTCTGAGAAAACAGCCCCTGTTTCCAGGATGGACTGGAAAATGGAGACAACTCAGCCTGTCCCAGCAGGAACACTGATCCTCTCTGTGCTTTGGTCGATGGTGCAGAGTCTTCTTGCCTGATATGCTGTTTCCTCACAAGCTTGGAATCTGCCTTTTAAAAAGACAAAAATTATACAGATGTGCATTCCAGGCATCATTCCCACAAGAAAGGACTGTGTCCAAATTAGTCTGGATTTACACCAGCGCTGTAGGTCAGCCCAGATGAGAATTGAGCTCAGTGGCCATCCAGGAGCCCGGCCCCACTGTCCCAACGTCGCTGCTTCTTTTGGACCAACTCAGTATGAACAGGATGGTGAAGGGTCCTGGACACACCACGTGTCCACAGTCTCCTCTGCAGCAGCTGCTGCCTCCGTTTCCCCATTCCCAGGAGGTCTGGAAGGAGGCTTTAGCAGGGCTTGGTTAGTCCTCAGTCCATGGGGAGGAGGTTACCCTGTATTTTCACATTTCACACATAACTGAAAGGTTGGGAAAAGGCTCTAAAGCTTCAGTTAGCATCCAAAGGGCAGCACTTGTACTCCAAGATCTCACAATACAGTTTCATGACCCATGTGGAGGTGTTTCTCACTACAGGCTGCCCTGCAAATTGACCCTGCAAACTGGAGATTATATATATATGTACACGTGTGTGTGCCTGTGTGTGTGTGTGTGTGTGTGTATATATATATATATACACATCTTACAGAGATTGCTGGGTCAAAGCCTTCACTGGCATAAACACGTGCAGGTCCAATAGGGCCAGATGGTATATGCCAGAAAACAAGGCTCTCTGTCACTGAGGAAAAATCTCACTGGGATGGAATTGTCTGTGACATTTTACTGCATGTCACGTTGTTGGTGAAATTGTGCAAATAACTCGCCCTAAATCATGCAGCCACACCACTGCTCAGAAAGCCAGCGTGGGACTGATAAATATTCTTCTCCTGATCCCCAAATCTGTGCCAGGACATGCTGGCCATGCATGATTCCCCATCCTGTCTCTCCAATTCACCAGGGAAGGATTCCCTCCACAAAGCTGGAGAGGAGATGAGCTCTGCCTTGGAGTTCATGTCACCTCCTGGTCTGGGCAGGGCCAAATTACCCAGGAGCAATGTCCAGCACTCACTAATTAATTTCCCATGACTCACAATATAATAACTCCTGCTGTAATTTGTGGTATGACTCCCAGCATTGTGCTTCTAGGATTCACCACCTGAAATCTGAGGAGAACTGTGAGGGCTTGGTTGGATGTGTGGATTGCAGGGCATCTCCCAGGGATCCCCTGTCCATAGAGCAGAAAGCACCCACTTCTCAGCTACAAATGTTCCAGCCCAGAAGTGTGGTGGATTTCCTGTTTGCAGAGACCCCAGATGTTTGCTTTAAAATTCACTCCAGCCCAAATGTTCAGGCTGGTGAACTTGTTCGCTGGACCGTTTCCAGAAAATGAATGCAAAAATGGGGCTGGGGCAGGAGTGACAGGCGATGGTTTATTAGTTCACCCTGTGTGAGTCAAATGCACACAGACACTGTCTGGGATTCGACCAGCCATGATTGGAAAACTTGTAGGAATCAAGTAATGGAGATGGTAGAGGAAATCCTGTCATTCATTGTTTTAGTCTTACTGATGTCACTTATGTCCCTTTTATCCCTTGTCTCATCCAAGGCTTCCAGAGAGAAAGTTGTGACTGACAGTTTTGGTCAGACAACCAGACATGACGTGCAAGAGGTCAATTCAGCCTCTGTTTGTCAGAGAGGAAGAGATTTATTTGCTGTAGGTACATCCGGCTTGGACTTCTTTGCGATGCTCTTTGTTTATGCAAACCAGTCAGCCGGGGGCACAGAGGTCAAGATCTACATCCCAAGTAGGAAATCAGTGCTCAGAAATAGCAGCCCTGGGAGTTCATGAGATGAAGGTCCCTCCAGGCTCCCTTTCCAGTGTGCCCCGTGGAAGGAAAAACAAAAGCCCTGTCTTTCTACAGGAGGGCGTATTTATGGCTTTAAATTGCAAAGCCAAGCTTTATCAAAAATGCAAAATCATTTCAGGGCAGATACACAGAGGAGGTGATTGAGAACTATTAGGTACCCACATTTTTCAAATGGAAATTCCAAGCACTTTAGAACATGTTGTGTTTTGATAAATTTTGCCACACCAGTCCCTTTTGCAAAAGCATTTGGGGATTGAGACAATGAGTCCCTATTTGCTATTTAAACACAGAATAAAGGTCAGGTTTGTGCCCAAAAGAACACAGACTCTTAATAAGACTAATCAGGTGGCTTTCTTCCCTTGAGCTGCAGTTATGGGGTAACCATCAGAGGCTTTTATGAGCTGAAGGCTATCTCCACATGACATAAGACCTCTCCTTCTTTACAAGTTACTTTTAGTACTTGTTTGCAGCTGTGGCCTCTTTCTTGTTTTCTTAACCCATTGCTGTTAAAAATTGAAAGTGGTTCAAGTCTCAGGTGAAATAACTCCCTCCACTGACCCTGTTAATGACAGACCTCTGTACTTGCCTTGCACAGTTTATGAAGCTAGTTGGTTTCCTTGTGCTGCCATCTACAGAGCAAGCAACAGGTAGTGCCTGGGGATTATTAACAGCCAGTTAATTGCAAATCCTCCTCTTTAAGTCTTCATGATCAGTGCCTTCTCCAGCTCTGGTAAGGACTAATGGCAACTGGGACTGCTGGGTTTCTCTTCCAAGACTGTCCTTGAAGTGATCACCATGAGACCATCTTATGGAGATTAAGTGTCCAACCCTCAGAGCAGAGATCAGGAGCCAGACCTCAGCTCTAATAGTTTCTGGACCATCCAGCAAGTGATCTCTTCCTGCCTCTTTCTTAGGTCATGCTTTGATTCTTCATTCTTGTCTGCACAAGACTTCAGTCTCTCCTTCA
Organism: Leptocoma aspasia; assembly: GCA_013399835.1. Classification (NCBI taxonomy): domain Eukaryota; kingdom Metazoa; phylum Chordata; class Aves; order Passeriformes; family Nectariniidae; genus Leptocoma; species Leptocoma aspasia. The sequence continues at coordinate 86,418 of VXAX01004964.1, forward strand.
ACCATGTGTGGCTCTGAAATACTCCTGTGGCATTAATCCCCCATCTGAGGATGTTTTTCGGTGTGGTACAAAGAACTGGAGCCTCTGCCACTCAGCTGCTGCATGATCTTAGTCACCTTGGTGGTTCTCTGCACAGAATAGAGCTGTAACATCCTCCTGTAAACAAGGAAAATGTTGCCTGGGTCAGCCTAAGTTTTTTTTATTGAGTTATCCATGAGTTCAGGGCTGGATGTCCAGAGCTGAGTATTGTTCATGCCAGGACCCAAGTAGTGGAAAAAAACTCCTTGAGACAATGAGGCTGACACGAACACATTTACTTCTGGTGGTTCAGACACTGCAAAAAAAGTCCTTTAACAATTCCTGATGATACTTAAACTGTGTCTGGAACCTCAAGGTGCTGCATGCACCTTCTTTTTCCACAGAAGTGAAGAAAGTGGATGGGGAATGTACTGATTTATAATGTACTAATAGCCTTACAAATCTGATCCAGCCTGAACACTCTGAAGGTCCTGTATGAAACCCTAACCTGGGTGACTCCCTTTAGATTTCTGCATGTGGTGCTTAGAGTGACTGCAGCTGAAAAGTCTGGATGCAAAGTCTATGGACCTGTCTGAGGTGGGGATTGCAGAGCAAGGAGATCTGTCCCTAGGATGGATCTGATGCCATGCTCCCTTGCAGCAGTGAGAAGGAAGCACTCCTGTGTGATGAACTTCTCCTTCCTGTTGTGCTTGCTCCCTGGATGGCAGCAGGCAGGAAAGGGCCAGGCCTGGTGCAAGGTTATAGGTCCAGTGTGCAGACCAGTCTCAGGGCACACAGTAAGACATTTGCAGACACAGAAAAGCCAGACTCCTGGGAGGCTGCAGCAACCATGGCCTGTGATTTCTCCAGCCCTGCAGGAAACAATCGTCCTTGGAAATGTTAAAAAAATGTCTAGATGGGGTGCTTAGGGACATGGTTTAGTGGTGAGCTTGGCAGAGCGGGGTTAATGGTTAGACTCAATGATCTCAGAGGTCTTTTCCAGCCTTAATGACTCTGTGATTCTGTGAAATGGTGGGGTTAACAAGTGTCACCCCTTCTTGGGGTCTGCTTGGGTCTGGAGAGCATCCAGGCACAGCAGAGGCTAGGGAAATATTGTGCTCCCGCAGATTTGCTCTGTGCCCCTTCACGGCTCTCCTGTGCAGGGCAGCTCCCTCCTGCAGCGGCTCGCCGGAGCCAAGGAGGGCAGGGGTGAGCTCCGGCTGCCGGGGCTGCCTTGGGAAAGCATCCCGCGCTGGGAAACGCGCCGGCACACGCGGAGCGGCGCGGCCGGGCCAGCTGCGGCTCCCGGGACCTGCGGTGAGGCACAGCTTTCACTCGGCTAATGGCTGAGCCGAGCTTGCCAAAGCAGGCAAAGATATAACCTGCAGCTCCCCGAGCGTGTTTGTGCAGCTCTCGGGCTGCGTCCCGGCGAGGCAGGAGGGCACCAGGCAATAACTCGCATACCTGCGCTGGATTGTGTAAAATGTGGCTCTGAGCACCCTCCTGCCATGTTCCTGCTTGTGCGCTGGCTTCATTGCTCTCTGCCCCAGCCGTGTGTGCGCTGGTATTCTCAGGGTGGGGTTCATCACAGGTTTCCATGATTTATTTCCTTTCTCTTTGCTGGGGTTTCTGGAGCTTCTGGAGAGGCTTTTGAGACTGTTAGAGAGAATCGTGGTTTTATGCCTCTGCCTGTTTTCTGTGTCCTGTGTGTCTTTGGCTTCAGGGTCACTTTGTTATACCCACAAGGAAGAAAACTACAAATAGGAAGGGTTTTTTTGATCCAGCTGAGGCAAGATCTGGGTGCACCCTTCAATAGGATAGAAATTGTTTTTATTCCCAAAGACTGACATCCAGGACTCTGCACCAGCCTGCACTGCCCAAGCACCCACGGGCACCACACAGGTATTGCTGAAAGCCTCACTTGCACCATACAGAGAGACTGCTGGCCTCTCCTGTGGAACCCAAATCCATTGCAAAGGAGAGCCTAATGAGCAACAACAGCCAGCCTGCTTCTTCACTCAGTTCCTAGGGTGCTTGCTCCACCTACACATCCCACACAGAGCCTTAATTCCCCTGTGCCACCTCCGCCTCCCGGGCTGCCGGGGGCACCAGGCAGGCAGTGACTCAGCTGCAGGCACTCGCTGCTGCCCGTGGGTGCCTTGCGAGAGGCTGGGGGTACTCCTCCTTCCCTGCAGAGGACTCCCAGCTTTATTTAAAAAGGCATGATTGATGTTAATAGCATACGCAGCTACCTGGAGGCTGCAAAAGCCTGTAGGAAGAGATGCCGGGAGCCGTCTGCAGCGCAGGAAGCATCGTGTTGAGCTACTGCCCTCTGCTGCTGTGCGGCCCCGGACAAGGAGCTGCTCGGATGGATGCTTCCATTTCCAGCAAAACTTCTCACTGGAGGCTCCCAGGGACTGCAGAGCCAACGCCGGAGACGGAGCCTTCCATCCTGCCTTTCCTTAGGAGTGGGAAGCTTCTCCCGGGTTTTTATTCAGGATCAAAGCAAACGGATTTGTTCGGCTTGTCCTGAACACTCGCCGTCAACCCAGGCAGCCTACGAGGAAGTAACTGTCATTTACCGAGATAAAAGGTTGCGATTTAATCACTAATTATCCTTATCGTGCTTTGCTGGCCAGACACGAGCCAAAATGAACACAGGGCTGCCAAGAGGTGCTGCACTGGTGCCCGGGAGGAGGGAGCCTCTGGGCACAGAGTCCTCAGAGCTTCTTGTCATGTGCCTGGTGCCCCTGGACACCACACACCATCCCCATCGGTCACGTATTAATGAAACACCACTTTCTAAACAGATCTTTGATCTGTTCTGGTCAGTGTCTGAAGGCTGCCTAAAAGCCAGGAGCAGGGGGGAGCTGGCAGAGGTCACAGCAGGAGGAAGGAAGTGCTCAATGAACACCCAAGCCAGGCGAGGAGCTCCTGTTGGGATGTCTCCAGGCCAAACTATGGAGCAATGCCTTGGGACAGAGGATACAGGGAACCCATTTAGGATATAACAGCAGGCTCTAAGCAGCAGTATTAAAAGAAAAAGTCTGTGAGGCACCTGAAGCACAACCTGGCTCCTAATTTGGTCCCTGATGGTGTCAGGAAGTAGCAGTTGCTGGATCTGGATGCAGGTTATCCCCAGCTCCAGCTGAGCCGACTGGCACACAAAAAGCAATGTCATGAAGTAGGTGGCAAATAGATGACACTTCCCTGATGTCACAGCTTGTCCTGTTGCTGCCCGTACCAGGAGGTGTGATGACACTTTATACTTGTCCCTCCCTCCCTGAGTGAGTAAACAACCTGAGAGCAGCTCAAGAAAATAAAGTTAGCAAAGTCTCTCCTATTTGCCAAGGTGTGTCGAGAGAAATGGTCTCTGCTCTGCCCTGGGCTAAACCCCACATCCACCTCTACAGATTTTAGATAAAGTTTATAACCCTAGGCTCAGCTTTTCTTCTCTTTCGTGAAATAAATAAGGAGTTTAAAAGCCATCTGGAAAAATGTGTAATCTTCTATGACAATAACCCATTGAATGAGCAAATTGCTTTTGTGGAATAGAAGAGTTTAGTTGAAGGGGCCTACAGAGATCATCTAATCCAAATGCATGAAAATTACTAAAATTAAACAAATAATATAACAGGGGATGGTTCTTTAGCAATAGTGGGTGAAATGTCTGTCGCTTCATGTTGAGCAGAGTGTATTACTACAATCAGCACCCAAAACAAAGATCACAGACTATACCCCTGATGCTGCTGTTCTTTTCACTCCAGAAACATTATGCCCTAGATATACCATAATATTTTTTCAGCAAATTAGCAAAAAAAGTGTTTTAGTTAGCATATGAAATGCATTCTGTACACTGCTAACTGTCAAAATTGTAACTGCATAATGAAATATAATTTGGGATGTAAAAATGGCATTTTAATATGTTCTACTCAGGGAGCTGAATTTGATATGTCATGCTAGCTTACTGGTAATTTACATTTCCCATTGGGCAAACTAAGAGACAAGTAGTCATGCTTTCCAGAAAGGTGTCAAGTCATACTCTGTCAAAAATATGCTTTTCTAGGCTGTACAGAAAAAAAAAAGTTAAATTTTGCAATGCATGTCTTAATTCAGAGGAGATAACTGGAGTCACATGCTTTAGAACAAAATTACCATAGTAAGGTGACTGCTAGAGGAGGCAGTCACTGTCACACCAAACTGGCAAAAAGTGAGTAAACAACATCAGAGGAATTATGTGCAAACTTTGCTCTGCTGCTCAGGGTGCCTTAGTTTGGGATCAGGCTTGGCCAGGGGCTGGTGTTGTAGCAACAATTACCGGAGTTGCCAAGATGCAAAGCCTTTGGAACTACCATTCTTTGTGGACAGCTTTAACCAGCCTTCCCTTTCTGCTAAAAGCTGGGGAAATGTTTTCTCAGATGTGTGACTTACAACCAGAGTTTCTTTTGACCATCACACAGAGGAACAGGCCAGTTACATCTGAGTAGCTGCCAGAATAGACCAAGACAGCTGAGCTTATGACTAAACACCAGTTTCCATGAAATATAGCCTGGTTTCTGAATAGGACCCTACTGCTTTAGAAAAGAGATGCTGTGCACAGCAGCAGACATGCAAAGGAGTCCAGCCACTTTCGTCCATAAGAACAGGTTGCAGGCACAGGGGTCTGTCCCTGGGTGGTAGGAATCTCTTAAACTAAGTCTGTTCTGCACTCAAAAGTGCCCCTTCAACTCCTGCAGTGACCCCAAGCCATGCCTGAGCCTCCCTTCAGCTGCAAAACAGACAGGAAGGTGAAGGTGAAGGTGAAGTCAGGACTCGTCCACCCCAGCAGCAAATGCTACACCCTGGGCATGGGGAGATGCCCCTCCCTGCAGCAACAGCCGCCTTCACTGATGGCATTTCCAACACCAAAATCCACGCACAGCACTTCATCCTGATTGCTCCATGGCCAATTAGCGACCTTCCTAACAGGATGTCATGTCACTTTATCTCTATTTGCTCACTGCTCCAGACTCTGCAATGCCAGACACTGACCTGAATGAACCTTTATCATCTGCTCCTGCAGCTTCTGAATGCTTCACAGGGAATCCTCTGACCTCTCTCCTTGGACTTAGAGCCTGAACTGACAAGTAACCCCTCCACACCTCCAGTTTTTTTGTTCTGCCTTACTTCTGTTTTATTTTCGGCAAGGGATAAGAAAAACCTGTTCCCTCCTACAGATCTGTGTCAGGCCAGGCTCAACCTGAGGGCCCAAGTGGAAGCATTTCTCAGGCTCTGGGACCACGCTTCCCAGAGTCACAGTGGCAGAGAAGGTTTCTGACAAGGAAAAGAAGTTTTCAAATTCCACTGGAGCATCTCGCCTGGGAAAAGGGAATCTCTGAATCACCACAGCTTCTGCCTTCCCTTCCTGCAATATCCCACCAAGAATGCTGGATCTCACCTCTTGCACCAGGCTGGGTTGGAGCAGGGGATGGTGAAGGTGTAGGAGGCACAAGTACTGCAGCGATGGCTCCCACCACCCTCCAGTATAAAGTTCCTGGCTAGCAAGTGGGGCTTCTCCATGGAGAGCCCAGTGTGACCCAGTGCTGCATGGCCAGCAGACCTGCCCCAGGAGGAGCCCATCTAGCCTCTGACTTAGCCCAGCCACAAACAGACACTTCCAATGGCTCAGGCAATAGTATACAACCCCCCTTTTGGGATAAAGGGGGCACTCATTACCCTGATTGGTTTAGCATTGCACTTTGGCTGATGCACAAAAGCCTCACAGTGACATAAACGTGCCAGTGTCACACTAGCTGCAGCTGAAACATTATATAAGGCAGGTAGAGGAGAGCATGGATCCCCTTGGAGGCTGGGACTGTCACACCAGGGGGTCTGCCAATGCTGCAGCTTCACTTCAGCATCGTGAAAGATTTAGGGTCACACTTTGGCCCAAGAGCCTCCACAAGCTGGAGTGTCTGCTGCAGGGTGGCCCACATGTCTGGGGTGGGTGACAAGCACGGGGAAATGGCATCAACATTGATGAAATGTGGACACTCATTGAACAGCAGTGGACATTAGACTCAGAACTGAGGCCAAAAGGAGGGGAGACTCTTGGAACAGGTGACTCCTGGCCACCAATTTCTGTGCTGCTGTAGGGCACAGAGGCTGGAGCAGCCATCACCAGCTCCATCAGCATCTGGATTAGCTGGGATACCCTGGTGTACATGTCCAATAGAGCTCTTCCTTATCTTCCCTGTTCCCACTGCCTGTCCCTTTTCAAGTCTAATTTAACTGACCATTTGTTGAACTTCATCTTCTCCAACTGGACCATAAACATTGTGTGTAGGTGCAGAAAACACAGGTGCAGTTCAAATTATGTTCTTTAATTCTGTTAGAGAAAGGGACTTGGCTGGGGATTACATGGGGCAAAACCATGCAGGTGAGGCTTTCCAATACTGCCCCAAGGAGTATAATTCCAGGGAAACTAACCCTGGCCCTGAGTCGTTGTCCAGAGGTGGGAGAAGCAGAGAGGCAGCTTGCATGCAGCCTGTGTTCCTCTTCCAGGTTCCCTGCAGAGGGTGAGTCTCATTGTTCCTGTGCAGTTTTCCTGGATATCAGGTTGGAGCCAATGCATCCTTGCACAGTGGAAGAATTTCTTCCTGAGCTTCTGTCTGTGTCCATTCTGCAGTTCCTGGGATCTGACAGCAAATTGTGAAACAACTGCATATAAAACCTCTGGGAAGAGGAGAGGAAATGAATTGTCACCAAATATATGTGAGAAAAGGAGTACTTTTTCTCAGAAAATGGGGTATGTTGTCCCTCTGCAAGCCCAACTGCACCTCTTCCAGTTAAGGCACTTTAATAGCAATGGGGAATTGTCCTATCCCATTTGCAGAGCAGCACCTTTGGACTTCTCCTTTGTTAATGGAACTGAGATTTCCCAGCCCCCAGTGATGACTGGAGTATGTGGCCTGAGGAAAAATTCTTTATTCATGTGAAGACAACCCATCAGGTTCATTAAACTGAAGATTACATTGGCTGATGACAGAAAGAAATTAAATAAGATTTTGTCTCTTTACTTCCTTATTTTTAATTGAATAACAGACAATTAATTTGATTGAAACTAGTCACATTAAACAGTTTCCTGGATATCATATTGAGAAATGTCTCATCCTGCAGCTTGCCCTGTCACTTCTTTGACAGTGATTTTGTGGCAGTAATTTTGAGATGCCCACTGAAGTGTTGCTCCAAGATTGCCATGTCTTTACTTTTCTGTAGGGAGTGATGGAAGGTAGGGTTATTATTTTTATTCCATATTTAAGCCAGACATATATATAGTGGAAAAGACAGCGTAAAAATGGGACAGCTTTGGTCCCAAGTAGGAGGGAAGAGGGCACAAGACCCAGGCTGCTCAGCTAGAAAAGGTCCAGGATGAACACTGGCTGGACAGACACCACGCTCCTGTTTTTGTGCTTGTGCCCATGTTTGCCTGGGAAGTTTGCCTGGACACATGAAAGACTTCTTTGAGGAAAACAAGCTGAGCACTTTCCAGTCCACAACTGCAGAGCCCACAGGGGAGGGAAAATCCTCTAGGAAGGCTGTCTGATGAGTTATGGACGGGCGAGCCACTTCCTGGCCTCAGTGGCTCTGGCCGCAGCCGTGCCGATGCCCAGGCTGATCAAACCTGGTTGGAAATGGAGCAGGAGCTCCGTGCAGGAGGGGTGGGGTGAGGCAGCTGCCCCTCCACCAGGCTCCCTCCCAGCCACAGAATGTGGAATACTGTTTTGCTCCGAGCACGCATAGTTTGTGTGGGTGTAGATTTACATTTCGTTAAGAAAAATGATATAAGGGGGCTGGTTTCAACTAGCCTGCAGTTTTATTATTTGCAAGGGCCCTTGCCTTCTTGTGATGCTTTACGTAACAGCCTTACACATCTGCAAAGTATGTAAAGCATTTCCACTGTTGGGAAAAAGAAGAAAGGGAACAATATTTCTGAAAGGTACTGTATCTCCTGGGAGGACTCAACAAGGAAATTTTAGCTCCCAGCAGGCAAGAGAGCAGCAAGGACCATGGGTCTATTCTCTAGGGCCAACTTTCCCTAGGTATATGGGATAGTGGATCACATTTCCAGGGATGATCACATGCTCAAGAACATAGTTGATAAGAGATTGGGTTCAGAAAAAAAAATGCTAAATGAGAAGGGCTGAGTGGGAATAAAGGCAGTAGGAAAGTGGGACATGCATCCTGACCTCAGGGAGAAACAATGGTGCAAGGAAGAACATGAGATTAAGAAATGGGTAGAGCTCAGGGACCAGGAGAGATGCTGCCATGAGCAGTCTCTGGGTGGCTGCAGAACTACAGAGAGCTGAGCTGAAGGCTACATTTTTGTCTGACATCACTTAGAATATGTGAACAAACACACTCCTTTAATGCTTATTATTACCCTGTCTGATAGTGCACATGTAAGGCTGTGGGGGGAAAAAAAAATATTATGAATGCCTCCAAGGAGGATTGGAATGAATGAAAAATATCTGAAGTTGTTCAAGTGCAAAGTCTAGTGAATTAGCCCATCCACTTTTCTTTGACTTCTGAGTCTAGACCCAAACCACAAAGAAAAGAGGAAACAAAGGTGGAGTAGGCATCGAGAAAGATCCTTCTGAAATTTGGCATTAAAATGTAAGAGCTCCCAATCGCTGCTCAGCCTACGCATTGTGAAGCAATTGGAAAGGACTGAAAAATCACTGCACAGTGCCCTGAGATGCAGGGGGTGTTTTGCTTGTTTCTTTTCCCCAGGAGCTGCTCAAGAGCTGTATGACTTCTGAGAAATTGTCACCAAGTTCCTCTTTCACTGCAGTGTCCCTTAAAACAACCTGAAAAAGCTACAGGAAATGTGAATGCTCAGTTCAATTCTGTAGCTCTGCTTCTGCTTTGTATTCAGCCATCCTCATCTGGAGGTATGGCACCAGTTCTAACAGTCTTCCCCATTTTTATAGTCAGGAATAAGTCAAGAATAGTTCAGGAATAGAAACGTTTTGGTAGACAGAGTTTCTAAGTTTCCATCTTTTGGACATAATCTCTCAGGTAGTTCCTATAATCAGGTACTTTGACCTTCCTCCTGTTTGATCCTCTCCTCTTTCCTTCTGAAACCTTTACCACTCAGTAGGAATATTTGCATTATCAATCTGTCTCGAGTCTTTTTACAGCTGCCTATCTGTTCCTTATCACTCCTCATTACTTATTCATATTTTTATACTCTATAGGAGTCAGAGATCACTACCACAAACATGCCCAGACAGAGGAACAGTCCATCATCTGAGGTCCTTATAATTGAAAGGGTCAAGACAGATGGACACCTGGGGTGCAGAAGGACTGACCACTGTGCTTACACCCCTCAACTCAACCACAGAGTCCTCCTTGTCCCCAGCTGAGGTTTCTCCTCAGTGTGACACAAGCAACATCTCTTGCTCCTGGCCAGGAGCTCGTCAGGTTCTTCTGCATGGGAGCTCCATCCCAGAAAGAGTGTGGTGTAACTTATTTACCTTTCAAAAATGATTTGCAGGGCACAATTTTTACCGTTTGACCCCTGTGTCACACAGTCTTGCCCCATTGTGCACATATTCTATTCTTTTGCCAAGAAAATGGCAATTTTTCTTCACTGAAGGAATAAAAGCAAAAATTTGCTCCCAGAGACAAAGGTGAACTTTTTTTGTCCTTTTTTTTTTCACCTCTTTTTGTAATGCTGGCTCCAAGCCAATTCACTGTGTTTTACTTTCTTTCCTCTGTATGTGTGAATTTTTATATAATTTTTTTTTCTTTTTTGCACAGCTCCAGAGGAAAAGGATTTCTCAGCCTTAACATCCTGTCCACTTCTGCATACTTTTGAATGCTCTTTATTAAAAGCCAGCTATTTATACACAGGAACAAAGTACATTCCACTAACCCCCTGTGGCATAACTCCACATGCTGACTGCTAAGCCCTGGAAAGGTGTATTGAATATATGACAGAGAGCTTTTTATAGGGATTGAATACCCACTGTACATCAGCTCAGGAATACCCTTTCAAAATTCTCTTTGCTATCATGTCTTTGGAAATATGAAAGGCAGACCTTTCAACAACCTCTTTCCCTCTGAGTCTAATCTTGATCGTGTTGAGAGGGATAGGTGCCAGATAACTGTATCTGTGGAAATGAAGATAAGAAGGCTGTGCATAACATAAGCAGTTGTACTGCTTGAATTATGGCCTTGGACAGATGCAGTGACAATAACAGGACAGCACTAATAGGTGAGTGGTTCATTTACCTGCCTGGTATCTCTCAAAGACATCAAATTGTGCTTCATTACTGGAAAATTCCTCAGGACATAAAATGAGTCAAGAACAAGTGTGTTATCTCAAAATCACCCCTCTGACAATGCAACACAGTGGGCATCTCACAAGGGGAGGTTAACCTAAGTGATGCCTCTGTGCAGCTCACAAAAGGGACTGGAGCTGAAAACAAGATATCAAAGCAACCTTTCAGCTGGAGAATAGAAGGATCCTTCAGAGAGGATTTGGATGTTTTGGGTCTGTCTACTGCTGGAATACCTTTAAGACAAAAGGTTGGTGCCCAAAGTGCAGTTCAACATTTTTGCTTTGATTGTCACCTTTTTTATATTCCCATCAAAGGATACATGATGCCCCCTCCAGTTCACAGCTGGTACATTGGTTTCAAAACCCACTGAACTGCACTTTTAATCTTGGTGGAAGCTTCTTCCACCTGCCTGCCCCAAAAGTGTTTTACTGTATGCACAGCTGTGGCTGCAGTTCCATCTGGCATTCACCCACCTGACTGTTTTCTCTGAGACTTCAGGGAAAAAAAGCTGCCCACACAATTGTGTCTTCACAGAGCATCAAGACCTGATCTCCAGGAGGGGATTCTTGTGAGACCACATCATGATTTGGTCATGAGGAACAGAGTCAATGTCATTTGAAGCCCCAGCCTCTAAGGACAGAGGCTGTGATGCCATCCCACCTCATTTGTAGAGACTTCAATCAATGCATTGCCCAGCTTTTGTAGTTCCTCCTCATACTGTGCTGGCACAGACTGTTTCAGAAAGCCTTGGCAAAAGAGACCAGGAAAAGTAGCCCTTCTTAACCCAGTTTACTTGACAGTTTCCATAACAACTTGACACAGCTATTTATAACACAGGAGAATATCATTTGCGTCTCATCATTTTTAGAACCTTTGTTGCCATATCAACCTCAGCACCACGTAGCAGAGCACAGCCCCATTCAATTTTCTCATTTGCTCAGAAAGAAACTTTCAATGAATTGAGATTCAGATGGTCTCAGAAAGACCCTTGAGAGACCTACATGCCATTTAAAGCATGATTCAAGCCCTAATTTGAATGAATTTTTTCCTGTGTGATCTATCTGCACCAGGTGGGTGGGATCAACTGCAGTGGCAAGCAACAATGAGGACAGGGTGAAGAAGCAGACCAGCATCCCCATTGTCTGGGGAAGCAAAGCATGAGAAGGATACGGCAGCTTCTTACTCCCTCTGTGATAGGTGAGGAAGGAAAAACTGATTTTGAAATGTCAGCATTTCAAAGGCTCAGTGTTAGCATTCCCCAGTCTGCTTTTTGGGAGGGAGATTGGGTGTCAAGGAGTTCCAGCACAGAGCGAGGTCGGAATGCAGTGAAAGTCAAGATAGGTAGAAAAGTGGCAGAAGACAAGAGCCAAGGGAGACACTGTGCTCCCAGAGCAGGAGAGGAACCTTCCTTGTATGGTCTCAGGTGCTGCTCAGTCCTGGATTCATTCCCCACAATGCCAAGCACCAGAAAGGAACCTTGAAGGAGACAGACAAGCCCAAAGCATAACTGAGGTGGGGATTAGGTGTCTCTTTGGAGGATGCAGTGGTGCTCAGGCACTCAGTTAAGTCCTGACAGCCAAGTGAAAAGAAGCTGGGCCTCAGTTTCTCTCCAAGGCTGTTCTCCTGGCTCCTGCTGGCAGGTCCAGTTCATCACTTGCACAGCCACAGTCAGTCTGGGGAAGTTCAGCTTTGCCAACCCATGACACCAAATCTGCCCTTCCAGGTCAGAATAAAATTAATTTTAAAATGCTCATGCAATGTGTAATCAGGAGTATCTATAATCCACCTGACACCTTTGGCTGACTAGGCAGCACTCAAACAACCCTTTGACTGCACTGCTGTGTGTCACCCACGCTTCCTGCTCCTGCTGGGAGGTGGCAGGTCTGCTGCCCGTGCCCTGACACCTCACTGTCTCAGCCTGCTGTGTTTGCCACTTTCCCAAGACGCTTCTCTTTAAAATAGGTATCCCCCATCCCCCCTCCTTCTGAGATCTGAGGGTGTCTATGTATTCCCTGGAATAAGCATTCATTTGGCAGAGCAAATTTCATACAAATAAGGTAACTGCTTGATGCAGTTCCAGTGACTTGGCCTGCCTTCCACCAGCAGAAATACACACAACAGCATTTTAAAGAAGCAGCGTGGGTTCCTGGTTTGCATTAGTCATATTGTTCTGTCTTGTTCTAATAATCTCAGTATTTCTAGAGGGTGTCCAGTGGGGTTGAGAACTGTGTTAGCAGCTCCAGCACAGCTGGATTTAGCTGCCTGTCAGCAGAAGAGAACCTCAGCCTCAGGGGTGTGTTTTGTCATGTAGCAGTGCTGAACACAGACTCTACAGCTATATTAATAGCAGGCCTATTATTTAACATGATGTTCCACCAGCCCCTTGGACTGGGGACAATAGGAAATGGCACTTACATGTTTAAATCTGTGGCATGCTGGACTATTTAATGTGTGTGATTCATTGTCAGACAGAGCTATGTCAGGCACTGCAGGCAAAATAAAACAGACTGGATATGCATCATCTATATATGTTCTACACATAAGCTGTTTGAAATGCATCCTGCCCAGCCTCTGCTTGCAGAAGCCATAAATGAGCTCCATAAATGTATATTTTAAAGCATTCTTGGTGGGATCTTGGGAAGTTCCAGCCTGGTGCTTTTAACCCTAACCCCAGAGGCTGCAAGGAGCTCTCTCCTGTCACGCCTGTGGGCACTCTGGTTGGCTACTGGAAGGAAACAGCTCTAGGTATGTACTGAAAGAGGTCATTTTATTCCTAAACCCAGCACTTATCATCCACACTTCATCAAAACGGAAAGTTTTGGAGTCTTGGGATGGGTTGGGTTTTTTTTTTCCACACTGACGAGTGTTAGTTTAGCCCTGAGAAATCTGGGAAGCCCTGAAAGTTTGAAACTTGCACTGCTCACATTCCTCAAGAGTCTGTCTTGGCTGATTGGTATTCCTGGATTTCATTTCTCTCCCCTCTCCTTTAATCCCTGCTCAATTTGCAGTAGAATTGATACTATCTAAAGTCACTGAATTCAAGGGGAAGATTCACATTTGAAAAGCTGTATCCTGAACACGTGAGTGTTAGCATTGAAATTGTAATTCTCAAAGCTGTGACATATGCTGAAAACTTGTGGCTCACCCTACAAATGGACCTATGTAAGACTTCTCTAACTTGATTTGCTTTGTTCCCACTGTATCTCCAGTCCTGGAACAGAAAAGGTCCTAAGTAACATGTGTGCAATTATTCCTTTAGCACCTCAGCCCAAACACATGTGCCTCTTTCTTGAGAAAAATCTGTCCTGGGAAGAGACTGAGGCAGAGGCAAACTACTCTGCTGCTAACATCACTTTGAAAGATGGAAATTCTCTGATCCAGATTAGGATTTCTTCAAAACTGAACAATGCCTGCAAAAGAGATGTGATAAAACCTTTAAGAGTGTTCCCTGGTAATTCCCAGCCCAGCAACATGCTCCATCTCTACTGTTGTTAAAATAGTGTCTTGGTCTCTGCTACTTGCTTGCAGTGTGAAATTAGACCTTACACACAGTACCTCTTTTTGTACTTGTCTGCAGAAAATGATTCTCAATTTGCATTCATATGACAGTGATAATCACCATTTTGAAGAGAGTCCATTTGTCTGAAAGCTGTGGCAAAATCACAGCCTTTCCCTCAGCCCTCCGTGACACACAGGCTTCTGCTCAGAGCACTCACACAGTCACCATTTAATCCAGCTTTGCCTTTCTCCCAGCCTGGCCTTTCTGGCCCTGCTGGGAGCTAAAAGCCATCCAAGAGAGCCTTTTCTTTGGGAAGCCTCAGGGAAATGTGGTGGGACTGTAGCCCCTGTATCACCTCACAACATGGGATGTGCCTTCCCTGCTGTGATGGGCCACCATGTAGGACCTTCAGAGACACCAAGCCCTCTCCACCTGTTGCTGGCCAAAAACTCTCGTCCATAAACCTCCCAGATCTTGTGATAATTTCCTCACTGACCACCTCAGCCCTTTGGTGCCTGCCCTCCTGCTGCACATCACACCCAGCCCAGCAAGGCATCGTGTCTTAGCTCCCACCTGCCAACCTTTGCCCTTGCTATGTCAGCTGGACTCTGTATCTTTGGCTTTTCTACACCTAAAACAAAGAAAATGCTCCAAATGCCAGGCCAGGGCCTGGTACAATGTAACATGCTCCATCCCATTTATTTTACAGCACTTTAATGCCTCTCTCAGTTGTCTCACTACAGAGACTTCAGGCAGAGTGGAGCCGTGTTCCTAAGCAACTCACAGTACACACGACAAAATTAACCCAAACACTTTTGTTTATTAACTCTTAATAAGGAGCAAACAAAACAGCAACCTGAGAGTTTCACAACAAGAATGCTTTCCATTTTGGGTGCATTACTAAGATTACAGACGACAATGTTATCTTGGGTGTTCTGTGGGGATTTTTTTAGCCCTTTTGTGAGGACCTATTTGAAGCACAAAAGTCATTCCCTCCCTCGCCAGTGCTGGCTGTTTCTATAATGGAAACACTCTATGTAACAATAGAAAAATTAAAAGACTACTGGAGCTAATGAGCCCTAGCTGATGCCTGCTTGGCATCACAATCCAAGTTTGGAGGATGGAGTTGTGAATTTTATCCCCAGACACTGGACAAATTACAGGGGAAGGGTCTTCAGTCTGCTGGGATTTACACCAGGCTCTTCAGAAAATGTGACCTTATGTTACTCTGCCCTTGTATCCCAACCCTTGAAATACAGTCCTGCTTCAGAGAGATTTTATGAGAACAAATGTATTAACACATGCAAAGCATCACAGGCTTGTGTGATGCTTTGAAAAGATATTTAAGCAGCTAACTAAATGTTTCAGCAGCAATCAGGTGTCTGCAGGTCTGGTGTTCAGGTGCTCTGGAGCCAAACCTGAACCTGTTCCTAAGGAGACAATTGAGGAAATCACTTGTGGAATATGTTAGTTTATGTCCATCATAAAAAGTGACTTTTTATGGTTCCTGTCATGGGGAGTTTAAAAAAAAATTATTTTCTTTCCAAAAATATGTAAAACTAGCCAGGCTTTACCAAAGGATGAAAGTCCCTTGCTGTCTCAGGAGATTTGGATGAAAGGCTACTGCCAAGAATTCAGGCCTAGGAGAGACCTCTATGAGATTACTTCCAGATATGAAACCCTTTTCCTGCTGTGCTGCTAAGCCCTCCCTGTCCAACACTTGGTGGCAACTGCTGATAATGAAAGTGCCAAGGCTCCCTCCCAAGAACCAGCCACACCAGCCAAGCCAGGCAGCCCTTTCCGGCTTTTATGGAGAAGAATTAGTGACTTGGGCATTCTTGTGAGAAACTACTGGGACACCAGCAACAGCATCTACAGGTTTTTATGGAAGCAGAATGCAGATTCTTATCACACTCCATTCATTTAGCAATTAATGACAAATGAATTCCTTGGAAACTTGCTCCTGGTAATCCCAGAGCATGGATGGTCAGAGGCACGTACTCCAAAGGCCAGCTCTTCCTGAGGACAGCTGGTGGAAGGGGTGGCAGAGAGGTGAGAGAGGGAGAGGGACTGGAAGAGGAGCAGGGGATGAGGGAGAAGGTCCACTTGCCCCCTCAGCTCTGCAGCTGGGCTCTGTCTCTTCAGTGGGTTTCTGCCCAGATGCAAGTGAGGAGGTGCAGGCTGGAGGATGCTGCCAATACACCCTCACTTGATGTGATGTGGTGTATAAACAAACAGGCTCTGAGAGCCTGACAAGATAGTTTATCTTATCTTATCCAGGCCATCCTCTGTCCTACACAGGAATTTTTCCTTTTTGTACATTTTCAAGTATGCTAAACCTCAGTGGATGCAAGCATTTCCCTTAGGAAGTCTTTCACAAGTGGCTTGCTTTCCCTGCCAGGAGGTTTTGCACAGACTGCAGTAACAGCCCCATGGCTGGGTGTTCTCAGCAGAAAAAGAAGAGGGATGGGTTCAAATATACAGGGGATTCATGCTAAAACTAATCTGCAGCCTTGCTCACCTCCTCACCCAAAATTTCAGCTAACATCTTCCAAGGCTCCCTGAGCAAAGAGTATTTCCTCTTTCATCAGCACTCAGTGCAAAGTGGGAACTATCACTCTGGGAAGGCACAGAGGCAGAAATTCAGGCTATTCCTGCATAGAGTGTAAGGCACATCCCTCTCCTTAGTCTGCTCAGGTTTGTTGGCTGCACATCCATGGACTCTTCACACTCTGCCCAGCTCTTTCTCTGCACCTCCTTATAAACTTACTGCTGGTAGCTCTCACATCCCGGAGTGTATCACAAAAATTTGTCCTACAGCTGCATGGGATAGGCAAGGGCCTCACTGTTTTCTCCTGGAACTTGCCATCTTTGGACCACTATGGCCTTGGCACAGTCCTGCTGTGATTTTTCCTCCATGGAAAGCCAGGCCAGCTTTGCTCCTACATCTCAGATAAGAACACATCCCTCCTTCTCCTTTTCTACTCTCTGAGCTCCACATCCCTTGTGGTTCTTGACATTTGAATGAAGACATCTCTGGGGCACATTAGGCTCAGGTCTGCTGCCTGTCAGTAACAAAAACTTGGCAAACTGAACCTGAAAATCAAAACTGAGGAAACTTTCAGCTTCTTCTCTCCAGGACTGACATGTCTGTAATTCTGTAATTCTGTAATTCTGTCTGTGTTGGCACAACACAGCTCTGGCCACAGCTGACGGCTACACACTGACTTAGCACATCTACAACTGCAGCATCAAGAGCTTGAGGCTTTGGCTCTTTTCTGAGGACAGAAAGAAATAATGACCATCTCTCCCTGACACAGGCTGGGCTGCAGCTTTCTGACCTCAGCTGGATGCTCATCTCAACTGGTAGCTGCTTGTTGTTGAGTGTTGATGCTGTATGACACAGCACGAGAATCAAACTCTGCAGCTTATGAACCAAACTTGGTATTGATTTTCAACCTCTCTGGGCCTCCATAACATGAAATGAGACCATTTAGATGTGGATCCATCCATCCATCCATCCATCCATCCATCCATCCATCCATCCATCCATCCATCCATCCAGTCTGCTGTTAAGCATGGCTCTGGCAACAGGGGAGTGGCAGACAGGGCTCAGGACTTCAGCCTTGAGATCTGCTTCTGCTGGTGCCAGTGTGCACAGGCTCTGAAAAGAGAGAGCTGAGAGGGTAATTTATAAGCTGTTCAGTGTGTTTTCTTGCTCAGCCCCCTCACCATCACCAGCAGAGGAGGAGCAAAATATCCAGCCACTGTTCTGGCAAAAAAATCAGCATTTGAGAAGAGGAAAGGAGAGCTTTCTTCAAAGAGTTGCTGAAGAAAAGGACAGGATAACCTGGGGAAAGAAGGGGGCTTCCCCCAGAATCAAAAACACCTTGCCTACATTCACTCATGAAGGTTTTTTTCCTTTCTATTTTTATTTTTTTCCCCTTTTTTTCTGTGTACTTTCTCCAAGAGGAAAGCTGGAAGCTGACATTGCCTCAAAATCTCATTTTAAACCTTCCCCACCCCCAATTTAACCTATTTTTTCTACACAGCTCCCTCAGCCCCACCCATCTAACTCTGTGTCTTGCAGCAAGAAGATTTGGACACACATGAAGGCAGACTTGAACTATTGCCTTTGATAGTTACAGGGTCTGCTTGTGCAAACTAGGCTTAATACAAATGTTCCTAATAAAAATTTATATCATCCAGGTCCCTCCTGGCATAGACAGCAGCTACAGATGTCCCTGTTGGCCCAGCTCAGAGGGACATTTGCAAGTTTGGTTGACACTCTCCTGCCAAACCCTTGTCTTGAAGAGTTTGAGGAATGCTTGGATATTCAAGCACATTCTTGGTCTGTTCATCACCAAAACTGCTGTGGTGGAAATGCCCTAAACCAGTGAAAAAGTCCCCTGAGACTGGGTAGATTATTCTCCTCCACCCTTTTACCTTCTTTTCCTTTCCTTGTCCCAGGGCACCGGCCAGCTCCGGCTCACCCCCATCGGACACGTGCGCACGCGGCCGGGCCAAGAGGGGAAATGAATCATTTGCAGTGGGAGATCTGGATTGCAGGATTCTTATCTTGGAAAAAAAAAAAACATGCACATGCACATCTCCAGGAGCCTGGTAGAGGGAAAAAATCTTGGCCAACTCAAGTACTTCCAGACAAGATTTCTTTGGGGTCAGGAGCAAGACTAGTTTCCTAGTCATCGTTATCTTCCTCATCAAAAAATAATAATTTAAAAAATTTTAAAAAATCAATCACCCTGTATACGAACCTTTTCAACTGTAAAATAGGCACACTGGGAATAGGGAGATGGGAAAATCCCTACAACACCAGTAGCTCCAGGCAGGATATCCTCTGTATTATGAACTTCAGGCATCTTTCAGGTTCCCAAAAGCTGGCAGGCTGCAGACATTGTATCAAATTGGATTAAATGGGTAAGGATTCCTGATCTGAATGTCATTGTGGCTGCTGTGTACAAACACAATGTAGACAACACTCTAAAAACCCAACAGGTCCTCTGAGAGCTTAGAGCTTCTCAAGGCAAAATTAATTAAGAAGTAATGAACTGAGCTTTTGATACCACAGTGGGAGTGTTGCTGCAGGCACAAACAGTAAGAAAAGGGTGCTTTTGACTGATTTTTAATTAGAATTTAATAGTGCCCTGAAGTTACATCTCTCATTAAAAAAAAAAAGCCTACCTAGTTCTATGCGATGAACAATTCAAATTAGATTTTAACATATGCAAATAACTGGTCTGAAAGGTCTGCATGGGAGTTATAGAGATAGTACAGGTTAAATCCTTGACCCTTTACAGTAGATTTTTCTTTAACTGATCCATCATCCAGTTTGTTTGCGATTAAACATTGGAATTAATGGAGTTTAAAGGAAGTACCAAAAAGCCATGTGAAATGCAGGCTTCGGCTGAGGTAAGTTAGCACAGCCCATTGATTTTAACCACATTAACTATCTCACTGGAGGGTGCAGATCTTAACTAAATGCAATATTTCCAAGTCATGGCCAGTCCCACTCAGACTGAGTGGCCTCTCACTCCCCAAGATGTCCCATTAAATATTGCTCAGCACATATAAACCTGAGGGAATCTGCCCTCAAAGTCACCCAGATGACTTTTTTTTGGGAAAAAAAAAGCTCCAGCTAGAAAACAGAGTGTGTCAGGGTAACCCCATGGGCTCCTGGGGTGGCCTGGCCAAGGTTTGTACCCCTAAGACATTTGCAGGTATGCTGCTGCTACTGATAGCATCAAGAAACCCATCTGAGCAAGAGCCCACAGGGTATGGCCCGGGATGAGTTGCTGTGAGAGGAGGACAACAAAATACTTTCATTCATCCTGAGCAAACAGCTCCTTTCACTGCACTGCATGTAGGAGAACATTTATATCATGGAAATCTAACTTACTGTTCTGCCTGGAATGCTGCACTTCTCTCAATAAATGCCCTCCACCCCCCACCCACCCCAAGATGAACAACGTCGTGCAATACTAAGCAGTAAAATTAAATAGTAAACATTATTGCCCTCAAATGCAGAGATTACCATTTAGCTGCTTTCCAAATGCATCTCAAACTCATTCAGAGGCACGACACAGCTGTTTAGATGGTTAAAAACAAAGGCAAAACTCCGTCCTTATCTTACAGGATCTGTTTGTGACAGAGCTTTTCACACGGGTAAGCAGAAGGTAGTGGAGCTGTCAGGACACACAAAATCACACCTTCTGCTCAGGGCAGAGGGCATTTGGGTCCCTAACATAAGTGCCACGGCTGTTTCTCTCCACTCACTGTACCTGAGCTGTCCTGGATATTAAGTGACCTGGATCCCTTTGAGATCCTCTGCAGCCACACTGACTGTGTGCAGAGCCAGCAGCAGGCTGGGTACAGCCCACAAGCTCTGGTCTGCCATGCTCAGGTGTCTTGTCTGCACATTTCTCTAATCTTTAGGACTTCATTAAGCATAGGGGGAGCAATCAAAAGTGGTGCTTGTTGTGGTTTGGGGTTTTTTTCCTTGCTTCTTTTTAATTACACAAGAATTTAAAGGTAGCATAGAAAGGCCATGCCAAGAAACTATCTCTCCTCAGCAGTACCACATTAGTTAGCACTGATTCTGCAGCTACTGAAAAGCAAGTTTGCACCTTCTCTTTGATGGGACCATGGTCCATCAGGAAGGTTTCTGTTTACACATGGGAGGAAACATCCTGTTGCCATCCTGCCTTTAGGACACAGCACAGGGACAGGTGTTGATGTAGCTTAAATGTCTAGGCTGTAATCTCTTCATGTGACCCCTGACAGGTTGCATTCCCAAAGACAGAGGCTATCCAGGGATGAGGGAACGGGCAGGATGAGAGTTTCAGGTCATGGAAAGGTAATCCATGGGCAGATAATCCAGGCAGCACTGGGCAGGAAGCTGAAGTTTTCTCTGTTTGATGGGATGCTGTGCATTTGGTTTGTTTCTGAAGCAGTGGTGTGCCAGGAGATCATGCTTCACCTGGTTGTGTGGTATATGGAGCCTTTCCCCACTTCCAATCCTGTTATATCAGCACCCATCCCCATCTGAACCAATCATTCAGATTTGATGCTGAAATAGAGGCACTGATTTTCATGCAGACAAACTCTGACATCTCAGTGCTTAAAGATACCCATACCAGCCCCAAACTTTGGTTGGCTGTTTCTTTTCATCTTCAAGATCTCAGATCACTCCTCTGACCCTTCTCCCAGCAGCCCTTGGTGGTTTTGCTCCTTATTCATAGAATCATGGAATTCCCTGAGTTGGAAGACACACACTTTAACACCAACATCATCCAGTCCAAGTGTTCATGCCAGCCTCACAAACCCTGCTGTTTACCAAGGAAATACAGGGCATCCCAGCAAACAGCACTGAGAGCAGCAGCATCTAAAACCCTGAACTGGTAGCTGAACTGTCAAGGGGAGTCCTTTGGGAACACAGAAGGACACAGGTATAAAACTGACCTTGGGATGCTTTCGGGTGGCAAGAACAGTTGGGAAAGCTCATGGCTAAATCAGTCTCTTTTGGTGCTTATTGCAATCTCTCATCACTGGTTTGTAATTTCTGCTTAGCTCAGGCAAGGAAGAATGTATGGGGGCTTGACAGGCAGATAATGATAAGAGCTCCTCAGCATTTACTCTGCGTCACCCCCAGCACGGTGTTTGGAGAGTGCCTGAAGTGGGTGTTGTTTCAAAGGGGCAAAGCAGCTCCTCAAACAGTTTTATGGCTTTGTAATTTATTTACCAAGGCAAGCTCAGGTCAGTCACACTATCTATTTCTTTTTTAATGAGGTGCTGTTTATTTTTCACTCTCATGTTCTGGATAGATTGAGACACAAGGAGGTCAAACAACTTCTCCACGAAGTCTCCAGGGCTTCCAAAGCAAAGTCATTCCACCCTTTAATGTGTTAAGCAAGGAGTTGGACTTGAAATCAGGGGAATTGCAAACATGTTTAAAGGTGCTTAAAAACCTTCCTAACAAGAAGCCTACATGAAAGCCTTGGTTTTCTGTGTACTATTGAGTTTTAACACCTGTGCAACTCCAATCATTTCTGCCAAGTGTCACAGCCAGCTGAGGTGATGTAAGGATATCCTTTGGGGAAGATCTGCAAAGAAAAACTTTTCATTAGCTCCACTACTGATCTGGATAAATTCAGATACTCCTGCAGTTTTCCAAGTCTGAAATACAAGCTTCTAAACTTAGTCTGGAGTTTTCTTCTTCAGACCTGGGCACTTGCCTTTCTGTCCAAATATACCAAATGGAAAATACTCTCTTTCCACCCCTTGCCTCCTCTTTAAAATTGTTGCAACAGACTGGGGAATTGAGAGAACCTTTGCTGGAGGCTTATTTCAAGAAGAAACACTTTTCCTTTTCCCCTTTGTTTTTGCAAAATGAGCAAACCCAATCTGAGACTAAAATAAAATCACCTCAGATGGTCTTGCACACACAGGTCATTAAAGAAAAGTATCAGGTGAAAAACAATAGATACTGGTGTCACTTGCGGTGGCAAACCACAGAACCAGGCTCAGGTCTGTGCTGTGGTGCTGCCTGTGGGCCCCAGACATGCACCATGTTTGGTGCTGCCCAGCAGCAAACCTGCAGATAAGATGCTGTGCTCACCCCTGAGGCACACGGCCACCCCAGGGATCTCCCAGTTCAGATTTGGCTGCCCAGCCCTCTGCCACAGGTGCAAGAAAAATAAAGTTCATAGGAAATGAGCTAACTGGGTAAGGCACAAGGATAAACTGTGGAGAACATAGGTGAGGTGACCAGGTGTTTTTATCCACTTGGGTCCTGTGTGTATCTTGGGGAGATATTGTTAAAGATTTACCCTGTGGTTCCTGCTCTTCCACCAGAACCTGCCTTCAGCTAAGGCTGGAGACAGACACAGAGCTGGATGGACACTTCTGACCCCGCTCATCCTTCAGGCTTCCTGTGGGGTAGCTCAGGTCCTTCCCACAGAGACATCTCAGCTCTTAATCAGTAATTAAGAGGCTTTGCAGGTTGCTCTTGGTTTTCATTCTCTCGTTTCACAGAAATGCCCAAATGAGCAGGCCCTGGATGGCCCTGGGAAAGAGGGTGTCAGCCTCTCCTGCTGGAGCTGGTCCAACTTGTGCTGCTAGTTAGCTGTTCACTGGAGCAGGAACCCATAACTTGACTTTCCCACATTACACACACGAGTGTCCTGACCATGGGGAAAGAGAGTCCATCTTCCACTTCTCTCTGGTCTGGTGAATCTTTAATTATTTATGCCACATGGAACAGCTTCAGCAGGAGACTTTGAGACCAGACCCCAGAGGATCTAACAGTTGGATGCTCACAGCACGTTTTCAGGACATGGGAGGCTCCACATGGGAAATAGAAGTTCAGTCTGGGTTTCCAACAGCCTGAGAGAGGGCTTAGACCAGTGCCATCTGTTTCCAGTGAACAACACTGGTGTGCTGAGAAAGCTTATGGGATATAGCCACTTACAGAGCTCCCTGCACCCTGTAAATTTAGAGGATGAACTCTTGGACTAATCAGGAGGGAGGATGGACTTCTCGTTTGTTTCCGTGGGTTGGGAAGTCATCAAGCAGGATTTAAGCATGATCATTTCAGCCAAGCCAAGCTTTAGGCAGGTTTGCATTTATCAGTGTGTCAGGAATGCAAATGCTCCAGCTAGGTGGGGCAGATACCCCATGTTAGACAATTAGACACCTACCTACCTTTATGGAGTTAATCTGCAATAACTCCACCACATAAAGATGCAGAGGTGCTATTGAAGTGATTGGGAATATAAAGTTAAAACAGAGAGGAGGGAAAGATATAAAGGCACACACAGTGCAATGTTCCCGCAGCATAGCCTGGTTTTGGGTTGTATATCACAGGGAGAGATTTTATTAGAGCTCATTAAATTTTAAAGCCTTAATGGCACCTTCTGTGCTGTGTGATTGGTACAAAAAGGAGACCTTGGGAAGATGTTAATGCAGCAGGACAGGAGGCACCTCCACTGCAGTGCTTGCGGCTGGGAGATAAACTCCCGGCTGCCGAGCATCCGCGGGATTAGCGTGACATCGTCTGGCCACAGCCGGTACCTTCAGCCCGAGGCTGGAGCATCCCCAGGCTGGCAGAGCCCCACCGGAGGAGCAGAGATTTGCCAGGTGAATTAACTGGGCCTGGTGCCTTGCAGGAGAGCGTGGGAGTGTGACAGTCAGGAGCAGCAAATGAAGCAACACAGTACAGCAAAGTCGTGTAGCCAAGCTGTAAGCAACTCAAAAATTCAGATTCTCACTTTGTACTAATTGCTTCTGCTGTGGCTAAACCTGTCTGCTGGGTCTACTCCTCTGCTTTTTCTTCTTTCTTTTCCCTTATTTTCCCCACACTTGGATTTTTTTAAAAACTTCAACGTTTTAGCAACCAGTTGACATATTTTCTGTTTCCACTTATCTTCACCTCCAGCCACACTTTGCAGACCAGATCAGACACACAGCCTTGAGGCTGTAGCAGTCATGGCCAGGAGCAGCAGGAGTCAGTGCCAGCAGGCCAATAAAGTTACTCTCAGGTATATGTTCTGAGCATGACTTGAACCTTTGCATTTAGAAACCAATAATCCATCTGTAAGGAGTTTTTCTATTATCATTATTGCTTTTTTTTTAGGGTCACCAGGGCTGAAATTTTCAAAACATGTTTTATGGTGTTGCACATCTGAAATTCAGAATCCTCAGATGTCAAAGGCCTAAATGCACTTGGGTTCCTCCTCTCTGAGGCACACACACAGAGCTGTAATCTGAAACTGTGTATGCCTGTATCCAGGTCAGGGAGACAGCATAGGAGCTCATTTGCCTGACTCACTAACTTCCTTGCCAAGAGAGCATGAAATATTCATGACACTGCAAAGTAGCTGATCCACAGCCTCTTAAATGTTGCTGCTCCAGAGGTTTTATACCCAGGAAGCACCCTGAATAATTGATCTGCTTTTGGGATGCAGGATTATTTATTTATTTATTAATTTGTGGTGGTGGTGGTAGTGGTGGTAGTGGTGGTTTAGGAAAAATATATTAACTGAGTTGGGGAAAACAAAGTCTCTGTAAAATCTTGATTGGGATGAGATGATGTATTAGCTCTAAAAATCTAAGACAAAGATTGGGAAGGTAATGCCTGGTTGTGATTCTAAGCTCATCTCTGGGCCAGGGGAATAGTCTCCATTCTTGGAAATTGAGTCCTCACCAGTCCACATTTTTAATATGACAGGTGTCAATCACTCAAATGAAGCTACTGCTCCCCAAGGATGACCTGTCCAAAAACTTTGAAATGACAGCTGAAAGTGACCTCTTAGAATCATTCACAGCTTTGTAGGCTTTGAGGTATTCTTTTAAATTTGTGATCTTAATGGGTTTTTTCCTCCAAAACACTAATGAAAAAAGGTGAATGACCCAGGCAGTGAATGTGAGTGTTATCCACCCTTTTCAAAGCACCTGGGCAGAACAACAAAGGCCTCAATGTCTAAATGCTGGCACTGCTCTTCCCCACTTTTTTCTCACTGTTGGCTCAAGCCACAGCCACAGAGGCACATGAACCCTTTCTCTGTATCCCACTTTTGCAGCCTAAAGCTCACAAGGGCCTCCCTGACTCTGCTGACTGTACTCACACTCTCAGACCTTTTTCTGGTCAAGATGGAACATTTCCCAAGACCAAGGCCATCCAGACAGGCATAGCCAAGAGGAGCTGTGCCTGTGAGGAGAGGACCAAGGGGACAGATTGTGACTCAGGAGAACAGAGTCGTGCCCATGCCCAGCTGGATGGGACTTTGAGCAAACTGGTGTAGGGGGAGGTGTCCCTGCCCATGGCAGGGGATTAAAACAAGATGATCTTTAAGGTCTCTTCCAACCCAAACCATTCTATGATTCTGTGCCTGGAAGATGACATCCATTCTGCAGGAACAGTATTTGTAAAGTCGGCCTGGGCCATTCCTGAATTCCTATGGTTTGAGAGGTTCAGACAAAACATCACCAATCAGTCAGAGGCTTCGAAGCCACATGTTACAAGCTGAGTCTTGCTTTCACACTCATGGGGCCCAGACTGGGTTGCTTTATTATTCAAACACACTACATCTTAGTCATGTTATTTTTTCAACATGGAAACAGCTACATTCCATCTACGAGCAAAAAGGTTGGATGTGCAGCCTGAACATCCAAGACATGTCTGAATTTGCCTCTTTTAAACTCCTTGATAACTTTCTCTATCCCTGAGTAGCTTGAATAGTTTTACAGTGAGTGACTCAAGAAAAAACAAGAAGCTATCCCTGACTGCATAAGCTGGGGAGGGTTCTCTTTGGGTGAATACATTGTGATGGCTTTTCTGTGCCACCTCTGAGTCCTCTGCATGGAAGTGTGTGAGATTCCTTCAGTCATGCAAGGACAAGCAAATCTCAGCATGGGCAACAAGCATTTGAGGGTATTTATTGAGGCAGCCAGCCTGACACAACACAGGGAAAATGTAAATGAGCACCAGCTTAGTGCTCACACACCGACAGCATGCACGGGCTCCTCACCACCACTGAGGGGTCTCTGTAATAAATAGCCAAGGAAAAAATTAAAAGCAGCTTGATAGCAGCAGCAAGTAGCTCTGTTGAGCTGCTCCTGGCCCAGTGTGAGGTTTCCTCCCCAGTGGCTTCCTGGGCAGAGCTGTGCTTCTCTACCTGTGGGAATCTTCTGGACACATGGAAACAAATACATGTCCATGAGGAGCAAAGAGCTGTGGTGATTATCCATGAGCAGTAAAGAAGTGAAGTAGCAAAGCATTAAGGAGGTAAAATTTCTACTTTTAAGAGGCAAAAAAAAAAAAAATAGAATTTTTACTTTCCCACCAAAAGCAGGGCTGCATTCATACTCTCTCACGTAACCTTTCAGACCTGGAGTTGTGACCCTGGCAAGGTGGCAGGGTGGTGACAGCCCTGGCTGTAGGTGTTAGGACCTAACCATCCAGGAGGTACTGCCTGGGGACACACAAGCTGGCAGACAGACAGACAACCCAGTTCCCATCTGACATGTGTTTTCCCAGTGATTACTCCATTTCCCAGACAGAGAGGAGCTAGAAAATTTTTTTTTCAGTTTTGATGCTCAAAAGAAACCAACCACAAACCAGTTTTGATGCATGCAGAGAGAGCTCTCAGCAGGGCCTTGGGAAATTCTCTGAGTCATTGGGAAGACACCATGGGGCCACCAGTCACAGGGATGGAGGGAAACCCCACAAAACTCCAGGCCACCACTAGATGTTCTCCTAACTCTCTCCTGGGGGGAGCTCCTAGGTTCATTTCCTTAAAGCCCTGCAGTAGCCCTCCCAGCCCTTTCCCCACTTGGAGAAGGTGTACTCAGCTCTCTTATAGCCACATCTCATTTCCAAAAACTGGTGGCTTCATGCTTCACCTCCCAGGACAACTGATAGTGCCTGTCCACCTGCCCAGTATCAATCCCCAAGCTCCTCCTTACCATTTTCATCTCTGAGAAGCTAACAAATCTATTGGTGACTCCATCCAGATCCTCCCTGGTGAACCTTCAGCCTAGTCTGCTCCAGGAGCTGGACTTGGTGTCTGCCCCTCACATCAGCTCTGCAGGCCTTGCCAGTGAGGGTGCCATCCCCATTTGCCAGTCCCTCCTCTGGCAGACTGATCCCTATTTCCCATCACAGTATCCACTTTACTGAGAAGGGTATTTTTACCTGCACTGTTATTCTGACCTCTCTGTAACTGTGAGCTCTTGCAGGTCCCTTGCATGTTCTTGCAGGAAGAGCAGCTCAAAGACTGCTCTTCCTACACAAACCTTTCTTTTAGACCTGTTCCTGTTCCTGTTAATGCCTTCTTTCACTTTCATAACAAATTCACTCTCCTTTTCTTCTCCTGTCTCCTTAACTTCTCCTTGCAGTCACATTCAACAATTCCTACCTTTGCCTACAGCATCACCACTCTGGGGCTTTTCTCATCTTGCCCACACTAATAATCCTGCCCACACCTCCTTCACCATCCCCACCTTCAGCAGCACAAAATTCTTCTCCCCTAACTTCCCATCCTAAATGCCATGGCTATAGAAACTCCCTTTACCTCCCTGCACCAGCCCACTCTTCTTGCCTTTTCTTTTTGTGCCTACTCTGGCTGTAATACCTACAAGTTTTGTTCTGACTTTCTAGACGTGGCACAATGATGACTCTTCTCCATCCTTACATTCCTTACTGTTCTCAAGGCTCTCTCTGACCCTCTCCACACCACCTAATGCAGCATCCATGGGATCCTGGTGTCTCCCTGCCTCAGCAGACCTCTGCCTGTACACAGAAGATGCTTTCACCTGGCTCAAGATTTTCATTATGTTCCCCCAGCCCATTCCAGGCTCTGCAGCCAGAAGCAAGGACATCTCCACCTGGGTGAGTCCTGAGTGGCCTTGGCTGCCCTGCAGTGGGATGGGAGCCGGGAGACAGGAGCTGGGAGGGTGCTGCTGGACACTGCCCTGCCAGGTTCTGCAGCAGCTCCCAGAGTGGGAGGCTCTCTGGCCCATGGTGTTTCTCACTTTCCCCCATACACTCTCACTGTTGCTGTTTCATACTCTCCTCCTTTCCTCCTTCTGGAAAGACGTTCCCACCACTACAGCTTGTTTCACAACCACTTTCCCCCAACCCAGATACTACAGATGATGTTTCGTTTTTCATTACTGTAACAGCGATGTGACTCACGAGCAGTTTCACTTGTCAATATTCACGGTGTATCAACAGATCAGCGAAACTGTTCTTGAAACATCCAAAAACTAAAGATTTTCTCATGAGCATTCAGGTCTTTCTTGTTTTCATCCTTCTAGAGCTGAC
The DNA here is from genome assembly GCA_013399835.1 of Leptocoma aspasia. NCBI lineage: Eukaryota > Metazoa > Chordata > Aves > Passeriformes > Nectariniidae > Leptocoma > Leptocoma aspasia. The sequence goes on from VXAX01004964.1 coordinate 115,105, forward strand.
ACAAAATGACAGCCTGAACACACACAAAAAAAGATTTGTATTTGACTGAATTCTGGTGTACCAAAGCAAAGCAGGACAACTCGTGAATAAACTCTAGATGGCCAGCACAACGGGTATGAGGCAAGCAGATTTGCTTTTGCTTGTCTCCTGTATTTGAGGAAGAGGGGTAACATCAGAAACAGAAAAAAAAATACTGTCACCTGTGGGTTGCCCACATTTTCAGAGAGGGCCATAGAGGGCTGGTTAGAGCAGCAACAATGAACACTGGCAAGAAAGTGTGTGCCATGCAACCCCACACACAGACAGCAGCCTGCTGACTGAGTGATGAAAGCACTGAATGACAAAAAAAGAGAACTGGTGGTCAATTATATAGGTGCTAGAAGGGCTGGTAAGAAATGAGAGGAACAGAAAGTTACTTGTGGAGGAATTTGATGCAGCTGATGTCACGTAAGCCTGGCGAGATGACTGTCCTGATACTGAGGTAAAACTGTTGATTAGGAAGGGCAGACTGGGGGCGGTTCTGTTTAGCACCGCTGTGGACTTGTGAGCTGCTAGGTCAGATCTACAAGATGATCAGCAGAACTGGGAGAATATCTGCAGAACAATCTGCTACAGACCACTAGACAAAGTCACAGAGTCAAAAAGCAGGATGATTGTTCTTTAAACCCATTATTCATTTAGCCCTCATCCAATTTGTGGACAGAAGAGTTCTGTATGCACAGAGAGCTTCACGTGGGAGACACATGCTAGAGATGTAAGTAGCCAATAGAAAAATAACATTTGGGTGGTACAGCTGAATTCTCTAACCTGTGAGGGTCACACCCATGGTGAAAGTGTTCATTGCAACATACCATGGTGAACCAAATTCTGGGTAGAAAGTTTGTTGACCTCTGAATGCCAGGCATCATTGTGACCTGATTGTGACCTGATTATTTGCCTGCCCTAAACACTCAGCATTAAAAAGGTACATTCTCTAGCTCAAATGAAAATTACTATCCAGGTTCATTGCTAGACAAAATGTGGATAGAAAAACCCAAATGAAAGTTCAGGCCTTTGATGAAGGGTTTATCAGATGGTCAAAAAGTCGGGATTTCCAAGCCAGGATTGCAAACAGATCACACTAAAAATCTCATCCTGGTTCAGCAGCTAAGTGAAGGAATCAATGTGAAACTGAAGAGCAATCACAGTTGTGAAAGGAGAAACAGCTGCCAGTTAACACAAAATAGAAGTAATTAAGTGAGAGAAATTATTAATTAAAATTAGAACTGTATAGAAACACCTCAGAACAGAGCAAAGAAAGTATTTTCTCTTCTACTAAGAACAAAAGGAACTTCAAAATAGTGCAGGAATATCACTAGACAGGGGTAGTAAAATGAATGGTAATGTAAAAAAGAAAAGTACTAAATAGATATTTGTCTGTATTCTGAAAGAAGTAAGACCACATACATGTATAACACAGGGTTGCTGATGGACATTTTTGTTCAGTTACATCAAAAGTCTCACAAACAAGATCTACTACAGAAAAAAATATTTTAAATAAGCACTATGGCTAATTAGCATTCCCAAAAGAGATGATATGATCTCTCTCCCACTTCCATTTGAAGAAGTGCTCATAGGGTATCAATACTCCAAATGGGTAATGAGGATGAACTGGGTAAGTACAGTCAAATAGAAATGAATAGTAAATGGTAACTGTTATCTTTCAAAGAACAAGAATTACTTGCCAAACAGAGTTACAGTTTTGATGAGTTTGGCCCAGACATGACAGATTCAGGGTTTTCCAAGGCTGTACCAGGGAACGATGTTGTGTCCTGTAAAACACTAGAAGTTATCCCATAATTGATGTGAGAGCTGGAGAAGTGAGAGATTGCAAATACTAATGAATGGTCACAGCACAGGGTCCCAGTACAGCACTATGAGAAAGGGGAATAAATGAGTGTGTATACGGTGTTAGATGTAGGCAGAGATGTAGGGAAATTATTTCCATGCTCATGCATAGCAGTAGAAAGGTCACTGCTGAAACAGTCCCTGACATTCAGCCTCGTGGAGTGAGGGAGCAGCTTTGGGGAGAGGACACTGGGAGCTGTCCCCATTACACTGCTTCTTCCCAGGAGCTGCTTTGAGCCACCACTGCAGGATGGATTTAGAACTAGGCAAACCTTGGCTCCCCAGGAAAGCCCCTCTTGCTGCCTTCTCTTCTCTGCACACTTTCCATGTGTGCAGTCTTCAAAGGAATCTGGAAAGAGGAAACCATGAACTACCTGCAACAGCAACCTGCAAAGACCAGAGCAAACACCACCCTGTGTGAGGCTCAGGACTCTGCCCTTTGGTCTTTTATTTGCTTTATCCATCACATTAAATCTCTTCTCAGTCTATTATGACTGTGTGTAGGCTAACTGCACAAATATTTCACAAAAATACCACTTGTATCTTGAGTTTCCAACTATCACCACAGGCTTCTGACTGTGCCAGCACAGGTCTGGCCTTGAGCATGACCTTTGGCAGGGTTCATGGGCAGCAGGCGTGTTTCAGACCCAGCTGTCAGGGCTGTTTTTCCATTTGATCCATTACAGTTGTCTGCTAAATGACAAAAATAGCCTCAGCACCAGGCACTGGGACTTCCTTCTGAGAGCTGTGTTCCCCAGCCACAGTCAGTTCCCCAACTGCCTCCCTTCTGAAACATAGATGTATTTTCCACATACTTGGCCTGCTTTCAGTGGGAGAGGTACAGTCCTCACCCTCTTCCACCCCTCCTCTCTTCATCATGCCCTTTCTCCAGAGCAACCCAGATCCTTGTAGGAACCCACAGGAACCTGATACTGGCTGGGGAGTCATGGAATCATAGATATGTATTTATCCAGCTGTTTTGCTGGACATTTTGTCCAGAAGGATCCTGTGAGAGACAGTTTCAAAAGCTTTACTGGAATCCAAAATGACTGCATCAACTGGCTTCCCTTGATCAAGGATTATTATTATGACTGGCTACCTTGTCATAAAAGGAAATTAGATTTGTCAAGCAGGACTTTCCCTCATGAACCTGTGCTGGCTGTCACCAGTGTTTGCCTTGTCTTCCAAGTGTTTTTCAATAACTCCAAGATTAGTCTCCATAATTTTACCAGGCACTAAAGAGAGACTGCTGAGGTGCTTTACTGCTCAGTACTGGCACGTAGGAAGACTCATCTCTAGGTACCTAGGGACCACAGATGACAAAAAGTGTGATTGCCACAGAGAGGAAACAGACTGTGGGTTAAGTGTGGTCTGGAAAAGATGGGGGTTCATGGTAAGTGTCTGACATTCTGCTAAGAATGGCTTCCGGGAGCTCTGCCTTTTTTTGTACCTTGAATTTACATGGAAGAAAACACCAGGAACTAAAGACTGCTTTGCTTTAAGTGGGGAGGTGGAAATAGGTGTGTTCCTTATGTGTTAAGCAGGTATATTCCATTTATATCAACAACACACTGTCTTCTGCTGGGTCCAGACTGGAAGAAAGGAGCGATTTCACCAGTGCTCTTGGATAACTGGGACACAACACCAAACACATCAGGGCACTGGTGGGGTCTCCATCCTTTGCATCTCCAGAGCAAGGTTCCCCATCTCTGCAGGAGATGCTTTCACCCAGCAGGACCTCTGCAGACTCAGCAGAGAGCCCAGACTCAGCAGCCACATGTCCCAGTCACAGACCTGGCCCACTGCTGCACACGCTGGAAATCCAGGGGAGGTTTGGTCAGAAGGGGGATTGTTTGGGCTGGTTTTTCTTTTGAACCCTATAATAACACTGCTCACGTCTAGTTGTGCAGTCTCTTTAAAGAGCTGGGATTCCCCCTTCTGATAGCAGCTACACAGCAGGCACACTTTTCTTTAATCTCCAGCAAACTATTATTTCAACATACCACCCACACAGCCAGATGAAAAAGGACTGGTAAAAGGGTGTTGTTGTTTTGTTCTTTCCTTCTCAGAAAAAAAACAAGGCTTAGAAGAAAAGCTCAGAGTCCGTCTCTGTATGTGCTAACTCCTCCTTTCCGTCTGGAATTTCCCATCAGTTATACCATAAACAAACTCCCTTCAAATATGCTAAAATAAAGTGAACTGAAATTCAGTAGCAGACATAGAATTAGGGACTACTTGTAATCTGGTGGTTACCAAAGAAAGATCAAGAGCTGATAGAATCTGATTTTTCATTTTAGACTATTTAAATTTCTTATTCAATAAAGTAATAATTCACTTTATAAATTAGGTTGCATTTGAATACAGCTTTTCATTTGATTTTCTGATTGAGCTTGATAAGGTTTTTAACTACAAGAGGTTGCTCCTTCATTCCCAAATAATGGATATTACTTTGAAGAGCAAATGCCAGCATGTTATTGCCATTTTTCAAAAGGATTTAGGCATCATAACAGATTATTTATTGTTTTGTGGTCCTATCACTGATGTTTCAGGAGACACAAGATGGTGTCCTAACAGAAAATGTCATTGCTAGCAAAAAGGGCACAAATCTTAGATTACCATGACAGGCTTATAATTTTTTTACAACCAACCACTATAAGGGAACCGTGGAACTGTAGCAAAGAATACCAGAAGATGTCTTTTTTATAAACAGTACAGCAGCTTTCATTCTCTCCTCTTGTTTTTCTGCCTTTAGATTGCTACAAAGCTTTTTAGGGAAAGAGGCCTGGTATCCACTGTGTCCATTTTATTAATAATTTTTTTTTTAAGTAAAATTCCAAAGCAAAAAGAATAGCTGACATTGACAGCTCCCTGGCTGTCATTCCACCAGCCAGCAGACAGAAGCAGGATGGATTAAGAGACCTGCTGAGAAGGACTTAGGGGTGCTGAAAGCCAGCCATGTCCTCAGTGGCAGGTCAGGGTAGGGGATTCTGTCCCCTTGCTCCACGCTGGCGAGACCCCACCTGCAGTGCTGCTGGACATCTAACTCTGGGTGTCCCAACATCAGAGGGGTGTGGATCTGTTGGAGCAGGCCCAGAGGAGGCCATGAAGATGCTCAGGGTGCTGGAGCATCTCTGCTATGAAGACAGACTCGAGAAAGTTGTAGACATTCAGCCTGGAGTAAAGAAGGTTCCAGGGAGACCTTCCAGTGCCTGAAGGGGCTACAAGAGAGCTGGAGAGAGACTTTTTACAAGGGCATGGAGTGACAGGACAAGGGATAATGGATTCAAACTGTCAGAAGGCAGGTTTAGACTCTGAGAAGAAATTCTGTACTGTGAGGGTGGTGAGGCCCTGGCACAGGTTGCCCAGAGAAGCTGTGGCTGCCCCATCCCTGGGAGTATTCAAGGCCAGGTTGGATGGGGCTTGGAGCAACCTATTTTCCTGGTCTTTAAAGAAGTCCTGAGCAAAGGGACTGCCTGGCTGTGCAATGTCAGGGGTCTCCAGGGCACCCAAAACCAGGTGTAGGATACCAGCGGCTGTTCCTGCAGATACCTGCAGACGTTCACATCCACCCCTCTGCAGAAGACATGAGCTTGTTTATCATTGCCCAGAGCCCTCACAGACAGCTATGCATGTATCCCAAACATCCTGAAACCAAGCAGAGAAAAGACACTGCATTCTTTCTGGACCATCTTCTTTCTGCTTCTGTCCTCAAAGCCCTTTGCTCCTGTTCCTGAAAGTGCCAGGATGTCACCCAAGCTGGTCAGAGAGGAAAGTGCCTCTGCAGAGGAATGGGAGACATATTTTACGGGTGTGCTTGCATTTTTGTGTTCTTTGGTGCTTGGTAGCATAACAAGACACCCTTTATTTTCACCCATGTATTTGCTGTGTGCATTCCATAAGCCACAGCTCCAGGATGCAGCTGGACTGCATCCTGCCTTTCTCCTGCCAGTGATCTTGTTTGCCTGGGACCTGAGCAGTGATGCTGGCACAGCACAACATGACACTTTCATCCAGTCAGGTCAGTGGGAACATTGGCATTTGGTTCTGGAAAATTCTAAGATTTCCTTGTCTCATTATATGTAGATATCTATAGTTGGTCGGTTTTGGTTTTTTGTTTTTTGTTTTTTTTTAATTTGTGATAATAACTGGGTCTCTTACAGTATCTTTTTGCCACTTCATCTCAAATATCTGCAAAGGAAGTCTTTAAAAGAATTCACAGATGTCTTCTAAACAGAGAAAACTAGAACTCAGACAGAGATGAGATTAGTGAAAAGAGACCACAAGATGAGCCCAGAACTGAGCTGTATCTGGTTTTTTCCCATTATTTGACAGCACACGCTACCAAAGCTGGCAGAGAATTATAAAATATTTGCATTTCTTAAAATGTTGAAACCTGCAGGTTTAGCTGAGCAGAGGTTTCATGCAAAAACATCCCACATTTGGGTAGCCTGGAGTGCACAGAGAGTTGTGGTGCCAAGGTCCACCTGCTTCCACTCTGCAAACTCACTCCAGAAAAGCTACCACAGGAATCACTCTCACGCACCACAGACAGACAGACAGACAGACAGACAGACTTTCCATCCCCAGTGTCACGTGTTAAAATACACCTGTGCCACCCCAGCACCAGGTGAAGCTTCACCATCTGTCATTCCATAAGCAATTGTATTAACAAAATGATTGAATCTGCTAGTGTCAGGAGAAAATATGATGGAATAGATGTTTTTTAATGTCAAAGAATATTTCCAGTTTATATGGTTGCTTCACAAATGAATCTTTAAAAAGTACATTCCCAGCACCAAAGAGGGCATGGAAATCAGGCTTGGAAAATGAGGCTGTAAATTCATTGTTTAAGTGAAAGCAAACTGCTGAATACAGAACAAGATCCCAAGTGTCCAGAGGAAGACCAATTTATAGCAAGATATATTTATACTGGAAAAAAGTGAGTCAGAGCTCAAAAGTCAGTGTTTTCAAGGGTGGTTTCCAGTAGATTTTTCTGTTGTCTGTTCCGTTATTATGATGGAGTTAGAGGATCTGAAAAACTGATGGGAAAGGAGGGGGGAAAGCTTGGATTTTCTTTCTCCTTGGGGTGTATATATATCTAGAAATCTCAAGGAAGACCATACTTTTCTTTTCTGTACCAGGGAATTTATCTAAGAAAAAGAGAAGCAAATATCTCCAAGTATGTGCCCCACTAAATCTTTCACTTTAGTTGGAGACTTAATATCACACCTTCATCACGTAATTTCCTTTCTTCAAAACATCAACTTGCTTACCACAATACATTTTTTTAACTCTTCACTCAAAAGTGTTCAAAAATAAGTGGTTGTTGAACTCAGGGACATGGTTTGGTGGTAAATTTGGCAGTACTGGGTTAACAGTTGGACTGGATGATCTTAGAGGTCATTTCTAACCTAAATGATTCTATTCTATGATTCCAGCAGAGACTGGAAGGGGTCTTTCACACCATCATCACACACCACATCAGCACCCCCCAAGACTCGGAGGAGATGCCTCAAAAAAGATATCAGAGGTAACCATCCAACTGCAGGAGATGGTACCATGGCCTGGCCACTGCAGAGTGGAATCCTCACCCAGCTCACCACCCACATAAGAGCCTCAGTTTCCCCACCGGAGATGAGTGACACAAATGAAGTGACCAAATTAATAAACAAGTAATTGTCAAATAGAGCCTGCCCAGGTCTGTGAGCTCCCCCACTGAGGTGCAGTCAGGTGGACCACAAAAAGTCTGGCAAAGGCTCACAAAAATCACTTGTGCACAGAGGCTCTGCAGAGAGACCTGCTGCTGGCAGGAGTGTGCATCCCACTGCTTGCCGAGGCTAATGTCAAGGGAGGGTTCACCCCAAAGGAAGTCACAGACACCTCTGAAGTCTTCTTTTTTTGAGAAAATCTGAGCAACAGAGCACAGGGCTCACAGCTCTACCCTCTGTGACTCCTCCATCACTGATCTGAAGCTCAGATCAGTGGCTCAGGAACTGGTTTGCTCTAGATAAAGTCTGGCGTGCCCAGGGGGATTCCAGCTGTATACCTCTGTGAATTCTCAGTGCAGAAGGACCCCAAGATGATGTAAGTTGCCCATTTTGATAAAGACAAACATCCTTTTGAACCAAAGGGCTCACAATCCTGAGTGTCCATGTGCGACTTCCACAACACACCATGCTCAGGAGAAAACCCAGCACATGAAGTCCTGCTCCCAATGAAACCTGCCAGCCTGTTTTGTTGTCCTCTTGCCTTTTTCCTCCCCCTCCTCCTCTGTTCCATTTCCTTTTCCTGCGTGCTTACACGGCAGCCCCTGTAAGTGTAAATCAGTAAACCAAACCATTTACAGAGCATTATTTTCTATGTTATCTCTGTTCTGCAAAACATTTCCTGCTTTCCTGTCTGCGGCTTTTCTCTAAGGTGCCCCTCGGTGCTGAGCCCCAGCACAGACATGCCGGGGTCACCCGTGGGCTCCTGCCAGCTCTGTGACATCCTCCCCTAGCACGGTACCAGCTTCCTAAAGCCACCCACCTCCAGGGGTTTGGTGCACTGCTGGGATCTTTGCCATGGGGAGCTGGCAGCGAGGGTCCCTGACCACAGCAGGAGGAGCTGATGCAATGTAAACACCAAATCCCTTTGAATCCCTGCTGCATCAGCCGGGTCCAGCCTGGCTGCAGAGCAAACTGAAGGAGGCTAAGGGGAAAACAACAGTAGCAAAAGAAAAATATTTGGACTTACAGCAGAGTGTTTGAGTGAGATTTGGTTTATCTGAACCCCAGGTTTGTCCAAGGCACTTCTGTGTATGTCAATTCCTTGTTTTTCAGCCACTTCGCTCCCTCGGGATTTGGAATGGCAGGATGAATTTTATTACTTTGTTTCCACCCGAGATTTAATATACAAAAATATAAGAGCCCTGCAGTAGCACAGAGCTCCAGGTAGCCATATTAGATGTTTGCACAAGATGCAAAACCAGCTTGAACTTCTCTCTGATCTGTGAGGGTTAAGCCAATTTCAAGTCTTGGCCCAGCATTGCTGCTGCTTTGAGTTTGTAAAAAAAATTCTAAATGAGTATTCTCTGAACCGCACCCTTTTCCTCCCTGTGCACTAACAACTGTAACCTTTCTACCCCTGTGGGTGTTAAGGTTTCTTAGTATATGGAGGGGTTTTCATAAGAAAAGAAAGCCAGACATCTGTCACAAGGCTGCACGTGCGGCGTGAGCCCGTGGTGCAGCGTGGCGGGTAGTGATGGGTTCCTGCTAACTCATTATGTTTCCTTTTATTCCAACAGCTGGAGCTGCATAAAGGGACAAAATGGATGGGCTTGGGATGCTTAGGAACACACATGTTCAGAGATTGAATTCCAAGTTTGGAGCCAAATTCCCTGAGCTGCAGCAGCACACTCCCTGTCTCAGCTTTGGCCACACCACTGGCAGCAGGGTGTCCCTGTTATAATATGTGTGTGATATAACCCCACCTCGTCCCAAGGACTCTAATGTACAGCCTGGCACCTCTCCACTCTTACCACACAGAGGATAAAGCTGTTGTTGTTCCAGAGAAGATAGTTGTGCCAAAGGTCTCTCAAAAGCTCCGTGTGACAGCCAGATGCGCTCTGCCAGCGAGCTCCTGGCAGGGACCATATTAATCCCAGTAAGTGACAGAGTAGGACTGTCAGACATAGATAGAGCTTTCCTCTTCAGAGTGAGAGACCTTTCCTTGATGAGGGCATGATCAGTAACATTCAACTTAGTGGGTTTCTACCCCTGAGGCACATAGTACGTCACTACACCAGTGAAAAAGGAGAACAGCCAAGTTTCTACACACCACTCACAAAACCAGGCAAACTTAAAGCAAGAGGGCTTTCCAACGAGACATGAGATGCAAGCATTTATCCAGCCTGACTAAGCAGCAGGAATCTGACTGCACTATCCCACCCATGACATGTAGGAAAGCCACTGAATCAAAAATCTTAGCAACTGACAGCCCCATATTTTTAATTTCCAGCAGCAGGACTGGAAGGCTTCTGCATTCCCTGCAGACTGCACGCTATGGATTGGGTGTGCATAGTCAGACAGAAATCCATGTAAGCTCTGTGCTGGGCTCAGCTCAGTGGTTTTGCCACTCAGCTGGCCCGGCTGCCAAGGTGGCACATGTCTGCACCTCGTGTGTAAGGGAAAGACTCTGCAGGTAGGAAGTGGCTGGGAGGAAGCTGAGCTTTGGTTTCAGCAGAGTTTAACACATTCTGGTGTGAGGGATCCAAACTGTGGTTAATTCTGATATAGACTGAAGAAAACACCGTGGCCAGCTTTTGTCCCTGTCCCAGACCAACAGCATCACAGCCACTGTCACAGACGGCCCAAGTTTGAACCACAAGCTACTCAGATTCTTTGCTAGGCACAGCTGTGGATCACACCAGTGCAGGGCCACTCATCCAGTGCTTTGGCCACAGCAGCACAGAGCAAAATTCAGTGCTCAGTGCTTCTTAGTCCCTGGACACCACTGCCCTAGAGAGACTCTTGGGCACTTTTCCTGCCTTGCTTATGATTAAGAAAGTCCTTTTTGCCATCCTGTATACGCTGCACTCCCCAGACAGGTCTGCAGCTCTGTCCCCATTCAGTGCACTGCCTGGTAACAGGAGAAGGGACAGACATTTGGCTGTTTCCTACTAAGACCTGTACTTCAAGACATTTCCTCACTTCCAATGCTGCAAATTTAAAGCCATATTCTATCATTTTCCAAGAAAAATGACCAAAAAAAGAGCACGACTATACAAAATTGTCTTCTGGGTAATTTTTTGTAGTATATGACCACAACACTGTATTCAGTTGCAGGTGGAGGAAGGAGAGGCAGATGATCTGACATTTCCTCCATTTATAGGTTCTTGTTGGTCACAACCAGGGGAAGATCACATTAACACAGAGCATTTTCATACGCAGTGGGACTGGTAGGAGTTGATGGAGAAGTTGCCTGAAAACTTAATAAATCTGGTCATAGCTGACTGCAACTGAGTGCCACACAGCATCTGCAAAAACACATGGAACAGGTCTCACAAACAAGGTCTAGGTTGGCAATGTAACATTGCCAGGATCTTCTTTATGCGAAGGAGGATCTTCTTCCTCCTTCACATAAAGCCTGAACTAGGGCACTTGGTAAAGATCATATGCTCCTTCTTATCAATGCTCTTCGCTATTGAGGAACTCCTGCAATTCAATTCTTCTTCTAGAAGGTGTTCAAACCACCATCAAATCTTATTTAGCATTCTCAGCCTTCTCTATCCCCGCTGGCACCACAATAGGCTCTCCCTCCTATACCATGCCCTTTATTGGGCTCTAATACTGTTTCCCATTTTTCAATACCCAGCCAATTCACACACATTCAGGTGAGTTCATGTCGCACCCAGAGTGGGAATTACCTCCACTGTAGGAATCAGCACCTCCTGCAAGCACCCTGCCCCTGAGGAGCCACAGGGCTTGGGGCAGTTCATGGGTGCCTTGTCCCTCCAGGGCATGTTTGCAGTGATTTAGGTGCACATCCAGAACAGGAGCCCAGACGAGAGTCTGGCAGTCACAAAAGCAATCTCCCACTCCTATACAAGTGACAGAATTTGACAGCAAACACTTCACTTTTTAAGGCTGCTTCTCCTCCTAGATGCTCTGCTGGCACTGGGCAGCCTCTGCTTTATGTGCACACCCAACTAAAAGTGACACACGTGAGGACTCTGATGAAGCTGTGCCCACAGAACCTCTTTTAGCTCACAGCAACTAGGACTGCACGTGGTATCGTCAGCTACTTCCTGCAGCTCTGTCAGAGTAGCCTCTGAGCACGGCACCAGCTGGAGCACTCCATCGTCTCCTCTGCAAAAACCAGGGGGAAAATAACCAAAAAAAAAGGTAAGTGTTCCATCTCTGAGTCAAGGCGTTGCTTCTGTTTAGCAGCATTTTCCTTTGTTCTGTTTTGGTCACTGTTTCTCCATGCCCTGTGTCTGTGCTCAAGAAATGCAGATTGGGTTGATGCCTCACTGTAGTCTAAGTCTCCTCATGATTGATGTAGTTGCTGGGTCTGTATTAATTAATTGCAGTTGATGCAGTTCTTCCTACCTGCCTTCCTTACGAATTCTCTTTCCTGTAAAAAACATATTTCTCTTAGAAATCAACTTTAGTTCCAGGCAGGGATGGATGATTATTGGGATTGAAGAATTTTGGCAGAATAGAGGTTGCTGTGAGGTTAGCTTTGGCTATTACTGCAGTGCATGAGCCATGAATACAGAATTATGATAGAAATATGAACGCTGGGTTTCTTTTCAGGAGAATTCACATCCAGCCTTTCCTCTCATCCTTACTGTGCTGGAAAAGCAAGGCAGGCATTTAACTGTCAAGTTTACCTGCTGGTCTATACAGACTAATTGGATACACTACATTCCTTCTTTTTCTCCAACTTTTAGTCACACAGTACTGCTGATCTCTGGCACTCAGGGATGTGGAAGCTAACTGGAGTTTAAATTAATTTTTTTGTTAAATATTTTCAGAGTTGACTACTTTTCCAAATACCAAAGAGCACCTGGGTTTTTTTAAATCTCTCCTTCTCATAGTCCCATTTAGATCTGCTGCTGCCTCTAAACCAGCAGCTGTTTAACTTCCAGTAGCTTCGTTGTGGGGAAGAGGGGTGTAGGGAGAAAACAAAGAAAAAAAAGAAAAAAAGAAAAAAAAACCACCAAAAAAAACCCTTATTCTGCTCATTAGTACATAATGGACAAGACTGATTTTCTTCTGAGATGTTTAAAGAAATTTAAAGTCTGAATTGGGCACCCCCTCTGTACAGATTTCTGCCTGAAAGTGAGGACAGCTCTTTCAGCATTTTCCAAGCCTCTTGGGAGACACTGATCTTACAGCCCCACCATGATCACACAAATAATTTTGCTGTCAAGTGTCATGATGGTTTGGGAAATATCTACTAACTGGGATTTTTACATTAATAACTTCCAGGGTAGACCCTAAGTGGGCCAACAAAGAATGAGATGCTCATAGTGATAGACATATAAAGAGCCAGAAGAGATCAGAGATGAGGATTCAGACAAAACACCACAGATTTAGCAGAAGTGAGTGTGCTCACAGAGACGTCAGAGGTGTGTGTACATGCAAAGAGGAATCTTTGAGCGTCACAGTTTTTGTTGGTATCACTAAAGTCTTAAGGGGAAAGCCCTGCTGCTGATGTGGTAAGGTAGCTACAGGAGGTGACCTAGATGTCAAAAAGGAAAATGGAAGTTCTCCAATTAGCTGAGAGCAAATCAGAGGACAAAAAGGAACAAAGAAATTGTGTTTCATGGTAAATGGAGAGGGAGGAAATATTTGTGTCTAAGTACAGAGCACTGTTAAATACCATTTGTAGGCACGCTATTAAAAATAGGATTGTTTCAAGTAAAAAAAGGCACTGTGGTTTTCACAAGGCTTTACAAATCCTACTTGCTCAGAGACATCCACTTTAGACAAAAGTAAAACAATTTTGAGATGAAACTAGCTAGACTATTCAGTAGCAGCCATTATGTCAGTGAGCCCAAGTCTGACAGATCACAAAATTATTTTGGGCAACTCTTTGCTCTGTTTTTAGCAACATCTTTAGTACTGATGATGCCACCACAGCAGCTTCCATACAGACCCACAAGGGCAGGGCCAAGACCCCTATCAGGGAGAGATAATCTACTGTCATAAGGTCAAAGCTCAACACTGTCTTTGCATTTTCCTGCTCCTGGCAAAGACAAGCCATCCTATCTGTGCTCACTCTTTGCAGCACAGTTAAGCCATGCTCTGACTGGGGGATTTAAGAGGGATGAAAGAGACAAACACGTTTTGGGGATGCAGAAGGAGCCTGTGATCCCTGTGACTGTAATGTTTGCACTGAAGGTGTCAGTGCAGGAAGAGAGGAAGCTTGTGAATTGGGAGTTTGATCAGATGTTTTTGGTTATGAATAAATATTCTCTGCAAGTGTCACTGCCCAGTGGCACTGGACACTTGCCTCTGATCCAGCATCCTCTGACTTCCAGGAGTTTGAGCAACAGAAGAGGTATGATTTAGCATTTGTGAATCTCCTGGGACAGCAGTGGTTTGAAAACCACCGCCTTGGGGCAAAGGGAGGAAAAGAAGCAGCAGGATGGTGAAAGGCAGGAATGAACTGTGGCAGTTCAGAGACCACATACAGGCAAAGACAGACCCAGGTGATGACAGGCTGCAGGAGGTGACCAGGTCAGCAATGAAGGACAGAGCCTGGGCAGGGCTCAGCAGTGACAGGCCAGCAGCACACAGGACCACACTGTGGTCAGACACAACCTTTGACCATTAATAAAAACAAACCAAGACATGGGAAACAAACAGAGCCATTGGCCAGCTACCATCTGCAGCCAACTCTAAATAAGCAAAGCCACTTACCACAAGGTAGGATAACCTTTTTGCCACTAAAACTCACGTCAACTCTGCTACAACACTGCCATGTTCTTGTGTGGCAGCAACAGAGGTCCCACAGGGACACAGAGCCAAGGGATGCCACAAGCCATAGGCCTGGCCATGCTGCTCCCAGGCTGACTATCTTGCCTGCCCTGGAGGAGATCCCACCTTCACAGGTCTGCAAATGATGTTCCTCCAAGCAGGAACAAGTCCTTCTCTGGGCCACAAGGGTGACTGTGGTTGTCTGCTTGCTCAGGGCTTGAAGACCTTTCTTAATGCCTTGCATTGGTCCAGGTGTCACACATGGCCACGTCCTGGTGTTCACTGAAGGATGAGATATATCAACGCAGACCAGAAATCTCCAGCAACTCCAGGTGAACCAGTTGCTACCTCGGAGATGATTTTGAGTCACAGTAGTTTGGGGTGGATGTGGCTCTAGACTGGGCCTTTCTATGGCTCTTAGTGTGTTTCTAACTGCAGGTGCCAAAGGTTTGGCAGGAGTCTCCTGTTTGAAGGCCTGGAGGTCAAGAATCAGGAGGAAGATATCCATAAGTAGCTGCTGGGGAAATCCTAAAATCTAAAGGATAACAGAGCACCCCTTTTTAAGGAGTACACTGGTGAGTTTGGACATAGGTCTTGGTGCTTCTTTGTTCAGCTGCTTGAAGTGATTTTCCCTAAACCTGGAAATAAAACACATTCACCTCTTAACAGTGTGCCAGCATAGCCAGACCTCCTCACCTCCTGTTCCCTGATATCCCAGCCTGTTCTCCAGCATCCCAGCCTGCTCTTTTGGGAATCCAGAGCACTATCCATCTACTTGGCTGTGCTTCAGCATCCTTGAGCACCCTGGTGCAGGAGAGAGGAATGGGAATCACCACTCTCACCCTCTTCTTCTAAAACTTTGTAGTTCTAGCACAAGCCAGTAGGAAAGTTTGGTCAGCTGGGTTTCCAAATGAGCCACTTCTTTGACAGAAGCTATATACAATTAGCCCCCACTGTCAAGGCCACCATTGAAGCTGCAATAGCTTTAGGGAGCCATTGAGTTCCTGATGGCTTCAGGTGTGAAGAGGATGTGAAGCAGAGCTGCTTTCAGTTGCTCAGTTTCACTGCTGCTGCTCCAACACCTACACTTAGCTCAGCCTTTTGACTTGACAAGCTTTGTAGTTTAGCCTCAAACTTATGACAGCTTTTCTGGGCTTCCTGATTCTTCTCCTGGCCATGGAGTCATTCCTCTGGCTCTAGGACCTTTTCCACACAAACTGATAGGTACCAGGGAGTAAAGCTGCCCTGCAATAGCTGCACTCTGATGTTGTCAGGGAGGGCTGAGAAACTTTCCTAGGTCTGAAGTCCCAAAATCCTGACTCATAGCCTTTGAATGATGAGACCAGACAAAAAAGTCCCCTGGTACGGGTGGATTTTGGGGTCTATTTTTCAACTGTGAACTTTCCCTACCTACAATGTATGACCTTTAAGCAGTTTTACCTGCTTTTAAATACATTGAATAACATGGTCTTAAACCCAAGGATCTTTTGTCAAGATATTTCTCTCCCAATCACCAGACATTCTTCTCTCCTGTGCAGTCCCTCTCCAGGTAGCGCAGCACTAGGACACCCAGATTAGGGAAGGATCACTTTTTAAAACTGGGCCTTTGTCAAATCTGAATTATGACAGCTCCCCTTAGTAATAGCACAGCTGCTCATTTTAGCAAATTAGCACATTTGGTACTACTGTGGGATTTCTAGGTTGTGGAAAGGGGGAAGTGGATGTATGGATTTCTGTAAAAACCTGCACTTAGGTACTTAAAAATCTACAGTCATTGAGAGTTCACATCTATGAACAGTGTTATCTTGAGGTAAATCAAGTATCTTTCCCTCATCAGGAAAGATTGCTGAGCTCTTCCCCTCCTGAAAGGCAATTGATTAATAACTTCTCTCTTCTACCATATATCTTCTTTATTTTTATATTTATTATTATCTTTATTTTAATTTCTTTATAAGGCCGCTTATATCTACATTATATCTCATATCTGCAATATAGGATTAAATATAAAGGCTGTAACTAATCCCAGGGTCTCGCTGCTTTCAGCCTACAAATGCCCCATAAATTGTTTTAACCAGCACTATGCAAGAGAAGGGTTACCAGCTTCACCAGTGGAAGAAATATATTTTAGGATAGAGTTGTGCTCAGGCTGGATTCCCAGGATAGGTAAAACACTTTTTTCTTTTAACAGAGTTTTGAAACTATATAGTGCCAAGATTATATATTATGTTCAAATTTGAAACTCAATTGCTTGAAAATACATGGATTTATGTTCAAATTTCAAATTATATAGCTTCATATCCTTCTGTGTTGTGTGTGTATCAGTAAAAATGATTGGTGTCATGGGTAACCAAGTGGAGCCATGGCTGTTTCTCCTTTTTGTGCTGAGATTTGCTTATAGGAATGACTTCCTTTACTAATTTGTTTATTAATAATGGAAAAAAAAATAAAGCAGTTCACTGACTTGCTGGGCATATGGGCCATGATCTGTTTCTTTTCAAAGACACCATAAACATTTTTCCTTCTTTCAAGAACAGCAGAGCAAATAATCCACAGCAACTTCTTAGTTTCAAGTTAAGACACACAAAAGTTTATCAGTTGATAATTTACAGGCAGGTGGTGTAAGTTCTGCACGAGGAGAAGCCCAGATTCAGACGTTGGAGGAGGGACATTGCTGGTGACGAGCATTGTAGGTGGCATAAATGTCACATCTGGGAACTGATGTGTTTCGGTATTAGATTTGAGTGCCCAGCTGACATCCTGCTGGCACCCTTGTGTCAAATCCTTCCAGTGCCACATTCTACCAAGGAAAGCACACAAAATCCCTCAGCAGAAAGTCAGGTCCTCTCTCACTGAAGGCTGATTTATGCTTTGACACAAGCAGGTTGTTTTCCTCTACATGTTCCTTCCTGGGGACAAGGAAGGAAAGTGTGAAGGGAAAGTTTGTTTTAATTTTAACCATCATAGCAGTTATTTCAAATTGTTCCTAATATCCACATAAATGCCTCAAAACTTTCGGTTCTAACAATAATCCCTGGAAGAGATGGATGATCAGAAGAATATTAGAAAATAAAAAATACATTAATTAATGGGCTTTGCTCATGTAATTGTACTCATGTTATGGCTTTCACTGTGTCCTTTTTTTCTTCTGTCGCCGTGTATCTCAGGTGAGTTATTTTCAACCAGTCTCTGTCGAGCTACTGTGCTTTTTTTGACTTATCCTTCTCTTCCTTGTAGCCCTATCTGTAATTTTCTTTTTCTACTTTTTCTAATAGCAGCTATTTTTATCACTCCAACTTCTCCTTTGGAAATTTAAGCAGTTTCACATGAGCAGTTCATACACAAATAACAAAAAAAAAGACAAAGTAAAGCCTTTTGCTTTCCTACTTGTTTTCATTTCCCTTTTTTTACACTTCAGTGTTACTGAAAAGACTTTTCTTGAGAAAAGAGCAATGCAACTGGCCCAAATGAGCAGCAGGAGCCACTGCATTTTAGGAGTATGAAACATAACTATCTAATTGCCTAGCAGTGTGGACACAGCACAAGAACATTAGAAATGGAAGAGTGTAAATACAGAGCAGGCATGCAGCAAATCTTAGCAGATTACCCCATATTCCAGTGATTTGTGCTCAGGTGCTTCATGATCTCTATCCTGGAAGATGAGATGTTTTGCACATCTTGAAGGTCAGAATCATGCACATGATAACTGCAGTTTGTCTCGTGCAGTGACTCTCACAAGAAACTTCAGAGTGCTGACAAAAATACATTGAGCTGTTGATGCAAAACCCAGGCAGTACCTGCCGTAACACCTAGTTATGGTTGCTGAGACACAGCAGACCAGGATAGGCCACAAAAAGGTGAAAACAGCTACTTTGGAGAGGTTTTGCTCAACTGAAGGATACAGGGCAGCAAAGATAACTCACTGGAACAGTCTGTATCCCAAAAATGCCTTCTTGGATATTGCTCATCCTTGTCATCATCGCTATGTTTGACCCTTTATAAATGCTTGAAAATTGCTGGGTGTGATAAATCTCTTGAGTTCTGGTGTTCAAACCAAAACTGTTCATCACAAATACTAATAGAAACTGGTGTATAGTTTTTTTCATCTGTGTAATTATTACTGCTTTTCACTTGAATTAATATTTGAGATGCAGGTTAGCCTCAACATCTCAGAGGAAGCCAGAACTGGGAATCTTCTGGGCTGAGCCAAGTATCAAACTATTAAAGGTCTGAGAAGATGTAAATGTGCTTTCAATTGAAAAGGGGTGTAAAGGCACAGAGAAATTTACTTTAGTCACCGGGTAGATTGTGGCATTACTTCCTTCCCCTTAAGGGTGTGTCAACACAAGGGGAAATGTCACCAGGAGAAATGTCATAAATTGTCTGCTGACTGCTGCTTTGTGATCTTCAGTTTGAGGAGGAAACCTCTCTGCAGGCCTGGAGAACTGAGAGCAGATGAAGCTCTGAACTGGGGGTGGATGCAGTGGCCAGTGGTAGAAGACTCTTCCCTGGACAGGGCTGAGAGCCTGGAGAAGGTGAGGAGTGGAGCAAATGAGTGGCCTCCTCTCCTCCTTCCTTATATTGTGCTGGGACTTGGAGCATTCCTGCTGGGAAGGATACAAGCTCCCAAGCTGACAGGCCAAAGCTTCAGGACAGTCCTTCAGCTCCTACTTTTTCTTGTAGAGTATAAGTCCATGCCTTTGGCCGCACTTTGTCAGCTGAGGCGTTGCACTTGGCAGCTGACAGCCATTTACAGGTGAACGTCTCTCCGGCTCAGCCCCAGCCCTGTGGCTTAGTCCACATGCCAAACACCAAGGAAAAATGCCTGCTTCAGGCAGGTAGCTTAGAAAGTCACAGGCATCTCTTTCCTGAGGCTCCCTCACGGGTGCTGAGCATGGGAAGGAGACTTGGAGCAAAAGAAGGAAGGAAGGAGGCAAGACAAACAAGCATTGGGATCCATGTGTCCACAGAACTCTTCTACTGTTTGTTGCCCTGCACCATCACTGACTGCTCTGGGGGAAGCTGTACAGAAAGGAGAATATTCAGACAAGCACAGGATCAAGAGAAGTGTGCAAAGCCAGGAGGAGGGAAGGAGAGAGCACCCTCAACCACTCCTGAAGGTGCTTGTATTGAGGTGTGCAGGGTAGACAAGCTGATGAGTAACTGAGGTGGTGTGTGACTTGTGACATGTCCCTGCCCTAGATGCCACCATCTGCCTGACTATGAGCTGTATTCACCTGTTGTGCTTTACCATAGAAGGGGAGGTCTCCAAGACCCTCTGTGGTGTGCAGGTGTACAGCAGCTCTGCAGTGTGCAGGTGTACAGCAGCTCTCACACCACCAGGCATGTTTAAGTCGAGGACAAACTGTGTTTGTCAGTTCACAGATGAGGCCTGGGCAGAGAACCACTGCTGACCCTGAACTCAAGCACCCTTTTTATCTCCTCTACATAGCAGTTTGGTAGGTGGCCCAGAAGAGACCCCTCCTCCTCCACCAAAGGTGGCAGATGCTTAGAGGCAGCAAAAAACACGTCACCACCAGCCCTTATTGCAACCACTGTGTAAGTCAACACCAGCTCAACCACCCTCTGGGTTAAGAACCTTTTTCTAATATCCAACCTAAACCTCCCCTGACACCACTTCAGGCCATTCCCTCAGGTCCTGTCACTGGTCTGAGTACTGTGCCATCTTCTCTACACAACAGTGAGGATTCTTTTCTCCAGTCATTCTGAAGATGGGACAATACTGCACCCAGCTATTTTTCAAATATGTCTAAGCCACTCTACAACTTCATATTCATCTACCTTACTTTTGTAGGCTGATCCCCATGTGAGATTTTGGGTGCAGGTGATACATGGCATGAGGAATGATGGCGGTTTTAGCATTTATGGTATGATTTTAGAATAGGAACTGACAAAAAGGAGATGGGTGATTTTATGTCCAGGGACAAAACTTCAAATCCCCCTTGAGAGAGCTTCCACATAGCCACCAGAATCCAGTCCAGCTCTCAGAGGTGGAGGGATGTGACCCTCTCTTTCTCAGTTCATGTCTGAGGAGGCACCTTTCAAACATCCCCCATCCCACTTGCCCCACTGATGTGTCAAGTTAGCACCTATGGGACCATAACCTTTAGTGACACATTTTTAAGTGATGCAATGCTAACTTTCCACCTTGTCTTCTGATTCTCAGGAAATATCAGCTGGAAAAAGAACAATGGAACATTGTCTAGACAAAAATTGTAACTCCACTTGCCCAGAAATTCCCTATGAAGAGAGTCGGACACTTCTGGTTGCTGTTTACAGCATCGTTTTTGCTATAGGCCTTCCAGCAAATTGCTTAACTTCTCTGCTTACATTTGTACAAATCCAAAAGGATAAAGTAGTTGCCATCTACATTTTCAGTTTATCATTGTGTGATCTGATGTATTTAAGTACCTTGCCTTTCTGGATTATCTATGTGCAAAACGGGCATAAGTGGACCATGAGTGACACTGCTTGCAGAATAACAGGATTCATCTTTTTCTGCAATATCTACATCAGCATTCTGCTTTTGTGCTGCATCTCTGTGGATCGTTACGTGGCACTGGTGTATTCTCTGGAATCGAGGGGGAGAAGAGAACAGAAAAAGGCCATCAGAATAGTCTGTTTTCTCTTTGCTGTGGTTGCAGTAATCCACACTCCAGTATTTTACATGGAAGACACGCAAAAATGTACAGATGTGAATACCTGCTTTGAGACAGTACCCCTTAACATATTATTGGCTTCTTTCAGCTTTGCTAGATTCCTATTTGGATTTGCCATACCCTTCACAATCCTCATTTTTACAAACTACAAAATTTTCCAAACTACAAAACGAAGCAGCAGCTTGACTTGTCGCCAGAAAGCCAAAGTGAAGTATGTGGCTATTGCCATTATTGTTATTTTCTTGATCTGCTTTGCTCCATACCATGTGGTGCTCATAATAAGAGCCACATACTTTATGTTTCATCAGGACTGCCCATGTCCATTTGAAAATAAGATATATTCAGTTTTTACAGCGTTTCTGTGTTTAGGCACTGCAAACGGTGTTGCCGATCCAATCATCTACGTTCTGGTCAGTGAAAATGTCAGAGAAGACTGTTACAAGGGCCTGAGAAGATTGAGATGGAACTCATCCAAGCTAAATTCATCCATTGATCACAACACTGACAGCATAAAATTGGAAACGCCAAAAGAATCAGAGGAAGGGGGCCAAAGAAAAGAAAACAAAGAAATAACAGATTCATCTGACATTCAGCAGGCCTGTACTAGTGGCACAGACCAGGAAAGTTGCAGCTAGCTGGTAGCTGCTGGACCAAATAAGAAGTTCCCAATGCAGCTGCAGGATACAAGTTTTTACGTGCTGACATCATCTTCCATGTCCTGCATGGGCCATTAACGCCTTGAGGACACCGTGGGAGCAATAATTCACATTTCTGTTTGTCTCCTACAATAAACTTTGCCCACAAGTATCACTGGTGAAAATACTGCTTTGCTAAGGATATGTGGAATAAACTAAGTAATTTACTTTGACTCAAACTGGGACCTTAAAAGCTTTTTTTTTTTTTTGGACTGACTCTTTTTCTTATATGAAATAAAACCAGTTTTATCTTCTGAGCAAAATGAAAAAAAAAAAAAGCACTGCTGAGGAGAACAATGTACTATTCTTAATGCTGAAATTTTTGCTTCTTGAGGAGGTGCATGTTCAGGTTCTCATACATGTGCTCTGCTGTTAACGTTTGTGGTTAACCACTGGAAAATATTAAAAATTAGTAAGTCTTTCAACAAGAGCCTTGAACATTTTCCTCGTACTCTAGTATGTGACTTCAGGTGCATCACACATTCCAGGAGAATTAAACGGCAAAAAAAATGCCTGATAACACAGATCAACAGTACTGTTGCTGCATTAGTCAAGATCCTGCACTGCCCTGAAATTCTTAAAATGTACAATGCTAATGCTTGATAGTTTACAATTAGTAAATTTTACTTGTTTTGCTTTCAGATCTAGAATGCACTGAAATATACAGAAAATGTATACATTTCCAAGTGGAGTCAGGGACTGCTTTTATGCCATCTCCAAACCTTTGTTGAAGGCGTGTTTTGTTTCTGACTAAGCTAACCCTTCCCTTTGGTTATTGATCCCACTTTTACTGTGTAGGAGCCTGTAGAAGATATGGGTAGGCTCGCAGGTGGAATGGAAGGTTGGCAGCCTGGAGAGCACAGTCCTTCCTCCCCATAGCTGGGAACTCCCTCAGACATGCTGGGGCAAATTTCACTGTTGCTGCTGCCACTTCTATTATGAATATCTTATTGATAGTAGCTCCTTATGCCTTCAAACAAGAATTTAAAAAATAAGAATGATACAAATGTGGCAATGTTTATCTAAACAACTTCTTCATATTTTTATGTGATTCAACAGACAGATCATGAATCAGTTTGAGTACCAGTTTATAGAGTGTTTTGTAGCATCATTCCATTTAATCTGTGGTGTTGTATTTCTGTGACATGTTGAAATTGTTATTGACATTGACATTTCTGCATTGAATTAATATTAACCAGTCTTAATATAAATACAATACTTTTTATGATCTTAAAATTGCCATCGATATTTCTGTACATTATGTTTTATTCTTATATATTCTTACACTTTTGTAAAGAACCATTATGCCAAAATTATATATACTCAATTTATTATATTTATTACCTATTTCATTTTTTAATTATTTAATGACTCCTCTGGTATTTGTCTCTGAAATGGTTTTGTCCTCAAAAGTAGTCCACATAATACTAAATTGGAGATTGTTTCTTGGAAAAACATTAAACTCTGTTGTACTGCTAACTAAAAAATTCTGGATTTCTACTTTTATATACATCTCAGAGATCAAATTCTCTAAGGTATCAAGGAGAGACATGCAAGGTGCTGAATATCTATAACTTTCCATTGCTAAAGAATTCTGCAGCAGCAGAACACGGCTCCTGACAGCCCCTCCAGCCAGAGCACTGGTGACTCATCTCTGAAGATGCATATGGCAAACTGCCCCGACCTCAGGATTTTCAAACCTTAATGAATAATAGCAGTGAATTTGGAAGAAACCAGAGGTGCAGGCTTCTGAACTGATTGACATGGATGTAAGTTAGCTATTGACCTCGATGAATTTAAACCTCTCTGATGGTCTTCCTCTGATAAAAAGTGAGTGTTGAGGGAGGGGATTGTCCTGCTCTGCGCTGAGCTGGTGCGGCCTCACCTCAAGTCCTGTGTGCAGTTTTAGGAGCCACAATTTAAAAAAGACATTAAGCTATTAGAGAACAACCAAGGAAGGGCCATGAGGATGGTGAAAGCTCTGGAGGGGAGGATATGAGGAGTGTCTGAGGTCACTTGGTCTGTTCGGCCTGGAGACTGAGGGGAGACCTCATCATGGTTTACAGCTTCCTCATGGTGGGAGTCAAGGGAGAAGGCACTGGTCTCTTCTCTCTGGTGACAGTGACAAGACCTGAGGGATGTCCTGAAGCTGAGTCAGAGGAGACTTAGTTCAGATGTTAGAAAAAGGTTCTTTACCCAGAGGGTGATTGGGCACTGGAACAGGCACCCCAGGGAAGTGGTCACAACACCAACCCTGAGAGAGTTCAAGAAGAATTTGGACAATGCTCTCAGGTACATGATGTGATTCTTAGGTGCCCTGCAGAGTCAGGAGTTCAACTTGATGATCCTTGTTGGTTCCTTCCAACTCAGGATATTCTGCAATTCTGTGAACCAACACTGGAACCCAGTGCCATAGATGCAGGGGCCAGGGATTATCAGAGTCTGATGCAACAGCTGCAGTTCTTCTGCCTTAGTGAAGTTGCATGCTGTTCTAAATTACTATGTCATTATGCATCTTCTCTTAATGAAAATCTTTGGAGTTTCTTTGTTCAGACACACTCTGAAACAAAAGCTTTAGAAGTGACAAAGACTTGTGCAGCCTGATCTAACTTAAAAATTTACCTAGATAATCCCCAGAGGTGTTTTCCAAACTAAAATATTCTGTGATAGATTACTGATGGGGTTAGGAGCCTGGTACCAAGCAATGTATCCACATGGGAAAACTGCAGATGGTGACTTCTTTGGATAAACAGAAAAGCAGCTTTATGGCTGAGTGAGGGGATCAAGAAACATTCCATGTTGTTAAGATATCCCATCAGATAAAGTGACTGTTTCTTGTCAGATAATTCAAGCACACAATCTATTTTTTGTCAGACAGTATCTGACTGTGCCACTCAGGCAAAGGAAAGGTCTCAGCACTGGCACAAGTGTGAGATACACAGCAAAAGGCACTTCTCAGTTCAGAGCAGATCTGAGGGGTGGATTCAATGTGTGGGTCTCTCCACCCTTTGCTCCTGCAGAGACACCACCAGTGAGCCCACAGGGACTGCTTTGTGCTGTGAAGAAAGGTTCACCTGCTACATCAGATCTGCAGTTCTCAACACAGGCATTTGGATCTGTACTCACATGGATCTGGCTCCCAACTTCCCCAGCTCAGCCCAAGCTATGAGTTGGAAAGAGTACAGAACCAAACGTAGGCTGTGCCTCCCAGTTTGGTCTTTAGATGGCCAGGTCTCCACACAAAAGGTGCAGAGCAGGTAAACTGCTCACTAGTGTAAGGGGGTGAGATTAGAAAATTTCACTCATTTATACTCAGCATTTACTCAAGTATAACTTCCATCATTTGACTAAAAGAAGAGTGGGCTACTGTATAAATAAAACATTATTTTATTTTTACATGTGTCTCAGACATTTATAATGTACCTGGGAGATAAACTCATTGCTGATTATTTAAATATGACTATAAAACACGAAGTGAATAATTTTTGGCTATGAACTAGAGCTGGCCAGACTAGTTTTTGCAGACAATATATGTGATTTGTTTTCTTATTCATCAATTTTAAGTTATATCTGAAGACTGCATTTTTTAAAGTAAATGTTTAGGGTAACTCACTTATAAAATTCTATTCCTGACTAAGAAATGCTTTGATGTTCTGTATTAAATTTTGCCTCAAGAAGATTGCTACAATTTTGCTACAAAGCTGGCAAAACCCCATAGGAATTAACTCACTCTCTGCGAGTGACAAGTTTCTTCTGCAGTTGGTGACCTTGTGACTGCTCCCATCTACAACCTAATGTCAAGTTTCTGCTGGGTAGCAAGTGATAAAATCTATCTCAGAACCAGGCTTTCAGAAACATCCACAACCTAATGGCTTTTCTTAGTGAGG
The DNA here is from genome assembly GCA_013399835.1 of Leptocoma aspasia. Lineage (NCBI taxonomy): Eukaryota > Metazoa > Chordata > Aves > Passeriformes > Nectariniidae > Leptocoma > Leptocoma aspasia. The sequence goes on from VXAX01004964.1 coordinate 140,721, forward strand.
ATATTGTCATTCTACACCTCACACTGTGGGGCTGGTCTTCTAGGAAACTTCCTCTGTACAGTGAAATGATGCCAAAGTTCCCTGACAGTTTGGAATGACTGTCTTATTTTCAAACCAGCACAAACTAACAGTAGCAAATAAAAGTGGTGGGACTGCATCAGAGACATGCAATAATTTTTTAACCTCTTTGGCATGCAGGGAAGCATACAGGTGCCAGCATCCCCAGAAATGGATCTCTCAGCATATCTTCTGCAACTGGGTCTAGAGGATGTGATACCAGTCCTCTCCATCTCTTCCTGTGCCTGCTGGAAGTGGTGGTTTGCATGGGATTACTTTCCCTCTTTCCCTGCAAAATGAACCTCTGCACAGGAGAGGGCGCTTCTATTTGCAGCAGGGATACAGCATGGTCTCATGATCCAAAGTGACAAGAATGTGAAGCACAAAAAGAGAAACGTTATCCCAAACTGGACTAATACTAATTCTCTGGTAATAGCTGTTAGTAGCTGCCATCATGAGCTGTTGGTAAGAAAGGATAGGGCTCTGAACTCATCATGTCTAATCTGTAATTCAGATCACTGAGAACTTCTAGGACTTTACTCTCTTACTCCATCCTGTAAGAAATGCTCAGAGGTAATGAAGCAAAAAACAGCCTTTCAGACAGAAAGTCTGCTGAGGAGATATGATAAGACATGGTAAAAATTTTACAAAACATCACATGAATATTATTTACAGGAGCAACCTCTCACTGCATCATGAAATGATCCATCCTGTTTGGTAGTCTCCATCAGTGACAGGCTTGTGCATTTCAGCCCATGATCACAGAGCATCCCTCTGTGTTCAAAGGTCTGTCTTGAAATATTTTCTTGAGGGCGATGAAGAATCAAAGAGAAGAGAGATACTGTGGGAAAAGGGTGCTGTGTGATATACAACGTCCTGAAAAAACCCTGTAAACCTTAAGTCACAGATGTTCTAAACAAATATGCAAATATCCATGCTCAGAAAGCTACTTAGAAATGCAGCAGTCTGTATCACAGTTCCCCATCTGTAAAATGTGACATTTCTTCCCTTGAGCATTGTCTGGCTCCCCGGTTTAAAATACAAGCCCTTGCAGGAGATACTAGAAAGCGTGAGCAGGTGTGTCTATGCATATTCAGAGCTTATTGCAATGGAGCAGTGAACAGCATGGAGGCAAATAGGAGGTATTAAAGCACAAATTCTAATTAGTCAGCACTTTCAGGGTCAGATTCAAAGTACTTTATTTGCTTCTATTTATGCTGGGACATCAGAGAAAAAAATATGCAGACTTTCATTTTAACTTTGTGTCTCCTTCTGGTAACAGGGACATTAGACCCTCGGGAATTTTGCTGGGCTTTTCCTCACTGTGATATTCTGGTGTTTGGAGGTGTCTTGTTGTTTTCAGGAGATAGGAATGACACTGATCTGCAGAGTTGATTTCCAGACTGGAAACACTCAGGGCCAAGCCCTCACAAGGCTCATGCTACCTGTCTAGGTAGAGGACTGAAGACACCAGTAGCACTATTGCACAGGAGGCCACCAGCAATAATCTCTAAAATCCCTAGTTTTTTAAAGATCTACCCATGTGGACTCTGCCTCTCAAGCTCTTCCCTTTCTGACACTGGGTTTGGAAGCACTTTCTTAGCACCAGTTTTCTGGGATGAAGTCTCTGACAGCGTGAGTCTGATACAATTGAGACAATAGCACTATTACTTATTGATTTGATTAATTGGGGACAGGGGAGTATTGCCTTTCTTAAATATAGTCAACAAGATGAGGCTCACACTACCCACTACACGTAGTTTTTATTCTTGTATGTTTGACATTTATAGGTGATGAGGCAAGGTGTTTGATACAGGACATTTGATAAGGTATAAAAAACCCTACAATTTTCCATTTAGCTGCATGTATGGTTTCCAACTGTCTCTAATTCTTTTGTTCAAATCCTTCCTAAAATAAGGCTCTCAGTGGAATGGTGCATCACTGCATCACTGGCAGGTACAGCTGTCCCCCCAAACGGGACAAATGCACAAGTTTCACTCTAAACTCGGGACTGGATGGAGTGATATGAAAAAGGGAAGAAATATGTACATTAAACAGCAAGGGAACTCAGGAGTATCACCAAATTTTTCTGTCTTGACTTCTGGGAACAGCCCACCAGCAAAAGTCAGGAGATTCTAGACAGGCCAAGAACAAATCTAAAGTTTCATCAGAAACAAGAAGAGGACAAATGAGGATCTTCCGCTGTACACAGTGGTGTGAAGCAGATATAGGCAGACTGTAAAGTCAGAAAGGTTTGATGGGAAACTAAAGGTCAGAGGACCACCCCAGTTTACACAAAATCAGAACTCAAAAGTGTGTCTGATTTTATAACTGAGCATGGGGCTTTCCCTAGAGAGGCTGAGTGGACCCTTCTTGCTTTGTTAAAGAATGAGTCATTGCCTTTTCTGAAGAGAAATATTCCCCTCTCATGAGAGGGCAGAAGCTGGAAATTATACTAAATATTTCTCTTTCTGTCTTCCTAGCATTCAGTTCCAGATACTAGAACAAGTGCTTAGTCAAATTCCAGGATAAGAAATAACACTGTACAAGAAATCCCAGAAAATAATATTTTTTTAAATTTTTTTTTCAATTCTGGAGATACTGAAACCCGTTCCAAATAAATCAATGTGAAATTAAACCAAAGCCATCAAAATAGCCATCCTCTTTCTCCCTCAAGGCTGTGGAAAGTTAAATGTGAATCTGAACTTTTTTTGCTGGACCATAGTTTCAGATCATAATGACTTCAACCCCTCAGAATGTGGAGAATTCAGGGAGTTTTTCATTTACAAATGTAGCTTGGGCATAATCTTCCATTATGTAGGGCAATATTAATGTATAACCCTGACTTGTCCATCCTTCAGTATCATGTCTAGTTGAAGAGCATGAAGAAAAGTTTTTATGAAAGCAACATACCATTGAAATATTCAACATATCAGTCAACTATGAGTTGTGACTCTACTGCCTCTATTCTGAACCACATAGAATTTTCATCTCAGAAATAACACTGACAGGTTAATTCACCCTTTTCTATGCTTCCAGCTTTTGTTTAGGATAAATTTCTTTGTGCCTTCCCGTGTAATTCAAGCTCTGACCGCTTTCAAGTCAGAGTATAATGTTTTTCCATTAGCTTAATATAGTCACAAGAGGGCACCAGACTCTACACTATTTCTCCTGCTGGGCATGCTGGACTTCACAGCGGAAGAAAAAAATGTTAGTACCTCTTATATCCTTAAAGTTCACATCCTGTAAACATAATTTGTAAGACTTTGTGCTGCTCCTAGGTAGAACAGTCTGTACAGAGGAGTGTGTTTGTGTGCTTATCCTCACCATACAAATAGCTGTTGAGCCAGACACGAGATCAGGCTATAATATTTATCCAAATATGGTAGAAACACAACCTTTTTCAAAGGATGGCTACAAACAGGCTGAGAAACAAGAAGCAAAAAAAAAACCAAAAAACAAAACAACAAAAAAAAGTAGGATGATGGAACTTGCCAGGATCCATCCATGATTCCCTGGAGAGGATGTAAGTGGCAGGAGGCAGGCAGACCATCTAAGGCATTCAGCTGAGCCCCATGCAGTATCTAAATACCCAGCAAATTATAAACAACTCTTTGATGAGCCCCACTTTGCCTCTGCCTCAGCAAACCACTCTCCACATCATCCTGTGCCACTGCTCACAGCAGCTCCTGTGACTTTATCCCAACTCTGTTGGCATTTGGTGCTATTTGTAAGTAAAGCCAATTAAAGATTTATTATTCCATTAATATGAGACATGTTGAAATGCTTGCTGGGAAACCACTGGCTACTGGCAGACCACCAGGAGACAGGAGTTAACATTCCTTTACTGCTGCAAAAGTCGAGGCTGTCATTCCCATCGAGGTGCAGGACCAGAGCAGAGAACAAGACCAGCTCACAGCCTATTATCTCTGTTCATAGCCATGCTTCTATTTGGGTTAACTCTTTAAACACAAGGCACACGGGTGTTAGTAATCATTCTCTTAGAAAAAAAAAATCACATTTTTAATATGCATTTTCATGCCTTAGTTTACCTACTTCTTATCCTCACTTTTTGATACTCTTAATAAACTGTAATTGTTTTGTTCCTACTATAATTTCTATTTTTACAGACTATGTAATTCTGCTAAGCCATGAGCAAATCAACATCAGCAATAATTTGTGGCCACTGTACATTTTCCTTTTAACCTATTGATTCATCAGACTCTCAAACAAAATTTGGAAACAATCCAAACACTCCAATAAGCCATCACAGCTGCCTTCTACTCTTCAAAGCTCACAGAGGGTCATTTTAATTTGCAGATAAATAATTCCTTTTTATAATCAGCATATTTCTCTTACTGATGCTTAATTTTATTCTCCTTGTTATTTATGATGGGTCTAAAGAAAATCACATTTCTGGCTTGGAAAATGTAAAACAATTAATGCTTTAAACAGCTTGTTACTGAAGTCTCAACCACCAGAATTACTACTGCATATGAAACTCAGTGTTCTTATTTTTCTACTTTTCCCCCATAGATTTCATGGTCCAAATGCTTACCAACTTTAAGGTAAGCTTAAAAATAAATAACTGGACCACATATTCCTAAAAGTTTTGTTAGTTTTAACTGTGCTTTTGAATTATAACTCTCCAGTCTGCCATGACTGCAGAAATTAGTTTCCCACTGATATTGTAATTTTCAAGGACACAGCTTCTAGGAACAGCACAGTGCCTCCTGAAAGGCTGGTTTCAAGAGCAAAACACTGTAATATCAAAAGATGCAGAACAGCAAAGGTGCAAGCTCAAATCTGAACTAAAAGACTTGAAAGCCACACTCTAATGTATGTTCAAAAATATACTAAAAAGGAATTATTCATTAATTTCTTCAGTCTGCAGCCACTCCAGGCTATTTTGTTCGTACAGTATCTGCTGTTTCAAAGGAAGGTAGAGCTGATGGGGGAGAAAAGATCTTCACGTGACCAGCACAAACACATTCATCAGAAACAGACTAGCTCCCGAGATGAAAATACTGTACTTAGCTGGCTGAAAAGAAAGGAATACCTTGTGTACTGACAGGCTGCACATGGTTTTTCAGCCTGTGGGTGCTATTTAATAGTAGATGCTTAGTTGCTATAGCAACTGTCATAGCCTATGGTATTTATGCTTAGATACAGAGCACATATTTTAAGCAGCACCAGATAACATGGCACTCAAGTATCCAAAATGTACATTTAAAAAATCCCTATTAAGAAGTAGGTGTGTTCTTCTAGTTATTAAAAAGCCTTTCTAAGGCAGCACTTCTGCAACAACAAAACAATCTTGTCCCTCACAAACACAAATCTGAACTATCACAATGAGCTACCTTAAAATAAAACCCCAAATAACATTCAGCACTTTAAAATCCATCTTTGCTGACTGCTGGTGCAAAAATTGGAGACTTTTGCTGTTTGGTCCAGTGCATGGTGTGTTGTCACTAGAGGTTCCTATTGTCACTAACTTGGCATCATCTGGGCTTTGTTCCTCCCTGCCACTGTCCACTACAACACACTTTTCACCTGCCGTGGAGGAGAACACCTTCTCTGAATTGGCTGGCAACTGTAGATCTTGCTGAAAACACTGCTTTTTGCTTTTATTTTGTCACATTATCCTGCTTGAAGAGATTAATGAGGGCATTAATTAATACTGTAATGAGGGCACTCTTTCTTTTAGTGCCTTTCCACTGTAAGAGGAAACTCATGGTCACTGACTTCAACAGTGAGTGCCTGTGAGGGGTCTTTAACTCCAACCAAACCACTTTAGCCAAGCAGGCTAAGTGAGTTAGTGGACTACTGCAAGACTAACTGCTTCCCCGTGTCCTGTTTTCACTCTATTTCCTGCAATCAAAACATACTAATACCTCCTCTTAGCAATTTATTATTGGTTCCATAAAGCCACTAGCTGGCTTGGGTAAAAACAGCAGGGCTGCTTTTAGCTCACAGAGTATCTTAGTCTGTACAAGTTCTTAGAAAGAAATCATTTATTGGCTCGTGTCACTCCTAATCCCCATGGCCTCCTAGCAGACAGACCAGATACCCACAGCCATAAAACCTAAGGCCTGAGGCTGGTGGCCTGAGGCGGACAGATTTGTGCCTAAGAACACAATGCTCTGCCATTGTTGTGCTGACAGCCACACACCCCTCCCATCACCTGCCTGCTACCACTGTTCAGTTTTTCAAACCCGCAGCTGAGCCAACACTGCCATATTCAGACATGTATTAGCTGGTGTGTGGATTAGCTGGGGTGATGAGTGCTCTGACTGTGCAATTCTCATTTTGTAAGCCACTAACATTTGATGCCAGCATCATTATCATCCAATATCAAGCTACAGTTAGCCCACAAATGTTCACTCACTTACTACAAACCTTTTGTTTGGTTTAATAGGCACCAGTTGCCCAGTGCCCTTTGCTTAATCCCTCCTACAGGTAGGAGTAACATCCAGGCTCAGAGCAGTGAAGGAGAAGCTTACCCTCACTGAAGGCTGAGCGGAACTTCCACTTTTGGTGATCCACTCATTAACACACTGCAAGGACACAAAAACACTTTCTCTTACATTCAGTGCACTGTGACTGCAGACTGAAAGCAGTGAAGTTGTATCCTGTACCTGGCTTACAGGGCCCAGCTGAGCTGCTACTACAGCCTTGTTTCTTGAGGAACGGCCACATTTAATTACTCCTTAGCTGTTTTTCCATCTGCCTCTGGACTTTTTAGGGGAGCTCTGCTGCAGGAATGTGCTTGTCTGCAGAAGCACTCAGGACTGATTCATAATGCTGCCTATCTCAAAAGTAATCAGAATTTGCCAGGTTGGGCTTAAAGGAAACTATGTATACTAGGAGTGGGCCTCCTGCCCTACTCTAGAGCAAAATAAAAAAGACAAACATATCTTACATGCTTTAAGCAAAGAGTAATTATGAAAGAAACAATACAGACTCAGAACAAGTCTACGTTGTCTTTAGCAGGCAGAGGCAAGCAAGCTCTGTCCCCGTTTTGAACCAGTGGGATCACAGCCAAAAAACTCTTCCAAACCACAGGCAGTTGTGCTGGTAACGCACAGAGTTTGAGCTAACGCACCTTGTCTCTCAAAAAGAGTCGCTAGCCAGAGCACACCACTGCACTGGCGACAGCTCACAGATTCCAGTTCAAGCCTGAGTCATGTCTGGTTTTGTTGGGTTTGGGTTTTTTTGTCTTTTAAAAGGGTAGTTTCAGCCCTGCTCCTGGACAGTGCGTTTCTGTTAATTTCTGTGGTTTTATAAACATTATCCAGCTCTAAACAGCCTTCCCGTCACAGCCAATGTGTGAAAGTCTGGCCAGCTCAGCAGGGGCTGAGCAGCTTTGAGAAAGGAGCAGCAAAGCTCCCGAGGCATCAAGCACAGCCCAGCACAGGCTTGCTCCAGACGGGAAGGAAGGGGGCTGGGCGGCAGGGAGCAGTGGCTGCTTTCCAACGCCCATGGCACGCAGGTCACACCACCCGGTACCAGCCACCGCCGGAGGAAGAGGCAGGCAGGGCTCCCGGCAGAGCGGGCGGGCTGCGCGATGGGGAGAGCCGGGGCTGGCTGCCGGCACAGCTCCCGCAGCCGCGGATGCTCCGCTCGGGGAGGCGGCACGGCGGGAGCACACGCAGCTCTCTGGGACTGAAGCCAAGCCCGTCCTTCCATCGAGCACGAGGCATCCGCTGCCCAGTCAAGGGAAGGGAGCTCAGGGCAGCAGCTCCGCTCGACCCGGCCCTCCTGCTCTGAGGCTGCGGCTCAAATGACTCCCTCCATGTGCTAAGGATGGATCTACACCTCGGACCTGCTTGGAAGGGTCGAGGCAATGCTGCTCCTGTTAAACCAGCCCTGTGTCTTCTGTTTCAGACAAAGAGAACATCCCATTCATATTTTATACAGGCTGCCGGTGCTTTTAAATCCCTTCAGAACTTCCAGTTGCTCTGGAGATGTTGCTGCCTGACCGTGGTGACCTGGCTTCCCAGGAGAGACCTGCTGAGCTGATTTGCACCATTTTCCCTGTCGCCCATGTTATTCATTTCCTCAGCAGGCAGGCTGCTCTGCAGTGTCTTACTAGGTGCAACTCCCAGTTGTCAAGAAATTTTGGGCATATGCTCTGAATTACCTTTTGATTTAAAGCTCTCCTGATGATCCTGGCCAGTGATTCCCTCACTGTTTTCCTTTTCTTTGTATGCAGTTACTTTTTTTCATTTCCATTTCCCCTGTCAGATAGTTTTGCAGACATCTCTTTCCAGCTCTATAGTAAATACTTCAGGCTGCATTGTTTTGTAAATATCTGTCCAGATTTTTCCATTTTGACTTTTCAAGTTTTGTTTCTTACCCATGTGAGATGTGAGAGTTGCTTTCTGCTGAGAATAATCAAATAAGGAGACATGGCTAGTTTCTCAGATTTTTGAAGAAGATGGAGAATCTTTCACGATTTTTCTTTCACTGGTTTAGTCAGAAACATAGATGATGTTGTTCTTAAGCCATAAGACATCCTGCAGTTTCACTGGAGAGGTTATTGGGGGAAAAAAAAACACAAACAAAAATGTCATGATCCTCTCACTGTAGCTACACAGAAAAAAAAAGAAAAAATTATAAGGAGAGGGGACTTAAGTACCTTACTCTATACAGATGGTGCTATAACTAGAAAGAGTAATGCAAATGAACTCTCCGAGCTGTGATCCTTCAGGGAACAGCCCCCACACTGCCTGGAAAGGGGCCTCCACAGAGGCTCAAAGGTTCTTGCAGGATTTGTTGTGGGAATACCTATTTGAATTCCTGCTGAGCTGGGGCTGCCGGGGGGCGTGGGAGGAGGGTCAGGCCCTGCTGCCGCCAGCTGTGGGAGGCGGTGGCCTGCGGGAGCAGCCGAGGCAGCAGAGCCTAGATCTGCTCCAGGAATATATTGAGTGTCTGGAGTCATGGCTCCTGGAGTGACTAAGGTATCATCGTGACAAACCAGGCACTGCTTTAGGAAAGACTGTATCCAACGGGAATGTACGTTTTCCAGATATTTTTCACACTGATCATCTTTTGTTTCACAAGCAATTTAGAGATTACCAGGATAACATCTTGGCTGACTGCATATTGGGGATTACACTGTTTACTTATAAAATGTTAGAAATTAATTGTCTAGGGTTAAGTTGAATTGTAACTTGCTGACAGTTTAGCATGAGTGGGTCCTGCTCAAAGCTTGGTGTCAGGGAACTTTAAATGAACTTTGTCAGCATGGAGAGCTAAGCAGGGGAGTAAACAGACTGGGTATCTTCAGATAAGGGTTGAGATCCTGAAGGGCCCCAGGATGGAAGATAAGAACAATTAATGGCCTGCCCATGTAGACATGGAGAAAGAATTCCATGAGGTGTTAGAAGACTCCAGACCATGAACCACCGTTGGGCACAGGAAGATCAGGTGCACAGATTGTGGGGATATAAAGGCCCAGGGATTTCCTTGTTTGGGATCTCTCTCCAGAGGCACCACCTCGAGCTGAAGAAACCGACTCTGGCTCAGAACCTAAGGTCCAAATTTTTCCTTAACACTGCAAGACTTCAGAGGTGACACAATTCACAGCTGAGTATCTGGACAAAGTCTTTGCACCATGTGGACAGCAGGAAATCTGGCGTACAAATGTGTTTGAGGTTGTTGTTGGAGTGGCTGGTGTGGAGTACTCAGCTCTGAAAGCAGAAGCTTAAGGGACACGAGATACCAATGTGGGAGCTGTGGGTTGTGTGTGATGAGTCAGAAGAGTTTTTCCAGACAGCATAAGCTGTAGAGCATGTCAGGCTCTTCTACCAGTGCATCTGGAGGACTGGGACAGGGAAAAGGAGGAGGATGACTTGGATTACTTTGTGTGATGTGTTGAGCCTTGACTGAGGTTGCATTCTGACACCTGAGAACATGGTGTGATTTTGGGCTTGTAGCTGATTGTGGTAAAGACCTAGAAATATAGTTTCACTGTAATCCACTGACAGCTGTAAATGCCTGTTATGAAGCAGACACAGTCATCATCTGTGCTGGTCACCGTGTTCTAGAGGGCCTGTTCTGCAGTGCTGATTCAGGTGAATTCAAAGGCTATGCCTTTTATATTGTGGTAAAATAAACAAAAGAAAGGAGACACCTTTCTTGACTGTACAGAATCCAATATAAGGATCTCCAGTTTGAAGTGAGTGCAAAATGAAGTTGTGAAGGGGGTTTTAAATGTCCATCACAGGAAAACCACCCTGGAGGATTGTGTGTTACAGCCTGAAACCAGAGACATAACAGTGCAGACATCAGCCAAGCTATTAATGAAACTCCTCTGTGTGAAGCCAAGGATGCTGGTGTGGAAATATATCCAGGTAGTGCATGCACTCTGTTGAGCAATGGTATGTACTGCTGCAAGGAGGGAATACTTATAGACAACTTCTTAGATTAATATGATGACATTCCCAAGGTAACCATGGTCAATAACGTGAGCCATAATAATAAAGGATATAGTGTGGTCCTGGTCAGATCAATGATGGTCTCTGACATAAAGGATGCTTCAGCAGCCAGAACAAAAGGGAACACAGCCCACCCAGTTGGGGGATGGCCAGTCAGTGTAGAGGCTTCAGGCATGAACAATTACCTGAATGCGCAGCTTCAGGAGAGAGCTGACATTTCTGAGAAAACTGAAGGCAGCTACAAAATTGCAAATGAACTTGGGGCTACTTCTACAAATAAGAGCCAGATAAAGTGACAAGGGATGACTGAGTGACCTGTCTTGTCCCAAAAGCAGCTCTTGTTTTGCTATGGCAATGTGATTCCCTCCTGCTTTACTGTACGACGCTACGGCACTGCTGTTTCACAGCCCTTCCTACAGACCCTCAGCCGCAAGCCCCGCCGATCCTCCAGCTCCGACTGCCTTTCCCACCCTTTCTCCATTTCCTTCCCCTCCCCGTCCCGGGGGCGGGAGGCAGCAGCTACTGCCTCTGCGGCTCTCCGGCAGCCCGGGCCAGCCGCCCCTCCTTCCCCCGGGCCAGCCGCCCCTCCTTCCCCCGGGCTGCTCCGGAGCAGCCGGCACGTAGCTGCTCGGCCGGGAGAGCGACCGAGAGACGCTGGGGCGGCTTAAGTGGTTGCAGATGTGCAGCTGCATCGGGCTGGGGTCACGGCGGTGAGCAAGGTTTGGGGAGTGGGTTTCGCTCAGCAGGGCGGCGGCAGCTTTAGGACAGAATCAGTTAGGTTGGAGAAGACTTCTGAGATCATCGAGTCCAACCTGTCACCAAACAGGACTTTGTCAACTAGACCATGGCACTAAGTGCCGCGTCCAGTCTTCCTTCGGCACCTCCAGGAACAGTGACTCCACCATCTCCCTGAGCAGCCCGTTCCAGTGCCTAATCACCTTTCCTATGAGGAAATTCTTCCTAATGTCCAGCCTAAACTCCCAGCACAGCTTAAGACTGTGTTCTCTCTTGCCCTGTCACTCGTTCCCTGGGAGCGGAGTCCAACCCCACCTGGCTGTACCCTCCCAGAAATGTCATGAAATGTCAGAAAATTGTAGAGTGATAAGGACCCCCTGGCTAAACACATATAAGCTGCCTCAGCTGTTTCTCATAAAACTTGTGCTCCAGAGCCTTCACCAGCTGTTCCCTTCTCTGGACACACTCCAGCACCTCAATATTCTTCCTGAATTGAGGGGCCCAGAACTGGGCACAGCACTCGAGGTGTGGCCTCACCAGTGCCCAGCACAGGGGGACGATCACTTCCCTGGTCCTGCTGGCCACACTATTCCTGATAGAGGCCAGAATGCTACAGGCCTTCTTGCCCACCTGGGCACTCAGTGCTGACTCGTGTTCAAACAGCGGCTCCCTGCGGGGTGTGAGACATCACCCCCGCCCCCAGCACGCGGGTTCCTGGCTCTGACTGCCAGACCCGGGGCTGGGCGCCCGGGCCCGAACAGGAAATGCCACAGGCCTTGCTAATGGCTTGCTGAGGCCTCCTGTCACCCCCGCGGCGCGCAGCTCCGGAGCTCCCCGGCCCTGAGGGAAGTGGCGCTGGACGGCGGGAAGGGCTTGGGCCGGGGGGCGGCTAACGCTCGCTCTCCCCTCCCCCGCCACGGCTCCCCGCGGACTGCGGCGCAGCCAGGTCTGAACCTGTTCCCGCCGGAGCCCGTGGCCGGGAGCCCAGACACGCCGCGGGGCCTTGGCTGCGATTTGAAATCGGGGCGGCCCCGCCTCGCCCCCTCCCTCGCTTCCCTCAGCCTCTCACGGCCGAGGGGAAGGGCCCGGCTGCCATGGCAACCCCACCGCCTTCGGGGGCGGAGCCCCGGGGCGGGACAGGCGGGCGTTGTAGCCAATCGCGACGGCGATTGGCGGCTGCGGCGCCTGGCGATAGCCAATAGCAGCCGTCGCCGCTCCCTGGTGGGCGCGGTCTCCGGGGAAGGCCCGCCCCCGGCGGACGCGGGTCTCTTTGTGGGGTTTGACAATAAGA
>VXAX01004964.1:153579-168110 GCA_013399835.1 Leptocoma aspasia
CTCCGCTCGGTCCCTTCCGCAGCCGGGCTCCCTCGTCGTCCGCGCCTCTCCCGGGTACTCCGCTGCCCTCCCACCACTGGGGAGCTCCCCTTCGCTCCCCGCCCCGGTCCCGCCTCTCCCCCCGGCTCTTCGGGCTCCCCCCGCTCAGCGCTCCCGGCCCCCGCCTGCGTTTCCACGAGCTCCTGCCCCAACTGCCCAGCCTGCTCTTGCCCGGGTGCTGGAACCCGTTCGCAAATCTCTGGAGTGCCGGAGAGGTGCCTGCCAGCCCCCTACGCCCCGGGGGTGGGCAGACCCCAGGGCTTTATAGGCGCCTTTGTTCCAGTGTGAATAGCGATGTTTCTGGCCTTACCATCCCTCTGCTGTGTCTGCATCCCACCTTGTACCTCGACACCACCATATGGGCACACGTGCATGGCTAAAGGGGAGGAGTAGCACCCTTTCCGTCTTTTTCTCCACTATTACACAGAGCTTTTGTTTCTTCCCATGGTTTTTAGAAAAGCCAGTGTTGGAGTGGAGAGGATTAGAGTGGTAGAGGGGAGATACGGCCCCTTCTTGCCTTCCCGTGCTAACCATCATCACTGTGCTTACGGCTGTACAAAAAGCAGCACTGTGCTTCACTGAACCTCCAGCACTGGCCTTAGGTAGGTCTTGTCTGCTTTCTCCTAAAGATAAGCACTGCTGAAATTCCCTCCCGGAAGCAGCTTTTTCCCTTCAGCGCTTAACTATATATTTGGCAGTGTATCACTCTATGAGTCTGAATTCAGTGTAAATCTGGAATGTCTTAAGTTGATGCTCTAATAAGAATTGGATCAAATTTCAAGCACCTTTTTTATAAAGCAGACTGGAAATTTGTTGATCCTAAAAGCAAAACTTGTAATGAATTACATAATGCTGTGCTATTATTTATTAAAAAAAAGCAAAACAACAAAACCCACAAAACTCCTGTTTTCCTTACTGCACTATGCTGCAGCTAGCAGTTGTCTCCTTGACAACATTTTTTTGCATAGCTGTTTCAAAGAGCAGTTTGGTTGACTACACAAAGTTTGGGCTGATGACACTGGGGTAGCAGAGGAAGAAAGGAGATTATATAGCTTGTCCAGATGCTGCCTCTTGGACAGAGAAAGGTGCTGCTTGAAATTATCAGGGGATTTTGAACACCTTGACTCTGAAGCAGCAGCAGTCTTGCTCTGGTGTACCAAAAGGTTTTACACAATGGCTAATGCCTTTTTGAATATGTTAATACATAAATCAGTAGGAAAAGGTACTTAGATTTTAATTAAGTTTCAAATTTAGAATTCTCTTGAGATGAGTGCTTATTGGAGATAATGCAGAGAAGTCTGCAGGAGGTCATTTGTTTGCAAGGTTTTAATTGCATCTGATAATAGGTATGAAGTTAATATGCTTTTACTGAGAATTTGGTTGCTGAGGTACACATGTATGCCAGTTTATAGAACACAGAGAAATGACTGCTGTGATGGACATATTCTTCAAATTTATACTAACAAAGGTCCACATGGTTTGGCTATTGCCCGAGGGAAGCACCTGGAATCATATGCAGCAGGTTTTACACATTATTATATTGCATGGGAGAACTTTCCTTCTGTAGTATGTAAATAGATTAGGGACTGGACCAGTCTGCCAGCATCCCCTGTCATTTAGTTTGTGGATGTGATAATGGCTCTTACCAACAGCAACAGTCCCTTCCTGTACTGTTCACTATTTTGGGAGGCAAACGGCCACAGTCTCTCCCTCTAAAATTGTCAGATACACCAAACAGCCTCAGAAAATATTTCAGTTTGTTTTTCTCATGACTGCATCATCTTTACCTGCAGTTCTTGACAGGGGGGTGGGGGGAGTGTTTGGTGTTGGGTGGTTTTTTATGCCCTTGTCACCTACCCGCCAATAAAGTAGAAATTTTGGGATTCAAATAGTTACCAGACACAGGCTCTCAAAGAGATAACTTTTCTTTTATAGAATGTTTTGAAAGTGTACCTGGAGAGCAAAAACTTCTGAACTTTTATAGTGTCATAAAGAGTTTACCAGAAATAAGAAATAGTTGACTTGATATAGTGTCTGACTAAAGTTGTAGTTCAGATGCCTTAAGACACTCTTTCTAAAGTTGCTGTGAGCTCAGTCCATAAAAGAAAATGAGACTATGAATTGTTTGAAATACAGTTTCCATGACATAACATCATTTAGTTTGAATACCTGGGATCAAGTCAAAAGATTTTGGCTTGAGAATGTTAAAGGTGTTTTTTTTTTCCATTGTGGTATTTTAACTAGTATGCAGCTTCTTGAAGAAAACCATGTTTTCTGCATTTCCACCCCCAAGTCCTTTGTCAGCCATCTTCTTCCCCCCCACATCTGAGAGCAAGCAATCTTGAAAAATTGTTTATCACTACACAAAACAGAAAATAAGAACAGATGTCCATGTGCAGCCTTTTTATTTGTTTCTTTTCTAGGTATGCACTTCAGTTGCAGACACAGAACTGTCTTGTACTGCACAGACATGTCTAGAAAAGTATCTGAATTGTTTCCATAGTTTATTATAAAAGTTTTTGTAGCCTGTTGGAACAGCATTCTTTTTAGTTTCAGTAGTTAAGGGAATTGTTGCATGTGATAGGAAGTTGTATTTGAGATATCAAATCTTACTATGCTTTAAATGGGTTTTTAAAACTCAGCCTTTATTGTTAAAGCAGTTTAATTACTGTCATTACTTTCATTATTGTCATCTTGCAATGTAGATCTTAGTCAAAGTTTCTATGCTGGTAAAGGAATATTCTCTCATGTTTTGCTACGTTACAGTTTTGTGTTTGTGCCACCTCATTTTCTCTAGATGCTACAGAGATATACATGGGTTTGTACAACAAAGGTGAAAACTATAGTTTTGTAATAAAAGTAAGGAAGACTTGCTTTCATTACCTTTTGTTTGTGCACACTTTAATGCTCATATGAAAAAATTTTGTTTGCTCTTTAAATGGCAAAGCTGTAGGCATAAGGGAGAGGCTGGTCCAAAGGTCAGGGCAATAGCCCAGGACTTGGAATTAAACTGGCATTTTTGTCCTGCTGCAAATTTTGGGGGTATTGTTGGCCAAATAACATTTGTGCTCTAATTGTGCATTGGGTTTAGTAGTACTATTCATGTTTGTGGGAATGATGCTCACATCATACAGGATAGAGATACTGAACCAAAACTATTTTGTTCTGCATCTGCTGTCCCTGCCTGACATCCTGCTTCCCTGTCCTTGGCAGGTGGTGCTGTCACTTTTACTGTATGGACTCTTGCTCAGTAGCATGGGAGAAGAGGAAGGACTGCATCAAACACAATTGCTGGTAGGTCACTTTTTGCTGCTTAAATGAAACTGTAACCTGGCACTCTGTGCAGCCACGGGAACAGGATGACAAAGAACTGGCTTTTTGATGTAAGATACTAACTGAAAGCAAGTTTCAGAAAAAAATCCAGTGAATACTGTGAAAGGTTTACCTTTAAGAATCGATAAATGTTTTTCCTCTGCTTCTAGGTGCCCAAGTGTGTGTGATGTATTGAGGTTTTCAGGTTTTCTCCTGTGTTCTGTTCTGTTGGTGTGACTTAGGAGGCATATAAATGCCAAATTATAGATGTATGAAAACCAGGTTAACATTCAACTGAAGTTTTAATTACTCTTCACAAGAATGTAAGTTGAAATAAAAGAAGCTTCAAACTCTGCACAGTGTTTAATGTTTGATGATGTAATCCTACATGATTTGTACACAGTCCCAAAAGATGTTTCTAGAGGTTGTTTTCACGTGGGGGGGAGGGTGTGCTCAGAAATTGCTGTACGTACAAGTGTAGGAAAAATTAAATAGGATATCCTCTGATAGGAAGTTTGCAGGAATGTCTAAAAATCTAGAAAAGGAGCTATCGAGCAACAACAATATTGAGTATTTAATAGGAGTAATGCAAATACATTAGGTTTCAGGATAAAATTTTAGAAGAAACATCCAAAATATTTAATACATAGATAATCCATGGATAGGTTTTAAGAAGGTATGAAAAATGACTACAAGACCAAGTTCATTCTATATTGTAGTCTCTGCACATTATGATTTCTAAAGAGTTTTGTACCTTCAGTGGAAAGAAATCTTTTAAGAGTTGGCAAATCCCAACAAAGGTTATTTCATGGATATACACAGCAACGTAACAAGTGTTGTACAGAGTCAGACCAAGTGTTTATCTAGCTACTGTGCTATCCCCAGGTTTTCACAGTAGATAAGCATGTAATGTATTTTGAAAGGAACAGTGTTGTTGCCCTTTGGTGGATTTTTAGTGTCTCTGAAAAAGCTGAGAGAGAATTCCTTGAAAATATGTGGAATGTACCATAGCAACCAGAAAAGCAAGGCAGAGTTTGGGGCTTATCAAGGAAAATGGGAAATCATATAGAAAGACACTGCAATAGTATTTTGGTTTTATCAGCTTTTAGTTGAAAAACTGTTTTGTTTGGGTCACTACCTTGGAAAAAAGTCCCCAGATAGTGGGCAAACAGGAATTCTAAGTACAGAACACTTAAAAGGAAAATACCCAAGAAGCATAAATGTAAAGATCAGGTACCAGCTCTTACATGCAGCACAATTTTTATAAGACTTAAGGAAATTATATGTACTGCATTAAAAAAAAAGTTACTTTGTATTCTAAGGGACCAGCTGCAATATTTGCATGGGGCACTGTTGTCAAAATTAGTGCAATTCAGAAGAAGAGCTGAGGCTGGTACTTGAGAGGTACCCCTTTTAGAATTCAGCAAGTAATTTTAGGTGTGAATACTGAAAAGCCTGTATGCACCTGTGTATTTTTAGCTGGTGAACCTAAGCTACAAATACAGAAATTTTGCTGTCTTAAAGTCAGCTGGGAAAGGAGTACAGAAGCCCATACAGAGGATGACTGTGACTATCCTTACTGGACTTGCCCAGTTCTTATTGGAATTACTCAGTTCACTTACTCACCTAAGGAAGGGAACCGGAAGGACTGCTTTGGGCACCTCTGCTGAATGTCTCAAGTTACATGGAACAAATCTAGATATTATTCTCTTAGTAGCCAAAACAAGCTAATCTTTTCAGATATGCTGCCCATGGTGGTTGTTTTTTTTTTTTTTTCACGTTATTCTGTTAGGCATATTAATGTTCTGGAGGGGTCAAATCTTTTAAAGATGGTGTGCCAGGTTATATTTTTATTTCCAAAATTAGAGGTTAAGCATGGCAGTAGAAACTCAGGAGGATCGAGGAGAAGCTGCCTCTCCAGTAGGTGAAATGCAGCCGGTGAGATGTTTGCTTCTGTGCGAGGCAGCGGCTCCTGACTTCCATCAGGTGCGGAGCTTAATGGGAGCCAGGAGCTGGGAGCCCCGGCCTCCCCCGATGCCCTGTGGACCTGCTCACCCCTGGTTCCCGAATGTCGCCTTTGGGACCCGGTCCACATGTTCCTGACCCCTGTTGTACCACACTGGCCATTCTAGAACATGGTATGACAATTCTGATGTTTCTATCTTTAAAGAATTTGCTTTTTAATAAAAGATTAAAGTTCACTGTTCTCTTTTTTAGTACGTTTTTTTTTCTCCTCTCTCTTGAGTTGTTTATGTTGTACATGATTTTTTTTTTTTTATTTCCTCTATTTAACAGGACACAATGTTTGTGCGAGGATTAAAGAGAAAATGTTTTGATGGTGAAGAAGATATTGAAGGGACTCTGGCTGGTATTAAGGCTATTCCTTCCTATAATCTCCAGCGGCAGTCACTCTTAGATATGTCCCTGGTTAAACTCCAGCTGTGTCACATGCTAGTGGAACCCAACCTTTGTCGTTCGGTACTTATAGCCAACACGGTACGGCAGATCCAAGAGGAAATGACTCAAGATGGGACTTGGCAGATGATAAATACACAGAGTACAGGGCAGGCATCCCTGGATCGTCTTGTTTCAACAGATATCCTCTGTCGTTCATCTAGGGATCAAGCTGAGGGAAAGCATGTTCCAGCCTATGGTACTTTCAATAAAGACTTTGAGAGTGACCAGGCACAAGATAGTTCAGAAACTATGTCAACAGCCTCTTCAGTGCAACCACCAAGAAACCTGCAGAGCAACATGTGGGAAATGGAGAATCCACAAGAAAATAAAGGAAACTTTCAAAAATCTTTAGATCAAATATTTGAGACACTGGAGAATAAAAGTCCTAACTCAGTTGAAGATCTGTTTTCAGAAGTTGACAATTCTTATTATGATCTTGATACTATGTTAACTGGCATGATGAGCAACACAAAAATGGGACACTGTGATAGTCTTGAAACATTTTCTTCTCCAACAAATACAGCTTCTAACTCTAATTGTAAATCTGATCTTAATGACCTTGATCATATTGTGGAAATCCTTGTTGAATCCTGAACCTCCTTCTGTAGGAGGTAAAGATCTGTTAAGGAGAAGAAAAGACTTGAGAAAGCAATTTTCACAGTCTGTTCTATCAAATCTGCACGAGTATTTTACAAATGTCTATATATTATATAGATACGTATATTAAGAAGCACTTCATATTGCAAAATAGTGTTAACTCTTAAAGTTAACATGCAACTTGTAGTGTAATAATCTGATTTATCGTCCACTGAACTGTAAGTACGTATGGTAAATATTTCTGTGCTGGGGGTCCAAAGCTCTTGAAATTGGGTTCCTTTTACCAATTTGTTTTAGCCTTTGATGGAGGATATCCTCAGGGAGAGGGATTCTCTTATCTTCTTATACTTCTCCCATAAAAATGGTAATAAACAGAGAGAGAAGTTGGATAACTGGTTTCCTATTTTCCTCCGGTTTCCACTTTGTTACACCAGAAAACTCCTACCATAACTGCTGCTTCTGTTTTAAGTCGCTACATAGCTCTTAAAGAGCAGTATGCAATAGTTCTTGTTATCCTTGCTGGCTTCTTCTGGGTTTGCTACAATTTTTACTTCAAAAATAGTTTTAAAGTGTTTATTGGTGTTTAGATTTTTCCAGGTATTTTCCTAAAATATATTTTTTACTACAGATGTTATGTCAGCTGCTAACTTAGTAACTTTTTATCATATCTGCAGTTGATGTATTTTTTGCAAGATTTTCAAAAAGGGATTTTTTTTACCATGAGCTACCCAATGTAGTTCAGTAAAGTGTATGTAAATGTAAATATACAATTTTATACTTCGCATTAAAATGTAAGAGCTGTTTTCATGATTCTGTTTTATAGAGTAGTACTTTACTAAATTGAGAATTGTACATTTATGCTTTTCATACACCACATACTTGAGTATCATTATAGGAAGAGCTTTGATCTAGCTAGAAACAATTACATTTAATTCATTTCAGACCATACTTTTTGTTAACTACAAACCTAAATGATGTAGGTTTTTATTTATGTGTATTTATATGTAAATGTCATCAAGTGAATTGTTTATCATTGAAGTCTACCATCACATATTTGTTTATATGAGATAACTATCTTGCACTAATTACTACAAAAAGTGTTATTAGCGGCCTTTAAGTCTCACTGGTTGGTATATCATGATGTCTTGTCATAATTAATATGCTCCACTCTTACCAAGGGTTTCCTCTTGGCTTTTTAATAACAAAAAATGTAATACAACATGGGATAGTGGTCTTTTCTTCCAGCACATTCGGTTTAGAGTGTATGCTTCTTCCTAGGAGACTTTTTTGGGGAAAGGGATAATTTGAGTAAAGCCTATGATTTTATTATAAAATGTTTACCATCAGAAGCTGGTACTGGGGAAAAGCCCCAAGCTAGCAGGGAGTAGGGATGGGGGAAAATACGGATTGGTTTCTGGAACGTGTTGGCCATGGCTGTGCCAGGGGAAGCCATCTGTCAGTAATGTGGTTGTTTTCTGCAGATCTGAGCCAAGCAAGTTGGTGAACAAGAAAAGAGAACTTTGCTGTGTGTGACAGGCTCTGCCTTCCCATGAGTGACCTTACCTACGATGCAGATTCTCAAACCTGGGAAGGGGATTGGAGGTGGGGGTGCCAAAGGGGTGTAAAGAACGTTGAGTATCACTTCAAGAATAAGGAGACCACTGAGCTTATGTGCTTTAGAACCACCTGCTTTGATGAAACATCATATCATTTCACTAAATTTTGCAAGCTCAACAGCTGAATGTGTATTGTCTCCATCTTCTGAAACCACACATTTGGTGTGGGTCTTCAGTGAACTGGAAGATGTTTCCTTGTATTAAATTTGGCATAAGATAACTTGTAGTTGCTGTAGTTAAACTTTGATTAATAACTTCTTGTTAAAGGACGAAATAGCATATAGGCACTTGCAAGTTCAGTCTGTAGGATACAGCTGGACCAAAGAGAAGCCCCATGCTACGTGTCTTAATTGAGAGATCACTTGCAGGTATTGCAGTAATAAATGCTGGTTCAGGAGGATCCAAATATAGATAAAAACTGTCATATCTCACAGTGAAATAAAGCTGGCTTATTTGGTAGTGTTTGTTGTAGTATCAGAAATTCCTTCAAAAATTATAAATCTGCAGGTCATTTTTCTTGATGCTTTTCTGTGTGTGAACCATGGAACTGTTCAGCAGATGCCTTAGCGTAAAACAGAGAGCTAAGCAGTTTCAGTTTTATAAAGGGAACATCAGCATTGATTGGAAGAACTAATTATCTTCTGTTCCTCTGGGAAACTTTTCCAAAACTGCTCTGAACTGTGTTGAAAACCCATAGGTTTGAGCAATTGTAGGTGTTCCCCTCTGCCCCTACACCCCCCATTTTCATTAAATGAGCAATTTCATGTTTAGATGGTTTAAAAATGCTCTTCCACACCTTAGTGTGCATCAGTCTGCATGTTACAGATAGGAATCAGTATAACTTGTTCATAACTGTTAAAATGTGTATGTCAAATGCACATATGTATTTATAACTCTATACTTTATTACTGTACAAAGCATCTAACTGGGTGCATTCTTTTACTGAGGAAGCTGTGCCTAGTTAAAACAATTTATAGAGTCTACTTGGCTTAACAGGAAAAGTGTTAGGTAAGTAGGCATTTGTGGAGTTAAGCATTTAAACAGAAATATATATCCTATTTTATTACATTCTTAAAACTTATGCCAAATCTTATGTGCTCTTACAAGCCTGATATCTTGGCTCAGCAGGTATAAGAATTGGTATTGCTGAAACTTGCACAGTCACTATGCAGAACTGATGGGTGCCTACAACTGGTCTGACTTTGCAGAGACCAGTCTGTAAAAGCAGCTTGTCTCCCTATTGCTTTAATAATGTGTCTCAGTCTAATTCAGCTTCTCTTGCTTTGCTTCTCCTGGTTAAAAAAAAAAAGCGCTTTATTTTCTAACTGCCATTCTCATTTCTTTAGTGAGCTGTTACAACAAATGGTGAGAGATGATACTGGCAGGTGGGGATTTTCTTAATTTCTACATGTAAATGGGAAATTAAAAAAAAAAAACAAAAACCCTTAACTTCTTAAATTAGGAAAGGCTTCTGACAGATTTTCCTGCCACTCCTAGCAGCCTTTTTTCACTTGTGCTCCATGGGAAGAGTCATGGAGCTTGCACAGCACCAGTGCCGTGTGTCAGACAAGGCTGCTGATGGCACTGGGCTGTAGGCTCGCACACAATAAAGCACTGTCAAGCTCACAGCTAATATCCAATCTGCTTCCTTTGCAGGTAACACTGAGTATCTGTCCCCTTCTTCTGTGCCTGTGGTTTTACTTCTCCATTTCCCTTGCCAGAAAATCAGAGCTAGGGCATTCTGCAAAGGCAAATGCAAGGATCCAGGGTGCTGTTAACTGGCTTGTCTGCTTATTGCTTCTCTGTTTGTGTGGTGTTTGTTGGTTTCTTTTAATCCCCTCTCTCTGCCACAGCTCTGAGAGTTTGCCTGGCAAAAGACATCACCTGTCTCAACGACCATAGCTATATTGGCCTGAAGGACAAATTTGATCAATGAAGAGGGAATCAGGTCTTTGAAAAACAAAAGTACCTTTCCTGACCAGAGTGCCTTGGAGGTGCAGCAGTGAAGGGTTTCAGTCTGGAGCAGGTTAGGGATTCCCACGTGAGCTGAGCCTTCAGACTCACCAGGAATTACCTGTTCTCAAAGCTGTCAGACTTTTTTTGAAGTCTCAGGTATGTCTGGGCTGCTTTAGTAAGCATTTTAAAAGGCATTATTGTAAATTGACAGAGTATAGTTTAATGTTGTAATTACCAGACCATTATGGATTTTTTGTGTCTCAGAATATTGATTTGTGTGACTGCTTTACAGTCCTGCAACTTATTCCATATTCCCTTATAAGTAAATGAACTGTCAAAAGCTAGAATGAAAAAAACCCAACACATTTGTTTTCTGACATCTATGATAAGACAAATAAAAATGCTTTCAAAGATGACTTCTGTTCAAAGTGAAAATATGCTTGTATCTCAGGTCTAGGATGTAGTCCCATATGCAAAAAAAACCCATGACTGACGATGACAAATTTTGTTTGCTCATCAGTTCTTAAATGAGTGTTATTTCATGCTCTGACTAATACTAAGAGTACAAAGCCACAAAGTTTCAAAGAAATGAAATAAACATCTTGGGAACATACATATTTTGTCAATCTGGCTTATCAAATACAAGGTTTTGCAAGGATTGTCTGAACTTCTTTTGGTGTCTCTTGCAAAGCTGACATTTAAGAGAAGTTTTCCTACTTTTTTCCAAGCAATTTTCATGGAGAGGTGAAATCCCATCAAATAATTTGTCAGGAAAGAGACTTTACGTGTTTGTAGTGGAAAATACAAAAATACAAAAATTTCATTATTTGACATGATTTTCATAAGCTTGTATGGTAGCTCTTTCTTTAAAAAAACAATAATTATTTGCTTAACCAACATTCCTCCAAAATGAGTGGTTTATGACCTGAAGAATTATTGTGGTAAATGTTCATGCATGACAAACATGTCAACAGGAAAACCTAATGCTAGAGGCTCCTTTGCATTGCTAGAGAAACATTTGAGTAATTTCAACTGTCATCTTTTTAGGGAAGAGTAATTGAAGACACAGGTGATTACATGATTTCTTGCAAAACCAGAATTAAAGAGAAATTGTATCCCCATGTGTGCTGTGTTTGGAAGTCCCCATGGAACTTGTGGGAAGTGCAAGTATGTACTGCAATAGTAAAATGCTGCAGCAAAAGACCTGTATATACTATTTCTCATGTTTCATTTACAGACAATATTTGGAGAGGAAATCAAGAAAAAGTAATGCAACTTCAACCTGACATTGTGCAAGCTTACAAAACAGGACTTCCAAAGGGAATGTTGATAAAAAACAAACTCCAAAACTGAAAGAGTTTAATACATAAAAGAAAAAAAAAACAGTGCTTGTAACAAATGCACTTTTCTGTGTTTGAAATCATTACTGAGAGAAAGGCTAGATATGGAAAGCACTGGGTGTTTGGAATAATTTGTGTCCAGTGAGCTGACTGAAGTTTAAGACAAAATTGTTGAATTGTTAATTGTTTAAATTGAAGCTTGGTACCGTCATTTGCTTTTTTGTCTCTGCTTTGTTTGAAAGGTATAAGGGCAAAGTGCTTTTTCTTGTAAATTGTGATTGACAAAAGAGAACAAGGGCTAATTTCCTACTCTGAGAAATATTCAGTAAGGTGTTGTTAGGTTTTGTAATAACCATCATGGCTTTTTCTAATAAACTTGAGTAAGTGTAGGAATAGTTTGTTCCTACAAACAGAGGCTTTACCACCAAAAAGAGGTGGTAAAACTAACCAGGGTTTAGTGCAGTGTGCTCTGCCTTTGTCACTTCCCTGTGGAAGGATGGCATAATGGGATCATTCTGCCATTCAGCTTTAGAATATATAATTCATTTCAATCAAATTCATCAGGTCTCACAGTCACTACATTTTTAGAATGTTTCCAAGTGTGGAGATACCAGAAGAAAAAAGCATTCTGTACTGCTATCCAGTAATCCAGATAAGGGAGAGACAAAGTTTCCAGGCATGAGACCAGCTTCAATTAGAGCTCATACCTTAGACACAGAGTAATTAATGAGCAATTTCATGTTTAGATAGTTTAAAATCCCTTCTGCACCACCTACCTTTAAAAGTCTTCATTAGTTCTTGTGTTCCTAGAACTGTGTTTTTGAATAGATACCAAGTATAAAGGTAAGAAGAAGTAGCAAATCCCTGGCGTTCCTTTCAGATGAGTTATATGGAGACCTCAGTTGGTTTGGGGGTTGTGTTTTTTACTGGTTTATGTGAGATTTGCTGCAAAAGCAAATATGCTGCTCGTGAGAATGGCATCCTGGCCTGCTGCAGTGAGTATAGTCATACTGAAAGGGCATGTTTAAATTATTAAAAAATATGCAATCCTGTTTGCCTCAACCTTAGTTCAAAATGAGAGAGCATTAGACTCCTAGAACATGACCTCATTTGAGAATGTAAGGACCTTTTAAAGGAAGTCTTTTTGTCAAGAAAGACCTTATACGTGGGCTCAGGCCTCTGAATTCTTCACTGTGTGAGACAAGCATGGCTCCTCTAGCACATGAGACATTAAATATTGCCAAGCTAAAAGAGGTTCCAGTTCTTTTATGTGAATCCCACTGTTAACACAAGCAAAAAGTGACCAAACCCTTTGCAAATAATCACCATATTTTGTGTCATTTCTATTAACTTCTTCAAGTGTTAAGCCATCAATCCCAAAGTTCTGATGCATGCATTTAAACAACTCTTAAGTTCTTTTTTTCTGTAGTTCTTGTCAGAGCATGCTTGAAACAACTGACCTTCCTAGAAACACTTGATATAGAAGGCACATTCACCCTTTTCTATTGCACAGAACAAAAATTGCTTCCAGAACAGCTGAACACCTTAGGTTAATCACTCAAGAAAGAGTGAGGAGAGCAGGGTGACCAGTGTTGGTGTCTTTCTGGGAGGTCTGCTGGACCAGAGGAGAATGGCTGTACCAGAGCCTCGAGCATTGCCTTGAGCTGGAAATTGTCCAGGACTGTACTGGCTGCAGGGCTGCCCAGAGGTCATCGACTTTTGGCCAGCAGGGGTCAAGTCTGCAAAGCCTAATCTTGGCTCAAGGTGTGGGGACACTTCGGTGGTGCTGCTAGTTAAACTACCCCTTTATATTCTGTATTCCAGATCCATCCCTTCTGCACCACCTACCTTTAAATGCCTATCCCGTGTCTATTCCTTGGAGATAATCCCCAGCATATGGCAGGGGTCGGTCCTGGTGCAATACTCCTGGTTGTCCCTGGCTGACTTTAGCAGAAAGAAGAATCCTGAACATCTCAGAGTTACTACTCCACTTAAGCCACAGTGTGTGGTGGAAAGGAAGGGTTCTGGAGGAGGTATTTGGTCCACTCCTCCCCCTCAGTGCTGACACTGGGCCTGCACTTACACTTGGTGCAGCAGATGGACCATGGGGGTCGAGGTGTCACCCCTCAGCCATTCGGGGAGGCGACACAGCTCCGGCAGCATGTCAAAAAGGATTCATTAGTGCTTCTCAGGGCAGCACTCGCTCCCCTTCTGTGCTCTGTGACCCCCAGCAGTGAGGTCAGAGCACAGCTGTGGCTGAGGAATTGGGGGCACCCTGCTGCAGGAGAGAGGTGGCCTGGAGAGAAATCCCCTTGTCCTCGGCAAGGGACCCGCGGGGATCAGCCCTGGCTTTCTGTCTCTGCCCTTTCGCCCCTGCATTTGGTCAGGCCTGCACACTCCTACACCTTCAAGAGTGCCCATCAGGAGACACAAGGGTTAAAAACTGTTGGACCTGAGGGTTTAAAAGAAAAAACGTTTCTGTAGTATTTATGAGACTGACATGGAACTTTGTGTGTGAACTTGGTGTGTGCTCGTGGTCAATGCAAGAACCCGTCTGTGCAAATGTCCTTGAGGTTTATTTGGTTTTAATGTCTTAGAGATTGGCACTTTCAGAGATGGGTTTAGATCAAGCAGCTTTTAGGGGATGAACCAGGGTTCGACAAAGGATCAAAATCGATCTTTACAAATACTTCAGTGTCAGATTTTGACATCTGATTTATACAAACACTCGTGCCAATTTAGCTTGATTACGCAAATGCCCGTGAAAAGCAAATATGAGGTTTGAGCATGGCTAAAACCACCTCATCTTTGAAGAAAAAAAAAATCAAGTGAATATTCATGGGAGAATTGTGCAATGTTTGACGTAGCTCTAGGGCTGGTCGGGAGACGTGTGCGCCTCGTTTCCCAACAGCCCTGGCACCGGGCGTTGTAGGAACGCTGCTCTGTAGAGGCCCTGGGCGTGCCTTTTACTGAAATTTGGTAGTTCTGGTCACAGACGGACTGCGAGTTTTTACAAAAAAAAAAAAAAAGAGGGGCGGAGCGGGGGTGGTAGTGGGCTTGGGTCGGTGCGGGCCGGTGGCTCTGCGGAGGTTTTGAGGCGCAAAGCGCGGCGGCAGCGGCGGGCGGAGCAGCGCGGTGCGGAGCCGAGCCCGGCGCGGCCGCTCGGCCACCCCCGGCAGTGCGGGCGGGGCCGCCCCCGGAGCGCCGCGCCGGG